>CP137668.1:1279547-1733458 GCA_037976565.1 Mesocentrotus franciscanus | reverse complement strand
TTGATAGCAGAGCGACGTCTTAAAGACGTCATATTTACGTCTTGTACTACGTCTTTAAGACGACATAACATGACGTAAAAAGACGTAAACTTGCACGCACGTCGTCTTCAGGACGACATATTTTGACGTGATTTTTACGTCTTATTCGTCAAAGAAAGACGTCTTTAAGACGTCAACTTGTACCATAGGAAGACGTCATATGGACGTCATATTTACGTCTTTAGTTAAAGAAAGACGTCTTTAAGACGACATAACTTTACGTCAAAAAGACGTAAACTTGCACCGCGTACGTCGTCGTGAGGACGTCATATTTTGACGTGATTTTTACGTCTTATTAGTTAAAGATAGACGTCTTTAAGACGTCAACTTGTACCATAGGAAGACGTCATATGGACGTCATATTTACGTCTTTAGTTAACGAAAGACGTCTTTAAGACGACATAACTTTACGTCAAAAGACGTAAACTTGCACCCGCATACGTCGTCGTGAGGACGTCATATTTTGACGTGATTTTTACGTCTTATTAGTTAAAGAAAGACGTCTTCAAGACGTCAATTTTTACCCAAGAAAGACGTCTTACAGACTTCGTGTATACATTGTATGGACATCAAATTTTGACGTGATATTTACATCTTATTGATAAAGAATAGACGCCTTCAAGACGGTAACTTGTATCAAAGGTAGACGTCGTACTGACGTCATATATTAATGTGATTTTTACGTCTTACTGGTAAAAAAAGACGTCTTTAAGACGTTAAATTGTAAAAAAGGAAGTCGTCATACAGATGTCATATATTTATGTAGTTTTTACATCTTTTAAGTAAAAATTACGTCTTAAAAGCATAAACTTGTATCAATAGTTTACATTGTACGGACTTGAATCTTTACACAATTTGTCCATCCTATTGGTTAAAAGGACATCTTCAAGACGTAAATTTGTAGCAACGGAAGACATAAGGACACCAATTCGATGTACTTTTTATCCTTACATGAGCTTTACGTCTTTTTGTCCTCTAAATGACATCTATATGACCACCTGATCAAGGAAGAAAGTGTACAAATCACTCATTCTGAGCAATCACACGGTACAATCAAAGCAACAAATATTGCATCACATACGGTAATATATACATGCCAGACAGAAAGTAATTTTCATATTTTTAATGTACATGTAAATGGTGTGAAGAAGGATAACACAAAACTATAAAATACTTATTTCTATACCTTCTTTTTCTAACTTGCCTTCTATACGTACAGTGTCTTTCCATCCCCATCCTAATCTCATAATTGATTTTAATAAAGTTAACAGGCCATCACAAAGATATCTGTTTTGTCATAAAATGTGCTACTTTTTAAAGATAAACATTACAATTAAAGAACGGTTTTCATTTGCTTTCAAATTAAATTCACTTATCAGTACAAGAAACCATGACATATTATATTGCATAATTGGTTAAACTTATAAGTCTTGCGGTTGTGAGAAGCAGGTTAGCAGCATAGAGACTAGGTAAAGCTATACTGATACCCGCAGTTTTTAGTAGATAAGCAAACATCACACTGGGGAAGCTCCTCACATTCAGCAAAACAGAATAGTGGAAAGCAGGGCATTCATCAGCATAGCTCTACCTCGTCTCCATGCTGCAAACCCGCTCCTCACAACCACAAGACTGTAATGCAGATAAAGAGTATCAGATAAAACAAAAGGTTGTTGGAAACAAGTCTTACCAGAGAGTCAAGACAAATGGCTATATGTCAACAGAAGTAATTGCATTATTAGCAGCACATAATACATCAAGTAAACACAGATGCTCATTCAATATAGAATTTCTGAGCGTGAAAGATAAATTCTTGTTACATACAAGGGGAATCTCTAAGTTTATGGCAATAATTCATATTCACAGTTTTAAAAAGGCACATGCAAATGAAGTATAAAACTATACAATCTATATCACACATAAGAGAAAAATGGCACAAATGATAAACACATGGCTTAGCTTAGTTATCTCTTACACTCAAAAGAAACAAGTTGGCAGCAAGGAAAACAGGAGAGCTATGCTGATACCTGCAGAGTTTTCTGATGATGGTTGCTTGCCCGTTGAAACCACGATGTTCGCATTTGGCGATACAGCATATTGGAAAACTGTGCAGAAATTAGCTCAACTGTACCTATTCTCTGTGCTAGAAACCTGCTTTTACGGGCACATGACTTAAATATAAGAAAAGGCATTACTGGCAGTGGCAACTTTCATTCTTATAAATATCATCAAAGATTTTGTTTGCGAATACAGAAGCTGAAGTATAAAAACACAATTTTGATCAGATTAAACATTCCTGCCAGTACGACTGGCTCAATTGGGCAATTCCAAGGTGACTGTGCAATAATGATGCAGAAGATATTTCCAACTTTAAGATAAAATAGCAAGCATGATGAAACAGTTTAGCACAAACAGATATATTCCATTGCTTATGTCACAACATTCATTTGGCAAGTTTGAAACTCCTGGGGTATTTTCACAAAGAATTAAAATTTAACTTAGATTCAATATAGGTAAGCCGATTGTGCTTTCAAAATCACAGGTACAATCCAACAATTTTATACTTTTAACTACCAAAATTCTCAAACCACAAAGATATTTATGGTTTTCTTAGAAGGCGCCACAGTGTGACACCCTTTAAAGACACATAGAAGTCAGCTCATGGGGAATTCGACACCGTTCGGGTGTTTACCCAATAACAGGTGTTGTCAATCACCAGGGTTAGCCTTCAGTTTTATGACCATTCGACCTTATGTAATGCTTTGCTTTTCCTCACCCGATCCGCGGGATCCGGCTAGACTCTCCGAGAGATTAGGAGGTAATTCTTGACTGGCCTACGGGTTTGCTGTGTGCAGATTTGTACTCCCATTAATGTTATTTCCACCAAGTCTGGTGTCAGCGAATTATGGCCTTCTGCACATGGAAACTGACGATCCACTCACTTTAACAGTTGATTCTCCCAATAAATTTTTGAATTTTCCCAACCGTTTTCCATCGTTCGCTCGCACGAAGAATATCAAGGAGTACATCATGATAGGAAGATCCTTATTTATCCAACTGATTGTCTCATCATCGAGCTCCCGAAGTCCAGAAGCACCGTGAGGGGATTTGTAGATAGGACAAGCATCGATGACATGATCCATAGTTTGGATCTCTCCACAGGCACAGTTTGGCGATGGATCAGCTCCAATTTTATGCAGGAAGTATTGTGTACGGCCAACTCCAATTCTGATACGGTTGAGGTTGACCCAGCTTTTCTTGAGAGGTCGCTGCCACTTGGTTTTGCACAGGGCTCTGGGATGAACTCCTTCAAGTTGGTAGTAGACGAATTCCACTGGTCTGACCAGCGTTTTGCTTTCCAGGTGGGTAAGGTGGAGGGGGGCTTCTCAAACGGCAGCTCAGCAGCCTGTGTTGCAAAGTGTCTTCTAGGAGACGCTGTCCTTCAAAGGCAGAGGGGCAGGAACAAGGCATTTATCTCTGTCATGCTTTTGGGCAAGCTTAGT
Organism: Mesocentrotus franciscanus; assembly: GCA_037976565.1. Taxonomy (NCBI): domain Eukaryota; kingdom Metazoa; phylum Echinodermata; class Echinoidea; order Camarodonta; family Strongylocentrotidae; genus Mesocentrotus; species Mesocentrotus franciscanus. The sequence continues at coordinate 1,729,919 of CP137668.1, read as the reverse complement.
GTACTGCGCATCTCGTCTGAGCTGAAAATAAGATATAAAACAGGCCTTTAAAAACTTTCAACACTTAAATGTTTGGAAAAGGTATATAGAGCCAATTCTTTGCTTTGTGATGATTTACATTCACCTAAAATTAAATTAAATTATAATAATATAATTGGGAGAATTAAGGAATTGACCACATCAGTTTTTCCCAATTGTTATCATTAATAATGGTCTTTTTCACTCGAACTTTCATATTATCTTTAATTGTACATCTAACATTGAAGTCAATACCTTAGCACCATTATCTCTCATCTGAACAATGTAACTAAGTCCCTTTATGGCTCGCAGATATGATGCTGCAAAACATTCAAAACCGCAGAGTATTTTTTAATGTTGACATAAAGTTCAATATGCTTTACATTTCTGTATATTATAAAACAAAGCTCACTGAATACGCGCAGTCCAAAACATACTTCACTTTACACATAAACCAAATCTGCATCATTTTTTAAAATTTGTTGGCGGTTCACGTGCCGTACCTGAGCAAGTCTTAATTGCTTAAGAATGGAATCGATTTGTATTGCATTTACCTCACTCAATTTTTCTCTATTACCAACTTATATCATACACAGGTTTTAGGAACCGATACAAAGGGGTGGGGGGTGAGCATGAGACAGAGCATATCAAGTGTACGACATAAGTATATGAAACAGGTCAACTTCATAAATAGTAATTACAAATATACGCAAAATACTGATTTTTTTTACCCAAATCATTATGTCAGTTTGTAAACCCTGTAATTCGTTAAAATTGCAAGTGACATGATTCAGTTCTACAGCTTTGCCATTCAGGTTTGTGGCTACACCTCACCCTCCCCATCCCCTCCCCCAATCTCTCTCTATAATCAATGGAGGGAAAAAATAACCTGAAATATTTCTTGCAGTTATGCTATCGGGTGAGTGTAGACATCATTTTGGAAATATTCCTCTTCAGCTTGGACTCACGGTTTAGCTTTTGGGTGGAATCTCCTGTATTATGCACTGCTTTCAGATCCCGGGTACATAGGCGCAAAGAATTCTAATGGATGAAGAAAGCAAAAGAAAGGAATACAATTAAGAAAAAACTGTTATATATTTTAAAACTGAAATGTAAACAATTAATTAAATAATGAATTCTGCCAGAAAATTACTGCTTGGTAAGATTTATCAGAAATAATTTCTCATTGCTCACAAACATAATGTAAACACTTCTTGGATTTTAAACTTTTGTTGGCAATGCAAAACGTGATTCAGGATTGTTTTTGTAAATTATCAATACAATTCTAGTTTGCTGATGAGGGTAGAATAAAAGCTCCTTGACCTATGCTGAAGGGGAAATAAAAATGTTTGAAACTCGCAAAATATGGTCGGTTATTGCAACATACCTGCAGGTTTTAGTGATCTGAAATTAATTGAATTATATATACCGGTATATATAGTCAAACCTGCTTTAGTGACCACCTGTCTACAAGGACCACATTTTTGTTTCCCTTGAAAATGGTTTCTCATTGAAAATGTACTAAAGGAACCTGTCTACAAAGACCACCTGTCTACAAAGACCACTTTTTGTGTTTCCCTTGGGCGGTCGCTATAGACAGGTTTGACTGTATATTTGAAACTACCGGTAAGGAAAAATACGCCTTCGAGTGAAATGATCAATTCTGTAGTGTCTAATTAGTCGGTGATCATGCACAATATGACAAAAATGTACAAAAATAATACAAGTACATGTACACATTTACCGATAATGGCTTCGACTTTTCATGAGGCTGCTGATCCTTAAGGAACATCCAGAAGGCTGAGAGAAAGTAGCATTTTCTGCATGGTACGCCTCACGTCAATCCAATCTATTGTGGCCACAATGTGCTTTGAATCCACTGCTTTGACGAAAGATGTTAAAAAGATGCCTACAATTAATGAGAAAATAAATAACGTTAAAACAAAATGAATGGTTGATAATGTATGCATGTGCAACACATGTATAGGCCTACTACAAACTTCTTTGTACAGCCTGTGGGGAAAGAATTTTGTTTACCATTTACGGGTGTAACCGATTATTTCCAGATAAAGGCTTGTGTTTACGGTAGCCTATAGGAACACACCATGAATTGATTAGAATTTATACCATTAAAACAATTTATGGTAACACAAATTTGTGCACGTCTTCAAAGGTGAAGTTTTTTTCTGATACATTTGCTGTCTAAAGACTAAACTCTGTAGAAACGACTTGTTTAAGGTTATATGTATGTGACACAAGTCACAATGCTTTATTCCTCTGCGCATCGCACTCACAAAGCTCAATTTCCAGACATCTGGGCCCAGTCTTATAAAAATTGCAATTAATTCAAATCATTTAGCTGCGCAAATAACCAATTTTTTTATTTTTTAAAATAATAAAGCACTAAATTCTCAAACTGACATTACTCACAGCAGATGTGAGGCAGGCGTACGGTAGGCGTACGGTATGCCATTGTATTGTGCAGCAGTTTGCCGTGAATCACGTGAGAAAGTGTATATTTTAAGCCTTCATTTTTAGGAAAATAATCCAAAAAAAGATAAGAAAATTGACACGAAAGGGGTAAGAAACATAACTACTTTTAAATCATGACCATTATTTGAACAATTGATGAAGATTTAGTTGATTTTGGGTTATGTTTTAGTAGGGTATCTCCACGCCGTTAGGGTTTTAAAAAAATGGATACGAAACTACACTAATAATAATAATTATATTTGCTTATATAGCGCCTAACACTTACTTTATCAGAAGTCTCTAAGTTACTTAGTAAGCGCTACAATAATGCAACATAATTACCCTGGCTTTAGCAGAGCAGCTGTCACGTGCTCTGCATTTCAAGGAATGAATTCCTACCAGGGCCCAGATTACAAAGAGTTGATATCAATCGTAACTTATTTGCGATTGATATCAATCGCAACCATGTACATAAGAGATAGGAGAATGCAAACTTGCGATTGATTGAGGACTTACGATTGATTTGGATCAATCGTAACTTTGTAAGACGGGCCCAGGTCCCCATTTACTTCACCTGGGTGGAGTGTGGCAAATGTAGATCAATGTCTTGCCAAAGGACATTAGTGCCGCGGCGGACTCGAACCGCGGACCAGTTGTGATCGACAGTCCGGCGACGTGTCCACTGACCACGACACCTCTACATCAATTACACTAGCGCCCAGAATTGTTTGCAGAGCAGACCCTATGGTCGGCTTCTGTTTCTAAGTCTAAAGAGAGGAGCCGACCCTACCCAAATCAGACTAATCAGAATATCTAGACCTAGTCAGATTTTATTGAAACTTTCATCAGTTTGCTTCTCTTATTTTTCTACTTTCTTTTAGTTTGAGAGTAGACTAGATCTAGTTGTATATTCAGGTTGGATTTCCTTTAAAGTCATGTGTAGGCAAATGAATAAACTTTGCTTCAAATGATGCCCCAACCATGCATCCCATCAACAGGATCAAGATGTTACATAAAAATACATAGAAGGGAACAGCATGGACGTAGTACATACAGCACCAAGCTGCCTGCATTATGACACAATTATCAGTACACGGGACTACTTTTGTCAGCAGGTGTTGAAAGTCCGAGCTCACAATCATTAGACATACATATTAAACATGCATGTCAACTTTTCAGAACAGAAAACAGTAACTATAGATTTATGTACATTTTGTAAATAAATTAGGTAATTCTAAGACTTACCCATACTGTAGATTAGCAGGGGAAAACAGAGTACTGCACTGTACAATGGCAGCTGTATAACGGCCATTTACACTCCGATCAGCTCCCAATGCATACTATATATACAGTACATATACACATTGTAATGTATTGTGTAGGCCTACGGCCTTGAGTATCACACACACAGCCTTTTTCAAATAGCGAGATTAGAGCATGTTTAGTCTTGATCGATATTGCAGACCTTGCATGTCAAGATGGTGCACAATCTGATAATGACTAATGATTGGGGGCAAAGAAGTTCCCATTTTCACCTCTGATAATTGCCCTATTTACTCAGTGACAAATGCTCATATTTGATCCTAATGGTTTCTTTTGGTTTCTACTGTTCTCTTTTTTTTTATAAAGACGTCAAATGACGTAATAACGTCGTCCATACGACAAAAATAATGACAAATAATAGTCTTTGAAAGACGTCATATGACATCGTCCACACGACAAAAATTATTACGGAAGAAAATAGACTTTTAAAGACGTCATAATAACGTCGTCCATACAACAAAAATTAATGACAATTAATATTCTTCGAAAGACGTCATAATTACGTCGTCCATACGAAAAAAATTCATTGGAAAGAATAGCCTTTTAAAGACGTCATAATGACGTCAAATTAACGTCGTCAATACGACAAAGATTATATTGGAAAGAATAGTCATTTAAAGACGCGTCATAATGATGTTGTAATAACGTCGTCCATACGACAAAAATTAATGACAAATAATAGTCTTCGCAAGCCGTCATAATTACGTCGTCTATACGACAAAAATTATAATAGCAAAAAATAGTCTTTTAAAGACGTCAAAATGTTGTCGTAATGACGTCGTCAATATGACAAAATTATCTTGGAAAAAGTAGTCATTTAAAGACGTCATAATGACTTCGTAATAACGTCGTCATTACGACATAAATTTTATTGGAAAATAGTCTTTAAAGACGTCATAATGTTGTTGTAATGACGTCGTCAATACAACAAAAATTATCTTGGAAAATAGTCTTTAAAGTCATCATAATGACGTCGTCAATACGACAAAAATTATCTTGGAAAATTAATCTTTAAAGACGTCATAATGACGTCGTAATGACGTCGTAAATACGACAAAAATTATCTTAGAAAAATAGTCTTTTAAGTCGTCATAATGACGTCGTCAATACGACAAAAATTATCTTGGAAAATATAGTCTTTTAAAGACGTCAAAATGTTGTCGTAATGACGTCGTCAATACGACAAAAATTATCTTGAAAAAATAGTTTTTTTAAAGACGTCATAACGACGTCGTAATGACGTCGTCAATACGACACAAATTATATTGAAAAAATAGTTTTTTTAAAGACGTCATAACGACGTCGTAATGACGTCGTCAATACGACACAAATTATCTTGGAAAAAATAGTCTTTTGAAAACGTCATAATGACGTCGTAATGACGTCGTAAATACGACAAAAATTATCTTAGAAAAATAGTCTTTTTAAGTCGTCATAATGACGTCGTCAATACGACAAAAATTATCTTGGAAAATAAAGTCTTTTAAGACGTCAAAATGTTGTCGTAATGACGTCGTCAATACGACAAAAATTATCTTGAAAAATAGTTTTTAAAGACGTCATAACGACGTCGTAATGACGTCGTCAATACGACACAAATTATATTGGAAAAAATAGTTTTTAAAGACGTCATAACGACGTCGTAATGACGTCGTCAATACGACACAAATTATCTTGGAAAAATAGTCTTTGAAGACGCCATAATGACGTCGTAATGACGTCGTCAATGCGACAAAATTATCTTGGAAAAATAGTTTTTTTAAAGACGTCATAACGACGTCGTATTGACGTCGTCAATACGACACAAATTATCTTGGAAAAAATAGTCTTTTGAAGACGACATAATGACGTCGTTATGACGTCGTCCATACGACGTACGACGTGTTTACCACTTTACGACCAATTCATGACGTCTTTAAGACGTCAGTCTGCTATCAGGGTGATTGATCAAGTGGGTGCAGTGCAAGTGCAGGTGTGGGTGCAGAAAGCAGTTGCATGCTAAAGTATAAAATAAGTCACGGATTTATACTAATTTAAAGAGTGGGGAGCGTATGATTGTATTATTTGTCGCTTAAGTGCAGCTTTTAAGGAGTAGATAGTTGAACAGGACTTTATGTTGTCGGGAAAATTATTCCAAATGTCCGGACCAGAATGTCTAATAGATTTGTGATTTATTGATAATTTGGGATTACGAATGAACAGAACTATTAAACCTTAACATGTTATCAAAGGATGGTGGAAGTTGATTAATAATGTACTTAAACATAATGACTGCTACTTGAATAGTGTTCAAATCGACAAGTTTTAGTATTTTAAGTTTGTAAAATAAAGGATCAGTGTGAGCTAAGAAATGCGAACCTGTACAAATACGTATGGCCTTCTTTTGCAGTTTAAAAATAGAATTAATTTTTGTCAAACCACAATTTGCCCATACAATATTGCAATATGTTATATACGGGAGAACTAGCGTATTATAAAGTAGAAATAAGGTTGCATGGGGTAGAAGAAACTTTAGCTTGGAGATTATTCCAATACTTTTGGAAATGGACATTGCAACGTGGTGTAAATGCTCATTCCAAGTCAAAGTTTCATATATAAGTACTCCCAAAAACTTGGACTTAGTTTTCTTCTCTAGCAGCATATCATCGATTTTAATATTTATCGGTGTATCTGTATTATGAGAATGATGTTTAAAATACATGAAATGGGTCTTTTTTGTATTGAGAGAAAGTTTATTGGACTTAAACCAGTTTGATACTTTGTTAATTTCATAATTCAAAATATTGTTTAAAGAATTAAGGTCTTTATGAGAACAAAATATATTTGTGTCATCGGCATATAAGATAAAAGAAAGAAGGGTGGATGTATTGATATCATAATACATAAAGAATAAATAACTAAGATGGAGCCTTGAGGAACACCGCATTGAATCAAAAGAGGATCAGAATCATAACCATTGAATGTAACATGTTGTTTTCTGTTTGTTAAATAATCTTTAAACCATAAGAGTGGCTGACCCCGAATTCCATAATGACTGAGTTTGGAGAGTAGAATAGTGTGATTGAGCGTATCGAATGCTTTACTCAAGTCACAGAATATACCTATAACATGTTCTTTGTTAGCTATGGCACTTGTAATTTTGTCATAAATTTGAATTAATGCTAGGTCAGTTGAGTAATTTTTCCTGAAGCCATATTGATTTGAATTGAGTATTTTGTGTTTAGTGATAAATCTATGTAGCCTATTATGAACGATTTTTTCTAAGATTTTGGATTTACTTGGAAGTAGGGAAATTGGACGATAGTTACTAATTTCGTGGGGATCATTTTTTTTTAGAATGGGATTGACTTAAGCTATTTTTAATAGATCAGGGAAAACACCTTGTGTTAACGAGTGATTAAATATGTGAGTTAGAGGCTTTGCAAGTGGGTAAATTATTTCTTTTAGAGAGACATACTTATTTTATCGAAACCGTGAGATTTTGAGTTGTTAAGAGATTGGGTAATACTAATAATTTCGCTAGGATTTGTCGGGTTTAAAAAGAGAGACTTTTGGTTTTTATTGGAAAGATAGTCTGTAAAGTGAGCGCGAGTTCTGTCAATTTTGCTGGCGAGTTCAGGGCCGATATTCGTAAAAAATGAATTAAATGAATTTGCATGAAGACTGTGATCATGTATTTTAGTGCCATTTATTCCCACTCTGAGACAAATGAAGAAGTCAACAAATTTGTATTTTTATGTGCGATTGACCATGGTCTTTATTGAGAGCTGATTACAATCAAGCTGGTCAGCAAAGAAATCATAATGAAAACATAACAAACAACAATGAATGCAAATCAATACTTAGAGCATTATTATGTCGAGAGCGATCTGTAAGGAACCAATAGGGGGCCCGGCCGGGCGACAAAGTAATATCTTTGACTAGCCGTAACAATTCTTCCATTCGCCTGGCCAAGCGAACGGGACTTCCCCCATCTCTTGCTGGTTTTGCACAGACAAGAGGCACGGGTGAGCGAAGATGACTTCCCGCCGGAAACCCTGAGCGTTACACACGGCATAAGCCAGGCAATCTCAGCTTCAACGGACAGGATCCCGCTCACCCCCACACCCCAACCAAAACGTGGTGAGCCCAAACGACTTCCCTGGGCAATACTGATTGTATCCCCAGCTTACGGACAAGTCAGGCTCGTATAATTGTATAGATACGGCAATAAAAACAATCCTCCAATATCATAACATTTTGTCTCCCTTCCTAACAGACCGCTTGCTCTAGTTTTACATTCAGACAACAATATATTTCTTATGTAAGCGATTATAGGCGTCCAAATTCGCAAGAATGCCGCGAAATGGACGAATTAACTGCAGACGGATTAATTAACGTAAGATGTACATCCCAAAAATCTCTAGGAAGAACATGACGGCAGGAATTTGATGACATTGTCCACTACACTCAAATGCGGGTGAAAACCGAACTCTCTAAAACCAGACTCTTTTGGCCAAAAAGCCGATTAATAGAAAATGAAGGTTATAAGATACACCAAAGGGATCATAATTATGACCGTATGAAAAGTTCGAGTTCTGGAAAATAAGATCGGAAAAAGCCCCGCAAGGCCCGTGTTATGATTCTGAACGCGACCAGGCGTAGCCCTTGCGAAAGTGGATTGTCATCAAATTCTCGCCACTAACACTGTTCGAACCGAATAGCTCCAAATATGCATACGCAATTGCATTGCTCGAAGTAGCTTTTGAACGCCTCTAAAAAGCGGAAAATTATATGTCGGAGAAAATCAGGTTATACAAGTGATAATGAAAAAGAAATGGATTGCGGTAAAAAAGTTATTGAAGTTGCAACCCTGAACCGGGAGCGAATCAAGCAATATTAGTTAACACATAAAAAGTTGTATCACAGCTGCAACTGTACATTTATAGTTCATTAGTTGTATCCGTAAGCTTAATGTCTTGCCAGCCGGCCTATAATCAAGGCGGCCAGGGGTGGGAAGGTGGTAAAAAGTTTGTTCACAAATCTGACCATCTCTCATGAAGACCATAGAAATAATGAGGCGAGCTGAGAGCACGCGGTGTTATGGCGCGAACCTTACTGGTTTTATTGCTGACGCCAATACTTCCTCGACCCTCCCTCTTCTCGGAAGTGACCTCGAGGCGTGTGGTCTACGGCTCGGTACAAACTTCTCCGCTCAGATTGGGAATAACTTGTTTTAGCTCCTTCGAGAAGTTCACTAAAATGTATTATTCCCACTCTGAGACAAATGAAGAAGTCAACAAATTTGTATTTTTATGTGCGATTGACCATGGTCTTTATTGAGAGCTGATTACAATCAAGCTGGTCAGCAAAGAAATCATAATGAAAACATAACAAACAACAATGAATGCAAATCAATACTTAGAGCATTATTATGTCGAGAGCGATCTGTAAGGAACCAATAGGGGGCCCGGCCGGGCGACAAAGTAATATCTTTTGACTAGCCGTAACAATTCTTCCATTCGCCTGGCCAAGCGAACGGGACTTCCCCCATCTCTTGCTGGTTTTGCACAGACAAGAGGCACGGGTGAGCGAAGATGACTTCCGCCGGAAACCCTGAGCGTTACACACGGCATAAGCCAGGCAATCTCAGCTTCAACGGACAGGATCCCGCTCACCCCCACACCCCAACCAAAACGTGGTGAGCCCAAACGACTTCCCTGGGCAATACTGATTGTATCCCCAGCTTACGGACAAGTCAGGCTCGTATAATTGTATAGATACGGCAATAAAAACAATCCTCCAATATCATAACATTTTGTCTCCCTTCCTAACAGACCGCTTGCTCTAGTTTTACATTCAGACAACAATATATTTCTTATGTAAGCGATTATAGGCGTCCAAATTCGCAAGAATGCCGCCAAACGAGATGCAACGCAACTCGCCGCCATATAAATCGCGTTTCGTAGTGTTCACAACAGGACACTTATATGCTTTATGAATGTAAACTTTTATAGCAATAATAGATTAGGTTAGTCATACTGAATTAACTGCATTACTGTTAACAGATGTAGGCCAGGTAAGCCTGGCATTATTATATCAGCAATCCAAATATACATTATCATCGATGTACGGGAGTTAATCCCTCATATACGGAAGACAAAGAAGCAAAAGAAAACATTTATTGGCTTAAAGATAAAGTTGAGTTCTGGTCACGCGATTGCAATGTGAAAGAAACGCTGTGGAATCGATCAAAAAGGTTGATCATCTAGCATAAGTATTGGTGTGTACTGCAAGGTTCTGGAATCATCAAATTGACAAGAAGTCGGCCCAGTCTTGGTAAAGTTACAGCACTATACACAGAAAGATGTATGGGACTACACGAACATGTGGCATAAAAATCCGTCCCGATTGTTATGATGTTACGTGCCATGTTTAGAATATTAAGGCATTTAAAGAGCCATGCTTTTCAGGGAACATTTTTATCTGATGTTCTTCCACACTTGCATAATAACAATGATAACGCTCACAAATTATATTTCACCTCCTCCCAGAACTCAACCATCTCTTTAACTATCATCTTAAAGTCGCCAAAAAGAACAGTAACTCTAATATTAATACCCCAAACATTAATACTGCATACGAGAGAATAATATTGAATATTATAACCCCATATAATCATTACAGCTCGATGTACATACAAGCTACAAATAAAAATAACCAAAGAGATATTACAACGAAGCTATCCTACACTGTTAGGGAATCAGGACATGGCGATACGCCTATGTTAGACTTACAAAATTAAAGTGAGAACCGTACGATACTCTAGGAGAATATCCGATTTACGTTAGCCGCTACCGTGGACATTTCGTTGAGGGTCTAGCCGCATAGTAGTCGGCTCTCAGGGGAATTAACCTTTCAGGTGTTTACCCTAAAACAGGCGTTGTCAATCACCAGGTTTAGCCTTCAGTTTTGTGACCAGAATACCAAGCTTTGTAATTCCTCACCCATTCCTCCACGCGGTAAAGTCATTATCTCACTTTTCCCCACCCGAAGACTCTCCGAGAGACGAAAGGGTATTTCTTGATGGACCTACGGGTTCGTTGTGTGCAGACGTGTAAACACATTAATTGTATTTCCACCAAGTCTGGTGATTGCGAATTCTGGCTTTCTGCACGTGGAAACTGACGATCCACTCCCTTTTTAAAACAGCCCCCATTGCTGTCCTCGTGTATACGATTAAATGCGTGGGCGAGTCTACTGCTCGGAGAAATGTGCTTTAATACCTAATCCCTCATTCTCTTCAGACCAGTGCTGGTAGCTGGTATATCCTTGTTCAGACGAAGCCCACGCTGCCCTCTCACGTGATTCGAACTGGGAGGCCGAGGTTTCCTTCCGTCGTTCTTTTGCAAAATGAGCAGCCTGAGTCTCGCCCTATCCAAACCCGAGGCTCGGTACGAAATCCAGTGATGAGTGTGGGTGAAGAGGCTGCAAAAGGGGAAAGAAAACAAGAAAAACAACGGCCAGCATCTGGGGTTCCAACACACTGAGATTAACTAAATTACTCCAGCCTATTACATAACATACATATTTTGTTCCTTTCAAACTGAAACTATTTGAAAAAGTGAGAAATAGGGGGAGAAGCTGGGGTGGGAAGGAGGACACGGGAAAAATATCGATCGCAGAATACCAACAAACTGTTTGCAGAAAATGAGATGATACTCTCGAAATCCTTCAGTTCAGTTTGTGTTGAGTAATCAATTCATATGTCAAAATGAAGTGCCTTGTTAAACCCAGTTGGCACATTAAACCGCGCTCGTTATCATACGTGATCTAGCTCTTCGGGTCGACCCTTATAATAACAATAATATATATACCTTTCACTTATATAGCGTTTTTCATATGAGAGTTATCTCAAAGCGCTTTACAATCTTGATGCAAGTAACACTAAACAGAGTAATGACAAGAGAACAATTTTAAAGTGAAATTAACAAACATAAGATAACAAGGTAAGGTAACAATTTAAGAACTGGGTTGAATACGCCTTTTCCATTAGGTAGGTTTTTAATTTTGATCTAAACTAAGTATAATAACAGAGATGCAACGAAATTAGGAGGCTGGAAGAGAATTCCACAACGTGGAGCAGAGCAAGAAAAGGACCTGGCTATCACCTAAGTTTTTTTTTGTTGCTTTTTTAACGGTCCAGAGAGTTTGATTTGCAGAACGGGCGAAGGACCTATTGGGTGTGTAAAACTTAATCAGTTCAGAAAGATAATTTGGGGCATGACTAGCTATGTAGAGACTAGAAAGTTAAAATAAGAACTTTGAACTTTCGGGAATTCCATGGACCAGGCTATTACAACTGTAAAGGAATGAACTGATAAATGCGTGGACGAGAATTTCAGTGGATGACTTGGAGAGGAATTTATGACTTTTAACAATTAGTCTCAAAGCGAAGGATGCTTTACACAGATGCTATTGACATGGGAGCGCATTGAAAGGATTTGATCAAACGTATAGCGGCGAAATGACTGGGAGGTCCAGCGACCCATTTTTTTTTTTTTTTTTTTCTGCCCACCAGAATATCCCCTCATAGCCGCCGAAAGAGCCGCCCCTATTCTAAAGGAATGAGCTGCAAGCATTGAAAAGTCGCAAAGTACAAGTAAATCCATTTCTAGTCAGCAGGGATGTATCAAAACGTCTAAAGAATACAGTGCCTTGTTCTAGCAGAGTGACCGTATGCGTGTGTTTATTGCCACGTTGCAACCACTGCATAGGCCCATGTGAGAAACACTCTCCGGTACAGTTATCGCAAAGCCCGCACGCGCACACAGCCATGATATAAACAAACATTTGCTCAATATCGGGCATTTGCAATATATCGAAATGGTAGTCACCCCGAAAAGTCTGAAAGGGGGCGAAATGACTGGGCCGTCGCCACTGGCAACCACAACTATGTGTCCACAGTTGCCCACGACGATTCCGGCAGAGTAGCGTGGCGCAAACGGAACTGCATATCCTTATCACGCCAATTATAGCGGCTGAAGTTCTTACTATGCTGTCTTACTATGCCCCTATTGAATTGAATTGAATCGTTTATTCACCACCATTGAAAACATTGAAGCAAAAGATATATATCAATGCAAAAAATACAATGTCAATATAATATAAATACATGACATTAATTATAAAAATACAAGTTCTACAGAGAGTTTATAATTTTTTTTTTTTATTTTTTTTTTTATTTTTTTTTTTTTTTAGTAATAGTTGTAAGTAAATTTAGTCTCAAGAGTAAAACAATAATGACTATTTACAATGAGTTTATGATCGATAGCAAAAAGAGTAAAAAAATAGCACATGTGCTAGTCGAGTCTGACCTTCGTTATCTAAAGCCTAAAATCAAGTTTATTGAAAAATACATGATGGGTTTCCAAATCCCATAAATAAGATTTGTGTGTAGGCTGGTTGCTATATATACAACTACTTGCAAGGTTATATTTCGTAGTTTTCACTTAAGAGTAATTTTGCAAGTTTTTTACGAAAGAGGTTTTTGATCTCTCAATCCTTAGATCAGTAACAAGCATTTTCCACAAATTACTTCCAACAAACGAAACAGAAAACTTTCTTTGGTCTGTTCTGAATAAAGGAAGACGTAATCGTCGATCCGTTTTTTATCTATGGAATATTCATGTTGTATCATCTGCAATCGTTCATTTATCAAATCAAACACAAAAGTACAAATAGATAATTTATGCAAATAAACAAAAATGTTCAACAATTTGAGATCATGAAACAGTGCCTTAGTAAAAGAACGATGTGGCTAGAAAGTTATAGCACGTACAGCCAACTTTTGAGTATAAAATATACAATTTAATACCCCAAACCTCGCTGCCATATGTAATATGTGGCTGTATCAGAGCTTCCTACGACAATATCAAATATGGTTAGGGACAAAGTGCCGTATTCAAAGATGATACCAACCTTTCTCCGACTCTCCGTATACAGTCATTAACAGATTTTATATGTGAATTTCATCTTAAATGTCTGTCAATGGTAATGCCAACAAATTAATGCCAGTAATGGTGGGAGGAACACAATTAACAACCCAACCCCACTCTCTTCATGCCTCCGACCACCCGAACCATGCAAAAACAATGGCCATGACTCACCCGATTGACTATTGGTTCCACTGTCACGTACCCGACGGCTGGACAATTCTCCTTCGCCGACCACGTACGGTGCTGGGGATTGGCCTTGCAGTCAACGTCTTCGTCCCTGCATGAAGAAGGGGCCGTCCTCGGGGCTGGTGTTGAATACGGTGGGGCTGTCTATTCTTCCGACCCGCCGCTTTCGCTGATTGCGGCAAAGCTGTATTAGCAGCCACAACGATGCTGGCACTCCGGCCAAGACGGCTGGCTGTCGGTTTCCTTCCCCGCCCCCGTTTGGATGACCGCTGCTGAGCTTTCGTTTTCGGCATTTTGTCTAAATCAACTGATTACAGACTACAGTTATTTACCCCTTTAATGTTGGGATAAGATGTCTATATGCAGAGTGCAAGTGTTGATCCGTCACAAAATTAAGGAAAACGATATATTATGAATAAGAAATGGTAATACAGATTATTCAAAAGTTTGTTCACAAATCTGACCATCTCTCATGAAGACCATAGAAATAATGAGGCGAGCTGAGAGCACGCGGTGTTATGGCGCGAACCTTACTGGTTTTATTGCTGACGCCAATACTTCCTCGACCCCCTCCCTCTTCTCGGAAGTGACCTCGAGGCGTGTGGTCTACGGCTCGGTACAAACTTCTCCGCTCAGATTGGGAATAACTTGTTTTAGCTCCTTCGAGAAGTTCACTAAAATGTATTAATGTGATATTATCCGTGGGTGGGGGATCTGTTTTTTTCCCATACCCTCTTTGATGATTTTCCAAGTTGCATTAGTGTTTGAACTGGCCTTTTTTATTCTATTAGAAAAAATGCAATCTACGGGATGTACGAATTAGTTTTGTTAATTTGTTGCGATAAATTTTATATGTGTTTAGGTTAGTGTCAGTTGGATCGCGTAAGTGTAATTTGTAGAGGCGATTGCGTGTTTGTATTGATTTCAATAAACCTTTCGTTATCCAAGGATTCCTGGGTTTATTTCGATTATTTTTCATTTTGCCTAGAGGGATATTTTTTTCATAGTAATATTGCAATTTGTTACTAAAATGTTTATATGCGATATTGACCTCATTTACATTATATACATCAGCCCATCCTCTAAAAATAAATCCTGTTTCAGCAATTCTATATTACGTTTGGATTCTTTGCGATATATAAGCTCATCAAATGATTTAAGGCAACTTATTTTGCATTCACAAGTTAAAAATATGGGTAGGTGATCGGAAACTTCAGAACACAATATTCCACCGATGGCTTTGTTATTATGTACGTTTGAAAAAATATTGTCAATCTGAGTTGATGAATGTGAATTTATTCTGGTGGGTTTATTAATAATCGAAAAAAATCCGTATGAGTGCATCAACTGCATACAATTGGTTGAGTTACTGTTATCAGAGGGGAGAAGTTGATGTTAAAGTCACCAAAGATAAAAATATGTTTATTTTCATCCCCTATTTTATGAAGATAAAAATCCAGTTCGTCACAGAATAATTCACAATAGGAGTCAGGGGGTCTATAAATTAAACCTATAATGACATTTTTGACATTTGAGTTATTAATTTCAATAAATAGTGATTCCGCTTGTTTTAGTTTAACATCGGAACGGATTTTGAAATTTAGGTTTTGTGCAATATAAAACGCAACACCGCCACCCCTTCTTCCTTTGCGATCTTCCCTAATCAACTTATAATTAGGCAAATTGAACAAATCTGGAGAATTCTGATGTAACCATGTCTCACTTATTCCAATGACGGAAAATGCAAAATTATTTAAAGAGTGTAAAAGGTTTTTAACGTATTCTAAAAGTGAAATATTGTCTGGATTGTAAGAAAATGTATTATTGAATTCTAGGGGTGTGAAATATTTGCTATCATTTATATCGTCGACAAGAATATCGGGAGTGTGCGCGTGTGAATCCATTTAACGATACGAATATGTAAAGTACCGGAAATTCGGAGGATGAACAACTGCATGTGTGATATCGGTGCATTTACTAGTGGGTGCTGGTGCGTTTGTGTGTGTACGAAGTGCAAGTGTGTGGGTAATTTCAATATAAAATACAAATGAAAATACAATAAGACCCATCTTGGTCACAATTACAATAGTTGCTTAGGAGCAACAGAGCAGAGCCCGACCACCCGAGTAAAAAAATCGGAGTACAATTATAAAATGGCAGAGGGTTTTGACATTCCCGCTCATCAACACAAGTTCAGTCAATTACAATAAAACAGATAGACTCAAAACAATTGAATGCTATACAGATAATAATTATTGATGAAGAGTGAGGAGTTCGGGCTTCATAATCCCAGTCATCAAGATCAACGAGTAATTAATACTTGTCTCCAGCCCATCATTGGTCACAAACAAAAACAAAAACCCCAAAACCAAAAAATAATATATATACATATATATATATACAAAAATGCAGATTCGAAATAAAAGTCAGGCTGCTCAAACAATGGACCCACCGCTCCATGCATCGAGTATTTTTGAGACATAGCACCACCGCGGACCGACGTGAAGATCGGTCAGCCGTGGTGCAGAGAGGCCACGCCCTGTGCCAACGTCAGACACATGTAAACGAAAAGTCCATGTATTTGTTACAATTTAATAAGCCTATCATATACGAGTGGGTTCTGTGATTGACAGAGGTTATTAGCAAAACAAATTAAGAAATTTGTTGGGCAAAGGAGAAAGATACATGCATGCTAAAGCAGGCTCGAATGTACATACTTGATAAAGAGGGTAATTGACATTCCCGCCCATCAAGACCAATTCAGTCAATCACATTTTCAAACAGATTAAGCTCAATGCAATTGAATGCTTAACAGTTAATTATTGAAAAAGAGTGAGGAGTTCGATTTTGACATTCCCAGTCGTCAAGATCAAAGGGGAATAAAAACTTGTCACCAGCCCCCAGCCCAGTGGAGGGTAAGCAATCTTTCCTGCATGATACACAATGTTACTGCATGACCCCTGAAAGGTATACAATCATGGCAATTTAGCATTAGTGATAAACGTCCAATTCTTTCAAGATTCAAATGCTTTATACGTGTTTGAACAATCGAATTTTTCATTATTATTGGTCACAAAAAAACGAAACAAAAAAATAAATAAAAAATAAAAAATGCAGATTAGAAATGAAAGTTATAGGCTGCTCAAACAATGGACCCATCGCTCTATGCGTCAAGTACTTCTGTGACAGCGCCACCGCGGGCCGATGTGAAGATCGGTCAGCCGTGGCGCAAAGAAGCCACGCCCCGTGCCAACGTCAGACACATGTAAACAAAAAGTCCATGTATATGTTACAGTTTATTAAGCCCATCATAAACGAGTGGGTTCTGTGATTGACAGAGGTGATTAGCAAACCAAATTAAGAGATTTGTTGGGCAGAGGAGAAAGATACATGCATGCTAAAGCAGGCTCGAATGTACATACCTGATAACAATGATGACAATTCAGAGTACAATAATTATTTAAATTGAAAAAAGGGTAATTGACATTACCGCCCATCAAGACCAATTCAGTCAATCACAATTTCAAACAGATTAAGCTCAATGCAATTGAATGCTAAACAGTTAATCATTGAAAAAGAGTGAGGAGTTCGATTGTGACATTCCCAGTCATCAAGATCAAAGGGTAATAAAAAACTTGTCTCCAACCCCCAGCCCAGTGGAGGGTAAGCAATACATTCCTGCTGACACAATGTTACTGCATGACCCCTGACAGGTATACAATCATAACAATTTAGCATTAGTGATAAACGTCCAATTTTTTCAAGATTCAAATGCTTTATACGTGTTTGAACAATCGATTTTTTTCCATTATTTATTGGTCACAAAAAAACAAACACACACACCAAAACCACACCAAAAAAAAATGCAGATTCGAAATGAATGTTAGGCTGCTCAAACAATGGACCCATCGCTCTATGCGTCAAGTATTTTTGTGACAGAGCGCCACAGCGGGCCGATGTGGAGATCGGTCAGCCGTTGCGCGGAGAAGCCACGCCCTGTTTCGACGTCACACGCATTTAAACGACAACATTTAATCTGCAACAAAGGGTAGTACAACATTACTCCGTGTTTACTCCAAATTGGAAATGCCTAAGGCTAGGCAAGTTTACACAACATTCTCTGTAAAAGATCTGTATGATATTTCTAGTTACTAACTTCGATGCGTCCATTTATTATAATGGTGCGTAATGATGAAAATATCATATGTCAGATATCAGGTATTGTATATTATGTATTAAAACTGATTTAATGTACATTTATAATCAAATAGTTTGATTAAAATAACATCATCTTCGCTATATATGTTTGACACTATTGTATATATCATGATTATCAGTTGCGAATCCGTGCGGTGGCCGATTACTGAATCAGTCTGATAACCATTTAGGTTTAACTTGTCAAATATTCTTAAAACCTATTTCTAACTTATGCCACCGTCATGCCAGTAACAATTAATAACCTTTGTTCTCTTGAGAGGCTGAGATACATTGGGCACCTGCATGTGCAGTCCCTAAGTAAAATAGTTCTTGATTTTCAATGTCATAACAAAAATTATATATTGTTGTCTATTCTGCGAACTTCATATTGTGTCCTCTCTTTGAGCAACACTTCAAAGCACCTATTCAACCTGCATGATGTTTGAATAATCGATGAGGTCATCGTCTTCCTTGATTTCTCCCTTCTCCTGACCCCCTTCTGGATCCTCAGCTTCAGATAAGTTGTTCTGCTTTCCCAGATCATCCAAATCAATCGAACGTATCACGAAAGGGACTTCTTTCCAGGCTTTGGGCAACCACTTCTTACCCTTGTCATCCTTGAGTGTAAAGTTCTTGACGGCAATCAACGGAAGATCTTGCTGTTGATACACCACCATGTGGCCCCATTTATTCTGGCAATTGCCACAGTGGATCGTCTGCCGGTACCTGAATTCGTCGATGCGTGGCTGCTTCGTGAGATCAACGAGCTTCATCTTGTCCAGGAAGAGGTCGTTGGTGACGACGTGGTGCTGGTTTTTGATGGACCTGACATCCTCTAGACTGCAGGCTTCTTTGAAGCACTTGATGCAGTGGAGGACTATGCCCGATTTCTCTACTTTGTTTGCCTTGGTGATTCGCGCGTGATTTTCTTCCCGCTGTCGCTCCTTCTGATCATTCTCCTGTTCCTTCCGAATCTAAGAAAGGGAGTAAAATGCATCAAAGAGAAATGTCAAACGTTAACAAATGAACCATTGGCATTGCAATATTCTTAATGATGAGTCTTCCATCATAAATCGATCCAAAACACTGAAAAGATACACTTCTTGCATTCACCGTAGTCACACTATAAAGGCAGTGTACCTTTTGGTATGTGCCTTAAGTTTGAAAATGTTCCTTTAGGCCAATAATTAATTAATTTCGGAAATTGGATTATATACACGAAACTGATGATTTCTTATTTATCCTGCAATGTTATCATTATGTCTTACCCGATCATTAAAGGCTCTTTCATTGTCTAGAGTGGAATCAGCAATGCTTTGAACAGCTTCGCTCATCATCTTCACCCGTATGATGTTCTTGAGCTCACGATCCTGAAGCTGGAGGTCGGAATTCACAATGACGAAGATTTTCCCGTTAAAGTTGGCCCGGCTTCGACCTACAAAACAAAATTAAGTTTATCATGTAGAATAACATGAATGGCTATATTCTATTGGCAAATCTAGAGTTTAGTGAGGGGGGCACGGTAGTGTGATGCGCAAGCCCAATCTATTTTGGCCAACTCCAAGAGCATGTACTTCAGCGGTTTGCAGATGCAACCGCCATTTAAAAATGAGAGATCGTTATATATTTTGCCCAATTCCTAGAGCATGCACTAGCGAACACCCCTTCATTTCAATATTTGAGAGCCGCGACTGCCAATGTCATTCTTGCCGTAACCACTGCTTAATATCACTTATTACCAACATATCATTTTGATTCAAAGGAATTAAATATTAAACAGTAAGTTTTTAGTCGTTTTGAGAATGGTTTTCTTCAGTATTTTGTTTTGTTTATTTTATTATGGAATCAGATTTTTATCGTGCGTGTAAGGATACTGTATAGGTAACAGCTGTAGCAAACTTGAAGAGTGAGGCCTATACCTTTAGTTTGGAGATGACCAATATCGCTGGTCACGTAGTTGTATCTGAACACCATGTTGCATTTCGTTATGTCTAGACCTTCTTCTGCGACTGATGTGGCAACTAAGATCCTGCACTTCTCATCCTTGAACGACTGCAGATTCCTATTCTGTTCTGTTGACGTCATACCTAGGATGTGTATTAAAGATAAAGATGTGTATAATCTGCATAATTATTTTGGTGAGTGGACTTCAAGGAAGACAAGTCTTAGCTTTCAATAAGATTTCTGTCTTCTTGCTTATCCCCAACACTTCATACGAAGTTGTTGTTGAAATTTCTTCAGTTTGACGATCTTATGGAACAGATCGTTTCAGTAGGGGAGAGTTGTAGCGGGGGAGAGTTGTAGCGGGGACGAAATTTGCGGTTTGTTTTTGTTTTGATAGTAAGTTTTTTTCAGTTGCTAGTTTTTCTGGGTCAGGCTGGTGTGTTGGAATGTGAATGGGCGACAACGCAGGTGTTTGTAACATTCTTAAAGATAATTGAAGAATTGCTGCGAATGACCAAACAATAGTTGTTTTGCTGGAAATAATAGACAGTTCAGCTGAGATGAATGTTTGTTCTCTTCCCGATTAATTCCAGTATTGACATTTTCCGGCTCGCCTACTTTTTTTGAAAGAGCTAGAGCAGGTGAGAGTGTGCGTTATGCGAGGGAGTAGTTTGGATTGCGAGAAAGGAGTTTGAGACGTTAGATGAGAAGAGAGAGAGAAATGGGGATAGGGAGCAGAAGAGAGTGTGTGAGAGAGTGTGTCTGAAAGTGTAGAAGAAACGTGGCGGGCCGGAGAACTCAAGTTTGGAGATATAATTGGGAAATTAATTAAGTCCTTTTTTTAACGGGTTAATATACTGAAGGATTAATCTGACGCATTGCGTCATGGTGATACGCATTTTTTTAGAGAGAGAGACGGGGCTTTTGGCCACGTGGGTTTCTTTGTTTGGAAGGTATAAAAATGATAGGGTCTTGTTCTGGTGAGGAGTTTTTCATTTGACAGTTTTAGTTGCTGCCATTTTTTTTATTTCGCGTCATGTGTTGCTAAGGCCAAAAAGAGACGGTCGCCAAGCCCAGTGATACGGTTTTGTAATGAGTTAAATTTATTTTTGAACTGTACGTTTGATTTTAAATAATAAACTCTTCTCAACCGTATAAACTCTTGTCTAATTATTCATTCATCGTCTGAAATTTTCATGCATCGTCTGCATCTTCTTGGAGCGAACCGGGGCCCTCGCCGGCATCGTCCCGTTTCATTTGCTATTGTAATTTGACATTTTTTTGATGTGTTTTGATGGCTATGCTTTTTATGAAAGTGTTAAATAAGAGAACTTAACTGAACTGAAAAAAACTTGAAACCTTGAAACGTTGAAACCTAGAAATTGTAATCCCTTTCAGCAGCTACTAGAAGCTATCCACGATGATAACATTCTGTGCGTCAATGTGAGGTGTAAGCGACAATGTACGTTCTATATCATTCATCATTGCTTTATTGTTCATGATTATGTGGAGATTAGGCCTATAAATTTACTGATATGTTGCTTGTCTTTTACCTTGATTACCACTTCCTATCAATATGTCAGCGTTGATGTGATTCAGATCAGGGTCTTCATTGAGCCACTTCACCAGAGCCTTGGCAGACTCTCTTGTCTTTGTAAAGATGATGCTAAGAGATTCCTCATTCTCTGCATATTCCTTCTTCAGTTGCCTGCCAAGCTCATTCAAGACGGGGTTGATACTGGCGATTCGGTTCAAAGTCTCAAGTTTATCTGGACATTAAAGATTAAACGTATGCCTTAATTACTGACTAAAATGGACAAATTACGGACTTATCAAAAATATGAAGTGTAAATATCAGAGTGAAAATCTAGATACTATTAATTAACGAATTATTAGCAGCACTATATGACCCAGTATTTCAGTTTTATGCAGAACAGTTTGAAAAACATTGACTAAGGAACAATATTCATTGACCTACCAGGGAAAGGGTTTTGTGCGTCCATACTATTTCGAAGAAAAAATATGATTTAATCTGAGACAGTAGGGGCGTCTCGCCACAGTGAAGATGTACCCCTCTTATAACAGATTTAGAAACACTACTACATATCGTTACTTGCAATTGCATTGCAATATTCCCCGTTGAATTTCTATTTTTGTTAACAGATGGTGTTATATCCCCTATTAAAGGTCACTATCGTAAGTGTTCTGGATCGAATACTGACTGGCACAATTAAGGGTGACACTTTTGCAAGCAAGTCATAGAGCCAATAGTGTTGACAATAAGACAAACGGCGTGCATAGTCGCCTGATAAGTAAGAGAGACACAACGCGGTAAGTGAGAAGTAAGAATTATTTAAGTACCGATGAAACTCGCAATCCGCAATACAATTTTATTCTCATGATCGTTCACGTATTGCGTTAAAATGTATGTACATATATTAATGTGTGCAGGGCACTAAAGGATTAAAATGTCAAATCACTGGCTAAATTAAGCCACTCCGGGTTTAAAATTAATAAATTAAACATAAAAATAAACCAATCAATAAATTAAACAAATTGACCATGTGTATTTTAAGTTATTGATATTGTTCTAAACATAGATTCTTAACTACAAATGATCCTAATCGATACATTGATCACCAACCTCTGAACATTTTCCTAAGGATCATATCAGCAGAGCCTGAAGGATTGCTCCTTTCTTCTTCATTGATGTAGTCCTCCATGTAGGAGATGGCATCTGACGTACGTGCATCACGATTTATGAATAAGCTGTTGTTGTATTCCTAAACAGAGAACCATTGCGATGACTTCATAATAATGTTTTTCTTGTAAATGGTACGACCGAGTGTAAAGCAAAAGGCACCCTGACACTTGCACGATTTTGGTTCGCGCATGGTTTGCGCATTGTTTCGTGCCACGTTCTTGCCACAACGGGAAGCGTTCGCGGAACATGCAGGAGGATGAGGGCCAATGCGGGACAAGGCTTGAATTCGTGACAGAATTTTCAAAATGTTCAAAATTTTGGCACGACAAATTTGGTAGACGACTTTCGTGAACACTTCGCGAACTATGGGTATCCTATACGTATCCTACCCGTGTCGGTACTGACCGGTGCGTGCCAATGCCCGAGTGGCACGCATGTATACGACCAGTTCACGACGGATTTACGAATAAATTGCTCACAATTTGCGCATCAGCTGCGCATATACTTCCCGCACAGTTTTCACATTGTCTACGCATGCGCAATACGTGATCAAGAAAGGCTGAAAGCATGTCGTGACAATGCGTGAATAATGGCGTGACTAATACGTAAGTATTGCGTAAGTATTGCGTAAGTATGGCGTAAGTATGACGTAAGTATGTCGTAAACGTGACGGGACCATGCATGTCGTGGTGTTACGCATTGCACGAACGATACACGGTCTTCGTGCAACTAAATGTCACGCACTGGCACGCCCTGGCACGCCTCAATGCCGGGCAATGCGGGAACAAAAATTCGTGCAAGTGTCAGGGTGGCTTAACTCATAGGGCAAGGGACACACTGATAATTAATTTGTTAAATGGCTTACTCTTATATAATATGTACGTTAACAGTTATATAGTGTATCCGTGCTTACAGCAAGTTATGAATATCATTGAATAGTGTCTCCAACATGTTTGTAAAACTGCTACGATATCAACTTGTTATACTAATCAAATTGTTTATTAAGTGATATATATGTATATGTTATGATTATGTCTCGTTATATTAACAGAAATATACATATATATATATATACCTATGTTTATTGCAATATCGTTGAAATACATCCTCCCATTTGCATTAAAAATAATCCTACCCCCCCCCAAAAAAAAAAAAAAACCCATCACGTTAGCTTACCCTCAGGTAGTTCACATAGGTCATTAGTTCCCTCCTGTCGTCTCCATTCTCTATTTTTTGTTGAATATTCTTCTTCAAATTGATCACACCCTGTTCATAGCTTTGCGCACCACGGCGAGATACCATTTTAGCGAATTCGTCATTTTCCTCCACCAGCGCTCTTCCAGCTGTGTAAAATAATAAGCACTCGTAAGTTATCTTGTACTTGTAATCAATAAATTAGCAATTGTAATCACCCTATTTGTTTTGGGGATTTTGCTTCATCACCTTTTAACACTATTTTTTAAATATTTTGAGCAGTTTGTATCTGTATTAAGAAGCGAGGCAAAAGACTGTTTACCATTACCATTGTTATTTTTATTACTTCTTAAAACATTAAAGGGATAGTTGAGTTTTGTTGCAGAGGGCGCTACGCAAAATATTTTGTTGTGAGATAATGAAAAACTGAGTGTCAAATTTGAAAGAACATACAATTTAAATGACAAAATCATCTTTGTTTGATCAAAATCGGTTCAGAGACGGCTGAAATATCGATAAATAAAACCATTTCTAATATTTGTGGGGCCCCACAAAATGAATATTCGATAATTTTCAACCAGCCATTGAAAAAACGAGATAGCGCCTTAAACGATTTATTCCAGCCAATGCCAATGTTGGCTTTTTACGCATAGTCAGCCGGCCCGTGTATTGTTATTATTAATTAATTAATTAACGGTCAGCTTTTTTTTTTTTTTTTAGTGGAGCTGAATTGGTATGACCGTATTTAATCTAAATTTCACACATTTTGAGGTCTAAAATTACTTTCATAGCAATTTTAGGTAAAAAGGGCACTAGAAATGTCATAAACTAAGAGCAAAAACCACGCACTTTGAAGGCATTTGCGGTCTTGAATAACTATCCCTTTAAACTACAATATATTTATTAAAATACTAGCGTTTTTAAAGCATCTAGAGAAAGAATATGCATTATTCATCTTAACTTGAAAGTTTTTTACATACATATATATATATATATATAAGTACCTATATTAACTCCCTAAAAGTCAATATGTGATTGGGTAAAAAAAAAAAATCACCAGTATATGGTTTAAATCTAAGTGTGAGAGAGAAAGAGAGAGAGAGGGGGTACCTGCCACAAGTTTGATCTTATCTTCGATGTGGTCCATGATGTCACTGATCTCACGGAAGTAAGGATCTTCACGAGATCTTCCTTTCACTATTATCTGAACTGTACGATAAAAAGAAACACAATGTATCAGTCTCTCCGTTCCTCTAAAAAAGAAATTAAATGTTTTGACTGGCAACTTGTAACACTCGACAAAAGTAAGTAATGTCCTAGATTTTCCTAATCCTAGGATAGCTTGGAACCCTGAGGGGTAAAGCGTTAAAACAGATAAGGATTTCTATAGGAATAATAATACAATCAACATACTTTCCTGGGGTGAGTTACTCCTCGCATTCAGCTGGTCAGCATAGATCTTAGGTCGTGATATTCTGCAGTCTAGGTTAGCACAGAGCTTTGTGATGTAGCATTCAGCCTCCGCCATGTTCTTCGAATCCCCAACACCAGGTGATGCGGTCAGTCCAAGTATCTTATTCGTGTTAAGTAGGAGAGAAGCGCGTTTCAAATATTAAGGATACATCTACATTACACGTACTGTCACCTAAAGACTATGACTGTTAGCAATGTTTAGAGTAAATATGTATGATGCACATATCATGAATTTTATCTTAACACTAAGTTATTATAAATTGTTCAGGTCAAAGATGAAGCGCTAAGCAAAAGGGCGTTAGCACTTATTAGTTCTTAATATACCGGAACTATCAATGTGTCATGTGTCAAGGATGTGTCATGTCTCCAGATCTCTTCAATTATTACAGTGAGTTGATACTAAGAAACCTAGAACAGGAAAGAGGATTGAAAGTAGGAGGACATAATATCACAAAAAATACGGTATGCAGATGATACTATATTAATCGCAGAATCAGAGAAGGACCTGCAGCGACTTTTGGATGTTGTCGTCAGAGAAAGTGAAAAGAGAGGATTATCCTTAAATTACAAGAAAACGGAGTGCATGGTAATTTCAAAGAAGGGAGGAACAATCAAATAAAGCAAGCCACCTCTGTTAATTACCTCGGGACTACAATTACAGACGATGCAAGAGGCGAGCAAGAAATCAAAAGAAGGATTGCACTTGCAAAATCAACTTTCTCAAGGTTAGAAAACATTTTAAAGAATGAGAAGCTGAAGATGAAAACGAGACTCCGCGTACTCAATTGCTATATGTATATCTAGTTCTGATGTATGGATGTGAAGCTTGGACCCTGACATCAGACCTAATAAAGCGACTGGAAAGTTGTGAAGTTTGGTTCCTGAGAAGGATGCTAAGAATTTCATGGACAGAGTTTCGAATAATGAGGTATTCGCCATGGCAGGAACAAGACGAAAGCTTCTGAATAATATAAGAGGTCGACAGCTGAGCTTCTTGGGTCATGTTATACGGAAGAATTGTTTGGAAGGAGGAGTAGGGGTAGAAGGAGGATTCTGTGGATGAGTGGCTTAAGGAGTGGGATTTCTGAAAGTGGAATTAATCTCGGGGAGAATGAATTACTTCATGGAATATGGGACAGAGAGTTGTGGCACTCCATTGTCGCCAACGTCTCAGGATATGGCACGTAGAGAGAGAGAGAGATCAATGTATACATTATAAGAATATGCGCCTGAAATGTACCACAATAATTATGCTTTCATGTCCATTAGGTAGACTGGTTTTCTTCACAGAAATAGGGTTCATTTTATTTTATTTTATTTCAACATGGAAACAATTGCTTTAGCCAATGGCGCTTCTCCTGCAAATTCGTCCATAAATAAAACACATACATATAAGAAAATACACTACATGTAAAAGAATGATTATATATGCAAATAATGATATAATTATATATAAAATAAACAGATAGATAATGAAAAGAAGATAACATTATATGAATTAAAAATACATAATTACAAAAATATATGCATGAAATAAAATCAGAAATGGACGCATATATTTTGTATACATTTAAATGAAAGGGTTATTAGTCTATTCCATTTCATAATATAACGACTAAATGAAGTTTATAAGATGATGACGTGGATCCTAAGCAAATGATTGGTTGAAAGCGTACACGTGACCAGGCATTTATTTTGCCTAACGCGTAATTTGGATAATGACCGGTCATTATCCAATTCTAATGACCGGTCATTAGAAAATTCATGTTATAAAACATTATTTTATAAAACAAATAAAACATCATCTTATAAAACAAATAATACACATCATTTTGTTCGGGCATTAGTAAAATTACCCACACTCGGTACCTTCAAAACAGTCCAAACACCCTCGGCTACCGCCTCGGGCGTGTTAGACTGTTCCAAAGGTACCTTGTGTGGGTAATTCTTACTAATGCCCTCACTGATGTGTATTATTTGAATAATATTAACTAAAGTTATTCATTTTACAACCCATATAAAAAACCGTAATTATTCATTACCTGTGGTCTCGGAAGTTTCGGAGAGTTTAGCTTTAGGTCTCTATACATCGCCATCAGAACATTGTATGGATCAGATTTCTGTTGTTTGAAAAGACATAAAGAGAGACCGTCGTGATCGAAGTACATATCGATAATAAGCTTATTGTTTCAAAAGAAAATTAGGAGTGTTTATTAATACCAATTGCAACAATTAAGCTTCTGCAGTCATCAACATGTTGAAATCAACATGAAAACATAATGACAGATTTAAAGATATTGATCTTCATGGCCATGTACAAAACGAAAACTTTACAAATGCCGTTACCGTAAGGCAATCATTAAACGGGCGTAACACCAAACATTTGATTTAGCTAATTATTTACGACCTTCAACAAAACAATGATGACTAATAATACTGCATTTTTCTTATGAACAATTGTATCACAGTGCTGAACAAACGATACTGGTTTAATCAAATACACATGAATATTACAAAGCTACATAGTTATCCAGAAAATGTCAAGTCTGACTAAGTAATATTGTTGTATTTAACTAATCAAGATGTACCAGAATTTGATAAACCCTAATCATCATAGAAGAAATCTATTAAAATAGAGTGGGTACACATTGAAGGTATTTAACATTTGGAACTAACGATGTCTGTGCTTTAGATACCTTCCTCGAGCGCAGTCTTCTGTCAAGGTATGAACCGTAGACGTCCGAACTGTGCAGGTAAAAACAGTTTGCATATGTCATCGAACTAATTCCTATTGACTCCAACCACCCTGATAAATTTATTTGAAAGAAGTGGGTATATATTTGATGGAATTGGAAATGAAACGTCCAAGTAAATGACATTACCTGGCAGTGATGACATTCGTCTAGGACAAGGAGTGCGATGTCAGAGAGTTGAAGCTTAATATTTTCATCTTTGAGGGCGTTGACGAGCACCTGTGCCGTCAAGACGGTGATGTCATTGGTATCAATGACGATGTCCAAAGGCACATGGTTCAACTCCTCACTGCTAGTTCCAACGACCTTACACATTCCTCTCAAGTATTTCAGACACCTGTCCTTCTGTTGTTTCACTAAGGGAACCTGTAACAGAACGAGGGATCTTTTTATGATGTTTTTTTGTTCTTCCTTGACTGCTATGGAATCATGACATGCTCGTAATTGGTAAACGACCATGGTACTTACGCGACGGCTTAAAGTCGTCTCCGGGAGACTTGGAAATGATGATTAATGCCTTTCAAAAGGGCACTAAAACATTGTCTTGGCTTCCAACCCGGGACCTCCCGGTTACGTGACCACTGCTCTACCACCACGACTGATCGAGCCATCGCACATCTGTACGTTCTAGCCTTTTATTTGTTATTACAAGAGAACGGTGCAAAGGACCTTTTCATCAATGTTAATTAGTAGTTTGGAAAAAGTGCGGAATATGAAGGATCTTTTTTCACATTATTTAGATGTTTTTCAGAAACGGATTGAGGGTGCCATTTCTACCCTTTTTCAGTATAGTTCTTATGAGACGATAATGTGACGGCTTGTTCTACCTTGTTTAGATAATGACTTCTTTGGAAGGACCTTCCTACCTTTCCAACATGTCCAGTGGGTTCTTGTAAGGAGGAGTTTGTAAGAGATTTCTAATAGTAGGAGACCAGCCTGTAGGCCCCGTGACCAAATCCTGGGAACAAAGGTTTGAAAGTGTATTTGTGTTCCCTGATGAATACCGAACAATTTTGACTTGGGCTGCCCCCTTGAAAATGCTGGGCATTTCCGAGAGGGGTCAACAAAGGTCAAACAGGGGTCAAAATTTAAATATATTCCAATCGTGTCGATATGCATATCAAATTAATCGTCTAGTCATGAGGATTCAAAAATGTATAAGTTTGATATACCTCCAACCTTAAATGAGGGCGCTATGGTCAAAAACGTTGAAAGGTCAACGCACTTTTGACTGGTGGTCAAATTAAACTTTGTCCGATTCTAATTTAATGATTTTAGTGTCTAATCTGTTTCATAGCTGGTGATGTCACTGGGAGACATTTTCCAAGCCCTCTAAGTAGCTCTCGTGCCTCTTCTGACTTCATTGCGCTGTCAAAGACTCATGGTTTTCCACATAGACATTGGAAATAGCATCTGCACCAGCGTGGATGTGAAATGGGATAATGATATTGCTGATATCTTTATCAAGGAGTGTTGCGCACTGAATTACGCTTTTCTTCCTTTTCAGTCCTAGCATACCTTCAATTTGATGTGCCACATTCGATACTAAAATCAACACGTCTGTGTCTTCTTCATCGATGACAATGGCATCTTTTACTCCTGACTTTCTTAGTTGGAAGTATAATGTACAACAGAATGGTGTCTGCTTTCATAATGCTGCCATGTCAACTCAACTACCTCCCCACCAGTGGACAAATCACTACAGCGTTCCCTCACAGAGTAAATAAATCTGGTATCCGGATGTTGAAGTAATGGGGTTTTTAACTCGGTCTTCAGAAATTGCTGCAGATAAATTTTGTTTCCTGGGTTCTTGAACATGTTGCTGAAGTGCCTAAGGGGTAGCAGTTCATCATGCTGATTCAAAGTTGTTGACAAATGCATCTGATGAGACCATTCCTGACTGAAGCGACCTCAACATAATGATTAGGCTGTGTAAGGTCGAATGGGTCACAATCAAATTCTGTGATGAAATTGTGTACACCGCAATCATCTAGCAACAACCTTGTTGTGGAGTTCTCTAGCTCTGTGACCTTCAGATGAGGTGCCCTCCAGTCACGAATGGTCGAATCAGATGGACTTGTCAAAGACTTTGCATGGATCAGCACATGAGAATAGGGAGACTCTGGTGCAATAATTCTTCAAAGAGCGCATATGTTCTCTGCATGGTGATAAACTGTTTGATGCAACCATACACAAAAACAGCAGACACAGCTTCAGCAAACCACCAGTTATCAAAGACGCATCAAAACATATAAGACAGAGATATGTTAAGGTTTTCGAATGTCGCACATCAAATTGAAGGTATGCTAGGACTGAAAAGGAAGAAAAGCATTATTTAGTGCGCAACACTCCTTGATAATGATATTAGCAATATCATTATCCCATTTCACATTCACACCGGTGCAGATGCTATTTCCAGTGCCACGTCTATGGCCGTGGAAAACCATGAGTCCTTGACAACGCAATGAAGTCAGAAGAGGCACGTGAGCTACTTAGAGGGCTTAGAAAATTTCTCCCAGTGACATCACCAACTATGAAACAGATAGAGCAGTATACGTTTAAATACATTTTACAAAGATAAATCAAGCAAGACACTTGTAGAAGCTCAGGCCAACAAGTAGAAGGGGATGGAGAGGAAATCGACTCTCATGATTCCTCGTACAGATTCACCTATTTTGAAGGTAACATGGGCCAACTATCAGGCATTCACTATGTTAAACTTTATGAATCCAGATGCTCCATTATCTCCCCTTCAGCATGGTTGGAGCTTGAGGGCAAATGTTTGCCAATACGGTATTCTGCACCGCCGGCACTACCTCAACGTCTAAGTGATGCCAGAACAAACTGCACTGTCTATAGACTCTGACACAGATTCAGATACTAGTAAATAACAGTGGTTATGATGGATATGACAACGAGTAGGATGATGAACTGTGCAATAAAGCAGGAAAAGCATCATTGGACAATGTGTTTCGAAATAACTGTGATATTACTGGCAATGAGGATCCTGATTCAAGTCTCTCAGTAGCCCTTTTGGCAGTCAGTTTGAATGTCCATGGTCAAGGTAAGCTTCTTCACTTTTGAAAGTTGTATATTTGAATTTGCCATGCCAGAAAACATATTATTAGACACTAAAATCATTAGAATCGGACAAAGTTTAAGTTGACCACCAGTCCAAAGTGCATTGACCTTTCGACGTTTTTGACCGTATCGTCCTCATTTAAGGTCGGAGGTGTATCAAACTATACATTTTTTGAATCCTCATGACTAGACGAGTTATTTGATATGCATATCGATACGATTGGAATATATTTAAATTTTGACCCCTGTTTGACCTTTGTTGACCCCTCCCGGAAATGCCCAGCATTTTCAAGGGGGCAGCCCAAGTCAAAATTGTTCGGTATTCATCAGGGAACACAACAACACTTTCAAACCTTTGTTCCCAGAGTTTGGTCACGGGACCTGCAGGCTGGTCTCCTACTATAATTGCGATTGATCAAAATCAATCCCAAGTCCTCCAATCAATCGCAAGTTCTGTATCTCCTATGTATATAGCGACGATTGATATCAATCGCAAATAAGTTACGATTAATATCAACTTACTAGATTGAAATGTGTATCAATTATGTTACCTTGTTCACTACAAACACGCTCTTCTGCTTTCGATTATTAGTGGGTCCTACAGGGTTGTGGGGCAGGAACCGGCGCTTTATGAGAGCGATGGCGACTTCTGTCTTTCCTTTCCCTGTTGGCAAGACCACCATAGCGTTCTGTCCCTTCAATGCTGGAGTTAGGACCTCCTCTTGGTAATTCCGTAGTTCTAATTCAACCACCTCATCGCTTGATGGAGACACGTTGCCGACTTCTGTAATATCCATGCTGTTATCTTTATGATAATTACCATGGATACCAAAGCAAGATGCAATTTTACTATACTAGTGAGGTAACTCTGTCAATAGGCATATTTATAATTTTACTCTTTATGGTTCCCCCATATTGTTTCTGTCAATCTGCATTCATACAGATACTTCGAAAGTATCAATTCCCTATGTTTACCGGAGATTATGCCCCCCCCCCCTCACACACACACACACGCACACCCACATTTTTGTTATAATGGTTACCTACGTCTGCTAAATGCCGGACGGACATTTACACTGTGTTGAATGACAGGAGAAAAACGCCCTTCTGTTTCTCACGAATAAATGTCTTAGTGATTCAATATTTTTAAGATGATAGTCAATGAAATGGAGTGAAACGTTACGACGTCAGATAAATGTTTCATAAACACCACGAAACGTAACTTCATGTTTATTTTCCCAATGTACATTTGACATGGATATTTTGTTTCGCTCAGATATAAAAGGCTCGGACATAAAGTTAAAAACACAATGAACATAAATGGAATACAAAACATGGACTCATTCTGTAATGACAAAATACATATTTTACATTGTATAATTGATTGATTGATTGATTTAATTTATACAAACCCTTAAAGCCAATCTTATTCTCACCCTCGTCAACTTCGTCATCTACACCGATTCCCAGAGCGAAATTTTTCATTCCCTCCATCTCCTTGGCGAGCTTGGTTGAACCATTCCTGTCTAGGGCCTTGATGAACTCTCCAAAACAGTCCTCTGACTTACGATCCAGTCTTAGGAGAAGTTCTGAGGCGCCGGCACAATTTCCTTCATGATGAACCTGCTCATAACGTAATCATATTACAGAATACGTTTTTGACAGCAAGAAATCCCGGTGGGGTCACTCCCCCGCAGAGGGTGGCGCGTATTTTTGCGGTCAATTTCAAGGCCATTTTGTGAAATTTAACCCCCTTTTTTACGTCAAAACAAGGACAAAATCGTACTTTGGAATACCCCTATTTATAAGATTGTAAGGACACTTTCGCAAATTTACCCCTATTTTACCATATTTCAAGGACAAGACATTTACACTTTATTTTGTTTTAAAATTATTCCCGCTTTTCTCTTTTCC
This sequence comes from Mesocentrotus franciscanus, assembly GCA_037976565.1. Lineage (NCBI taxonomy): Eukaryota > Metazoa > Echinodermata > Echinoidea > Camarodonta > Strongylocentrotidae > Mesocentrotus > Mesocentrotus franciscanus. The sequence goes on along the minus strand of CP137668.1, from coordinate 1,696,683 downwards.
CTTTTCCTGACCCCTATTTATCAATTTCGAAGACACCTGTGCACCCCTATTTTCTATATTTCGAGGAATATTTTGTCCGCGGACATTGCTTGAAATTGACCCCTTTTTCCGCGATTTTGGTAACGGTCATGCAGTCCCTAAGTCACCTAAGAAATAGAAAATCAAATGGGGTAGTCCTCGACAAATCATTTTTGATTTTTGACTACCCCTTCTACATTTGCTGATATTTTCTTTTTAAAACATAGATTGTTCCATATGGAGTCGTTTTATATATACCGTACATGTTCCATTATTGTATGTATGTCTTTTATTTTATGTATTTTCCTATGGTTGGCATTTGTGGAGAAATAAATTGAATTGATTGAATTGATTGAATTGATTGAATTCCATGATTAAGATTTTAAATCCATTAAAAATCTTTAATTCCATTTGTGCTTTCCTTAAACGAACTGGTTGATTCCCATTGAATCAATTTTAAATTACTTAGGCCTACCCCTTTTAGTGAATTTGTGAAAATCACTTGTAAAATTGCTATAAGTAAACATTGTGTAACAAAAGAATGAATAGTGGGATAGTAATGTTTTGTAGGGTAGGAAGACATTTAAAACAAAAGGAATAAAACAGGCTCAGTTTTTAGGAAGGGAAAGATATAGTAAGCAAATCAAAACGATTTTCCTGTACCGTTTTTCGTATTTTCTCTACGTCTCGTGTAGTAAGATGATTTTCTAATGAGGGAAGAAGGCTTTCGGCCTCAATATCCTCCAATCGAGTAGCGTAGAGCCAAAGAAAGCTGCGATAATGTTCCCTTTTCTTGGTGTTGAATTCAGAGGTTCCTTCCAGATGTTCAGCTATCGCGTCGTTCTCTGTAAGACGGAGACAAACGAAAGAGAAGAAAATAATGAATAAAGACCAGCCCAATATATTTTAAGATCATACTTTGCTTTCTTTCTCTCCTCTCTCTCTTTTCCCCTTTCTTTAAAAAAAATATTTAAATACCAACCAGCCATTCTATATAACAATTATAATTATCCCTTTGCCAGTCCGCCTCGGTTTACCACTTATGTGTTAATATGACATGAAGAATAAAAGCAGTGATCTAGAGATGTAGGATGAATAGAAAAAGTAAAACAAAAGAAGAACAGGAAAGAAGGAGAAGAGGAGGAGAAGAAGAAGAAGTAGAGGAAGATACAAAAAAAACATGCGGTTGTTGATTTTTATGGGGGTTGTCGGGATGGGAATAACGGAGATTGGAGGCCCGGAGGCCCATTGACGTTGTGAAAACGTTTCCATATTAGCAGTTCATATTATATCTCGATCTTGGCAAGCGTTATTAATCTCTGCCCCCACCCTCTCTCTCTCCCTCTCTCTTTCTCTGTCTGTCTGTCTCTCTCTCTCCCCTCTCTCTTTATCTTCCTTTCTTTCTCTCTTTTGATACCCATCCCGTCTGATATGATTTTTTCTTACCTGATTGATACAAAGCATCGATCACAGCACGATAGAGACCCCTTTTGTCTTCTTTAAAGTCCAGTGCCTTCATGAAACGTTCTGCTATTATTTTTCGTGTGGCGCCTGTTTCAATCAACTCTAGCACTTCGTTGAATATCGCTAAGAATAACAAAAGAATAAGAAAATGGAAATCGTCACAGTAAATAAAATTGTTCAGCAAAATCAGTACGGAATCTGTAGGTATTGAAGAAAATCTAACCTACGTAGAAAACTACTCGAAAAGAAAGCAGAAAAATCAGAAGAGCAGACTGGTGAAAGTTTCAACTAAATCGGACCAAAAAAAAAGGAAAGTTAGGAATTTGTAAATGTTGTAATCAATATAGGTACGGGCGTATGGGAACTTCAACTTGGATGAATCGGTAATGTAACTTTGTCGTCGTTCCGGACAACTTTCCGCATTTGTTCCACCTAAAAAAAGACTAAAATTTCTTCTCCCCCCTCAAAATATTGATTCAGGGGAATCTTTACACTTTAGAGGACCTCTAAAAATGTGTCCCCCATAACGTATTTTGAGCAGTGCCCCAGGGTAAAGGCACTTAGGAGAAAAACAGAAATTAATGATATTGTTGTACATGAAAAACGGGAGGGTTGTCTGTGTCACATCACGATCACTGAACTGAAAATACGTATTTTCATTTCTGAATCAGTGGTCACAATCCACTGACCAAATTGTCAATTTAAGACTGAGAGAATCGGGAAAAAATAGGTCTCCGACCGAAAGCCCTACGGGAAGTGAGTAGTTGCGTGAGTTTCTAAAGAATGAATGTACTGAACTTAAATAGATTTTCTACTAATGTATAATTATGATTTAGTGCTTCGTAATTATTAAACCGCCTTAAGCTAAACATCGAGCTAGTTTCTGGTAGTTGTATATAGCAATGACCGCCCGATGAACAATCTGAGAAGAGGTCTTTATGTATGATTGATTTTCCATTTCACTAAAATAGGGTATGCCAATCTCACAATAAACGTACATTTATGCACAGGAGTGAAAAATACGTCTTGTAGCAGTCATATTAATTAGGGATTGCTTCTTTGAGAGCTGAATACACGCCGAAAGAAATCACTCCAAACTTTGGAGTGATTTCTTTCGGCGTGTATTCAGCTCCCAAACCCAAACCAAACCATACCAAAGTTGTCGATGAATTACTCTTTTTAGAGTGGATCCCACTATTTTTAGCTTTGAAATCTACTCCGAAAACAAATAAATTCCCAATATGACTCCAAGATAAGTGATTTTCCACTGCTCTATAAGTATGTACAGAGAACTGACTACGCTGAAAGTTCTCCCACTGATCATACACCGCACTTTTGATGGCTTCATGTTCAATCAAAATGTTCACCATCCAAAACCAATCCACGTATTTCAGAAAATATGCCAACATACTTAATAATTGGTAGATTGGAAAGCTATGAAAACATGATCTTACCATCATCCCTGCCAAACTGTATCTTGAGACCTTCTACAATATCTTTGACATCCAGGACCTCTATGAGAAGAGGTCTATAGACCTCCGTGATGACCATAAACTTCTTCTCCTCCACCTCATCCAACGTCAGGGCATCCATCGAGGCCGCGGCCATCACTTTTTGATCCTACAGTCTCAACTTCCAACCAAAAGAAGAGAAAAATATATCACGACAGACTACTACTGGCTATTGCCTTTCTAGCTGTAACGCAGTGTACTAAATTATATCTCTTTGCTCTGAACGGTAGAAGGTGATAGGTAAGTTTAGTCTGTCTGCCGGTTAACAGCTGAAATAATTCATATCAATACGCCTTTCCTGCCTAGGTTCTATAACTATCTGTCCAACAACGATTTTGTTTTCATCTGAAGACTGAGATTTTGATAGACGGGTACTCCACTTATATAGCAGATCAATAATAGGTATATGGCCTCTAGATAAGAACTTGCTAAGAACGGCTAGAAAAGCCAAGTCCTACTAACATGCAAGTAACAGGTTGGCTCCAGTTCAGCTCTGAAGGTAATCTATGATGCTCTATAAACTCTTGTTTGTGATTAGACAATATCCATGATCCAACCCAATACGAACCAATAGGCAAGCGTGATACACGTGTGAAGAAATTACATGGAGGGGGGTGTTATTGACAAAGAGTCTAGGTTTATTAATTCAGTTCATGGGAATCCCCACGATGTGGTGGTGGTATAGGCTACCATTGTCTGACTCTATGAAAAGATCAAGATCATGCTGATAGAAATTTGAGGATAAAGGTTGTTTTAAATCACTTAAAATCATTTGTATTATAACGAAAATTGATTTTGTGTACAATTTTGGCTTACATTATTTGCAGACGTCGTATTCAATAGACAAACAACGATTTATGTTAGAATTGAGTATGAAAATAAAGACTAAGAGATGTTTTGCAGTTGACTGCTCGGGAATCCCAGGTTTTTAAACTCGGGTATCCTAATGGCGGGGAATTTATGTGTTGACATTCAGCCACATACATCCAGAGTAACTTTATTGTTGCTGATTCATATTAAACAGTTGAAAAGATTACCCCCCAAGTACTGCCTGTGTGTAGCAGACGTATATCGTGAGGAACATTGCTCAGTCTCCAACTCTAGCTATTAGTAAACAATTGTAGTGATATGACTACAGGTTTTTATACAGGTTAATGCATACCTTCTCTGCATACACTGTCCATGTACCTTTATTTACATCACTATGAACATGACGTACAAGAAAGAGGACAAAATATGCACTTCCTCATTATACCAACAATTGCTGTGTAGACAAAGGAACATCCCTTCACTGCTATTATGTAAAATGTGTAAAACAGGTGTCACATGCATATTCACCTGTTCTACTTATTTTACATAATAGCAGTGAAGGGATGTTCCTTTGTCTACCACATCAATTGTTGAGGGTAGAATGAGAAACTGTATATTTTGTCCTCTTTCTTTGTCCGTCATGTTCATAGTGCATATTCATGCACATTTATTCGTCAATTGTAGCAGACTTATCGTGAGGCACGTTGCTCAATCTCCAACTCTAGCTAGTAGTAAACAATCTACGAGAATTTTACATATTATGTAGGCTGAAGTTTTCCTTCTTGAATTAATTTGATCAATATCGATCACCCTAGGCTTTTCCTCTAAAAAAGTGACATTTCAGAAATATGTCGGTATATGCAATAAATTATGAGAACGTAACAATTAGCGTATTAAATACGTACGCGCTAGTTTTATCAGTATTATTTTGACCCCCTAGCACTACTTCTGCTTAGTAATAGAAGGGCATTAACTCATATCGTTTTCCATAAGTCTTACTGGCTTACAGCAGACGATATTTGAATATATTGGTTATTATGTCTGTGCTATGTAATTCTTCGTGTAAGAATAGGCCTAATAGTAGTAGTGAAATTTAGTGTGTGTGTGTTTTTGTTAAAGCTCAAAACCATGGTAGAATGTTATGTTTTCATATTGGGAATGGCAATCATCTCCTTGAAAAAGATTTTTCGTGCTCAGTTTAAATTATTATAGAATTTATTTTAAAAAGAAGAACAAAATGATGACTAATAAATAAAACAGATTCAAAGGACATTGGTCTAATTTTTTATCGTAATCTTGAATTATAATCAAGTAATCACAACTCCGCTATGTCGAAAGAGAAGCTATATTAAAACTGTCAAGTGGATATGTTGCAAGAGAACAACCCTGGGGTAGTAGCAAGACAATATGAATTGCGCAAGGTACATTGGAGCGGTGTGGGTTGCAACGATGTGATTTCGCAATACCGTGCACACGAAGGGGATTCCCCGAATTCACTCAGCCTCAGTCGAGATAGTCTTAGCATCAGCGGAGTCGAATATAGTGTGTCGACCATTATAGTTTGTACACACTTATCATTTTAATAGGAATGTACAAGTATCCCGATAATGTATAAGGTAGGGTCGGAATTATTATCCAACCTCTATTATATAGCTGCCCCTGTCACTGTCAATTTGCTTTCAGCTTGACTCAAGAGGCGATCCGGTGTTAAATTAGAATCTGGGATTGCCAATAACCCGAACAGGAGAGCAAACTTCGAGCAGTACTCGATTCAAATTAAATTCAAAGTAAACTTTTTCTTCATATTTACAAAATACTTAAATGATAAAATGTAACTCTAAAGACATAAATAGTATTATTTGTGTGCGCTGAATCGATCCTCTGGTCTGAATCACTTTTGATTTCATTCACAGTGCGATTATGGTAAATACACTTGCAAATTCCCTTTAAAACTGTAATTTTTAATATAGGAGTGACAGCACAGGATTTATAACAAACTCATACAAAGCGGTGATCTGTCCTTTGTATCCTATTCCAGTGGTACCAGAGGCATATGCCTCACTGCCGATCTAGCGACGACCCTTGAGAACGACAGCCCACGAGACTGAAAATTTCAAATCTTTCTTTATTTTTTCTTTTGTTATGTCGGCCTTGTGGGCTGCGGGAAGGAGGAGGAGCCAGGGGAGGAGGAGGAAAAGGAAAGAGATCAGCTCGAGAAGAAGAAGTGAAAACAGGAGCAAGATGTAAAAGGCTCTTCAATTATTCTGCTTATCAATCAATCTGATGTCACAATCGAAATTAGGTCAAGTATAATTGATTCCTAGTTGGAGGAGGGGTTTCCATGATATTTTATGTTTGCTATTTGGTTCTGTACATAGAAATGTTATTGGGTCAATTTCAACAGGAAATGTTTTAATTCAAATTTAATAAGTCCAGTACTAGAGGCTGAAAACAGTGAAATTTGCATTGAATTCCTGATATTTGTGGGGATGTTTGTTAATCCTCTTGTCTAATTGTCCTCAGATTGTTATTAATATTTGTTCTCCTGTATAGTTATAAGCCCTTTAAGGATACTGTACACATGGCATGGCACGCTAAAATTTCGACAATATAGATATTAGCAGAGGGCCAAGTCAGAAAAGAGGGCTTTGCCTGCCACTACCAAACAAACTAAACACACCTTGTTTATTCGAAAGATTTTATCAAGATACACAATATTTCAGAGGTGTTTTTTTTTTGTACTTTGCAACCCCAATCATGCCCATCAATATGCCTAACATTTAGAATTTTCTCCCTCCAAGTTCGGCAGTAGCTTGCAATAGCACGTAGGTGTCGTCTAGCCAATAAGTACAAGTGAAATTTTAATAAAAACAGAGTACATTGATCAAAGTTAAAAAAATATATTTATATATATATATATATATATATTATAAATAATAATACTAATGAAAATGAAATAAAGTAATACATCAGTCCCACGAGGTTCAATTCTAGGGCCACTCCTTTTTTCAATCTACATAAATAGTTTACCCAAATGTATTCATGATGGCATTGTTGATATGTATGCTGACGACACGACTCTAACAGTCAGCTGGAGTAATGTTACAGAAGTAGAACAAAAGCTAACCAAAGGTATGGAAAATATCTTTTCATGGGTAACAACAAACCGTCTAGTTCTTAATGCGGATAAGACAAATGTGATGCTTATTGGATCACGATCAGTTCTTAACAGAGTAAATGAGTTTTCTGTCACACTAAACGGCAGCTGTTTGAAAAGAGTAAAAGTGGCAAAGTGCCTGGGCGTCATGATTAACGAGGAGTTACGTTGGACGTAACATGTGGAAAAAAGGACTGCTCAAAAAAATATAAGTGTAATTAAGCGAGCCAAAACTTATGTTCCAACAAGATCTCTGAAACTTTTATATAATGCCATCGTTCTTCCTCATTTCGATTATTGTTCCTCGGTTTGGTCTGAGCGATTTCAAAGACAAGCGATTAAACTACAAAAGGTTCAAAAACGAGCTGCACGTATAGTGCTGGGAGAAGGATTTGAAGTATCTTCAAATGATATGTTTAGTCGCTTAGGGTGGATGCCTATTCAAACACGTTTCCAGTTTGGACATGCAGTGATGATGTATAAATCAATGCATGACATGGCACCAACATACTTAAAAAAAGATTTAAGTCATGTCAGTTCACTACATGATCACAACACAAGACATGCTGTGATGGATCCATTGCGTGTACCTAAATTTAGGACGGACACATGTAAAAATAGTCCTCTAATTTCTGGAATTAGAGTATGGAACCAACTTGAAAGTTCTATTAAGACGTCACCCAGGCGCGGATCCAGGATTTCTTAGGGGGGAGGCCCAAATTTAAAATTATGCGAGCCAAATATTGGTACGTAATGGTGACCAGCAGTGGCGTAATGAGCGAAAACGTTTGGGGGGCGGACTAAAAATCGGCATCACCCCACTCTTACATGCAGGCCCCGCTGAACGTTTTTCAAAGTGTGTGGGGAGGCTAAAGTATTTACGATCAAGTAGAGCGTAGCGTAAATTGGCGTAGGGTCTATATGGGCAAGTGCGGAGCCCCGGAAGCTCAGGGGTTAGGGCATTTAATTACGATCAGATGAGCATATTTTGATACCTTTTTCATGACACTGGCAGGTCACTAATTGGCGTGGGGTCCGGGCTGAGCCCCTGAAACTCAGGGATTTTAGGCATTTTAGAACGGTCAGATAAGCATTCAGGGGCCTGCCTTAGGCCCCTGGTGGGCGAGGGCGGAGCCCCCGGAAGCTCAGGGGTTTTAGGCATTTAATTACTGTCAGATGAGCATATTTTGATACCTTATTGTGACACAGGCAGGACACTATTTGGCGTGGGGTCCAGGGGGCGGAGCCCCCGGAAGCTCAGGGGTTTTAGGCATTAAATTACCGTCAGATTAGCATCCAGGGGTCCGCCTTATGGCCCTAGGTAGGGTCCAGGGGGCAGAGCCACCGGAAGCTCAGGGATTTTAGGCATTAACTTACCGTCAGATTAGCATCCAGGGGTCCGCCTTAGGGCCCTAGGTGGGGTCCAGGGGGCAGAGCCACCGGAAGTTCAGGGGTTTTATGCATTTAATTACGGTCAGATGAGCATATTTTGTTACCTTATTTGTGACACAGTTGGCAGGACACTAATTGGCGTGGGGTCCAGGGGTGGAGCCCCCAGAATCTCAGGGGTTTTAGACATTTAATTACCGTCAGATTAGCATCCAGGGGTCCGCCTAAGGGCCCTTGGTGGGTCCAGGGGGCAGAGCCCCTGGAAGTTCAGGGGTTTTAGGCATTTAATTACGGTCAGATGAGCATATTTTGATACCTTATTTGTGACACTGGCAGGTCACTATTCTTTCTTTCTATTTCTCTTTAATATACTTTTTCAAAAAAAGTAGGGGGGAGCTCGAGGCCCCCGAGCCCCATCGTTCCGCGGGCCCTGACATGTAGGACTCTAAATAAGCATATTTTTTACCTGACTGTAAATTTAGGAATTTGTCATTTTCCAAAAAACGCATAAAAAAGTATAATTTACTAAAAAGTGAGGAAAAATCTCGGAAAATTATGTCATTTCAGCAAAATTTGTAAATCACCGGTATCGAATTAGAAATAAACCACGCATGATTTTTTTTTTGGGGGGAGGGGCAACTGCCCCCATCATCAGTACGCCAGTGGCTCCCCGATCTACACCTTGTTGGCGGGAAAATCGCACCTGACCTCCCTACCTATCTTCTTTCTCTTTTGTCTTTCCCTTTCTCTCCTCTTTCTCTTTCCCTTTCCTTCCTTCTCTCTCTTTAGGTTTGCTTGGGGGAGAGGCAAGGGCTTTCGGCCCCCTCCCGATCCACACATTGTTGGCGGGATTAATCGCAACTGATCTTCCCTTCTTTTCACCCTTTTATTTTCTTTTTCCTCTTGTTCCCTTTTAGCTCTCCTCTTTCCCTTTCCTTCCTTCTCTCTTTTTTTTTGGCGGGGAGGCAAGGGCCTTTGGCTCCCGATCCACAACATGTTGGCGGGAAAATTGCAACTGATATTCCCCTTCTTTTCTTATTCCTCTTTTTTTCCTTCCCTTTATCTCCTCTTTTACTTTTTTCTTTCCCTTTCCTTTCTTCTCTCTTATTTATTTTTATTGGGGGGGGGGTAACAGCCTGGGAGGCAAAGCCCTTTCGGCCCCACCCCCCTCCCGATCTCCTTCTTTTCCCCCTTTTCTTTTCCTTTTCCTGTTCTTTCTTTCCCTTTCCCTTCTTGTCCTCTTTCTCTCTCTCTCTCTCTCTCTTTTTTTTGCGGGGGCCAAGGCCCGCTCGGCCTCCCCCCTGGATCCGCGCCTGACGTCACCTACTTTGAACAGTTTTAAACACACTCTAAAAGCCCTGTTATCTGCAGATACTACTACTACTCTTCATTCTTTGTTATATAGAATGAGTTTTTAATTGTTTAATTTAGGAGCCGTGACAGATAGGCCAAGTGGCCAAGCTCGCATTCACCTCTATCTTAATAAGTATCACTAATACGTCATCGAACTAATAATAGCATTAGTAATAAAAACACATCTACAAATTCATATGTCTATGAGATTTATAGCCCATTGTTAGTAACATATTTTGGTTTCAGTGTCGGCAAACACATGTGACATGAGATTAACAATAATCGTGTCTTATACATCATTTTTGTATAAATATAACTATTGGTATTGAATAAGTTATAAAAAAAGGTGTAGCAACAAATTATACATTCTTTCAAAGCTGGTAAGCTTGAGAGGAATTGCGATAGCGAAAAGAAATGACAGACATGAGATTCGCAGATTAATCTATGAAGAAATGCATGCAACATCTTATTATAATCTGCAGCATTACTACGTGTTAACTCCACATTGGAAATGCCTACATCATTTTCTGTAAAATGTTTGACAGCAGATTGATTTATTGAGTGAATCTATTGTTGCGTTTACATCATGAACAATTGATAATATATTTATCATATACTGAGTGTAAAGTAGATCTACTTTCTACAAAGACAAAAACGTGACCCATTCGTCTGTTTTAGTGTACACGTACCGATCGTGAAGATTTTAAGGTAATATCGAGAGAATAATTTTTACGCCGACTTTACGTATATATAATTGTGCATGATCAATATAATCTTGAAAGGATGAACTAATACTGATCTCATGAATATAATGGCTATATGTATACTTTAAATCGGGATGATAGAAGGGCAGGTATGAACACCACCTTGGGAGTGATAATTTCCACCATCATCCTCATGAGCAGTCAATATTTGTATACTGTGTGCACACGTTATTTCTTATGAGGGTTGCAGGTTTACAGTGTTTAATAATATCGCCTTACTAAATAAGATTGTCGACCCATTTTATAAAACAAATAATACACAGGTTTTCGTTCGTGACGGTATGGCGATGCAGCGCTATTCAGGTATTCACAATGGCACAAAATACACTCGGCTACGCCTCGTGAATTGTATTGCACCTATAGTGAATAACCTCATGCGCTGCATCGACCATAACGCACTCACACCTGTGTATTATTTGTATATTAATGTTATGGATAAAACAGTTAATAATAATGATAATAATATTCTTGGAATGTTACCTCAGTCACACCCATAAGACAGACACCAGACGAATAACAGCCCAACCGACACCAGACCGACAAGTTCCCGAACAAAAATATTTAATTGACAAAAATCGGTCGGTCTTGCATTTCTTGGAGTCAGTTTGGATTTGGTCTGGTGATGTGACTAAAGGTATTATCTAATAAATATACGATGTCTCTTTACAGAAATAAGTTTAAGATATTAAACAATTAAGATATTAAACAATTAAAACAATTGAAATAAAGATCCTTGAGAGTTAATTTCTTCACTATGACCAGTTTCAGTTTTATTTCTTCAGATAAAAACAAAAAAGTTAAAACCGGTCATAGTGAAGGAATGAACTTTCAAGGATTTTTCTTTCAATTGTTTTAATTATTATTTGTATATTGCCGTGACGGTGGATTATCCAAATTGAATTATTTGCTCTTTATATGTAAATATATACATATTGTCTTAAAAGGTTCCTAGCTTCTAGATTGTAGGGTATCAGCGAATATCTGTTTCACATTCCTAGTTACTAACTTCGCTGCGTCCATCCATTATAATGGCGTATGATGTATATATCATAACAATTTATATATGATATTAGGTAATGTGTATTGAAACTAATATAATGTACATTTACAATAAAATAGTTTCATTCGAATCACATCGTCTCTCTTATATATCTTTGACACTATTGCATAGTGTGTAGCATGATTATCAGTTGCGAATCTGTGCTGTGGCGCAATTATTGATAACCATTTTGGTTGCACTTGTCAGATAATGTTTAAACCTCTTTCTTACTCATGCCACCGTCATGCCAGTAAACATTTAATAACCTTTGTCCTCTGGAGAGGCTGAGATATTTTAGACAACTACATGTGCAGTCCCTAGGTAAAATAGTTCTTGATTTTTTCATAAAAAACATCCATATAATTGTCTATTCTGCGAACTTCATATTGTGGCCTCTCTTTGAGCGATACTTCACGGCACCTATTCTTCAACCTGCATGGTGTTTGAATATTCGATGAGGACATTGTCTACCTCGATTTCTCCCTTCTCCTGACCCCCTTTTGGATCCTCAGCTTCAGAGAAGTTGTTCTGCTTTCCCAGATCATCCATACCAATCGAGCGTATCACGAAAGGGACTTCCTTCCAGGCTTTGGGAAACCACTTCTTACCCTTGTCATCCTTGAGTGTAAAGTTCTTGACGGCAATCAACGGAAGATCAAGCTGTTGATATACCACCATGGTGCCCCATTTATACTGGCAATTCCCACAGTGGATCTTCTGCCGGTGCTTGAATTCCCGACGACTGGCTGCTTATTTAGATCAACGAGCTTCATCTTTTCCAGGAAGAGGTCGTTGGTGACGACGTGGTGCTGGTTTCTGATGGACCTGATATCATCTAGACAACAGGCCTCTTTGAAGCACTTGATGCAATGGAGCACAATGCCCGATTTCTCTACTTTGTTTGCCTTGGTGATTCGCGCGTGATCTTTTTCCCGCTGTCGCTCTTTTTTATCATTCTCCTGTTCCTTCCGAATCTAAATAAAGGGAGTGAAATGCATCAAAGAGAAATATCAAATCACACATGTACTTTCTAAAAAAATGAACCATTGACATTGCAATATTCTTAATTTTAAGTCTTCTCTCATACACAGAACAAAAAGAATGAAAAGCTACACTCAGAAAAAAACGTTTGCAGTCTGAAATAGGATTTTTGCATTTACATGCAGCTCTGCTCGCTGACTTTTTTTATTTTCTTAATGTTCTCTGTACCTGATATATCTTCATATATTTTATTTAACTCATTCAGCAAAAGGGGGGCTCTTGCAAATTGTCGACGGCGACAATTTATGCCGATTTTTTGCAAAGCCTGACGGTACAAATTGTCGCCACCAGTCAATTGTCGACGGCGACAATTTGTGCCGGGTGTTGACGGTACAAATTGTTGACATTCATGATCAAAGCACATTACATTGAACGATCAAGTTCAAAGCCGTAAGTGTGTGTATGTGGGGGTTAGGTGGAGGGGTTTGGGTGTGGATGTGTATTAGGTAGGTGTTTGTGGTGTGGGTGTGGAAGTGGGTTTATGTGTGTATATGACGATAACTTCCGTCATGGAGAACATTTGACATCTTCGTGAACACAAATCGAGACCTTTATGATCACAAATACTTTTATTATGATGTTGTTGTTGATGATAATACTCATGACGGTGACAATGATAATAATGAGGAGGAGGCAGAAGACGAAGAAGAAGAAAGAAAGAAATACTGATGACAATATTGATGTTGATGTTGTAGCAAATAAACTCGACTACTGGTTATGTCTCAAACTCCGAAGGGTGCTGGGAGGTCTGTTTGTTTCCAAGTTGTCCGTTTATCCGACCGCACATACGTACGTACTCGCGATAAGAATGCCTGAATTCATTTTCGTCAAACGTGGCTTAGAGATATTTTACGGCTGGTATAAAGATGATTTTGAAATGCAAATTTAATGGTTGATGTAGTGTAGAATGGCTGTTGTCAATATATAATTTTGTTTTTTGAACATATACTAATATATTTACTAATATATTTTGGCAATCTATTCTTTCTCGAACATTGTTCGACGAATTTGTTATCATGTTCGTTACTCAACACACTGGTAATTGGTGTTTATCTACGTCGGTGAAGGGCAATTTGTTAACCAATTGCAATATAAACAACCCGACGCAAGATTCATTCATTTGAATAAATATGCGGTACCCGCTAATACAAGGGATTAGAACCAACACTGGCTATCGGGCGAAAGCTCGGTATTCTAGTGGATAGGATGCCTGTCTAGAGATCAGGAGGTCGTAGGTTCGAACCCCCAAGCCCCAGTGTGACCCATGATTTCTTTCATCTCTATTACTCAATACACTATTAATCAGTGTTTATTTACGTCGATGAAGGACAGTTTGTTAATTGCATCCAGTTGCATTTGGAGATAAGACAATAAGGTGAGGTAATAATTGCCTGAAAATTATTTCACTCTAGTGTTATCACGATATAAAAATTAAGGTCAAATGATATTAGTTTTTTTTTTTAACCTTAAACTAGTGGATTGTGATATATAATTTTGTATTAACATTACAGTCATTAGTATTTACTGCACTTTATTATTCATTTGGGGGACTTTTCGGCTGACAGCTGATTTTTCGAGGATACATTGGAATCTCTCCTCTCGTATATACTAAAGATCTGGCTATGCCACCAACTCTTCTTTCAATAAATTTTCTCTCTTCCAGTCCTGTGGTTGCATTAACCTACTCTTTCATCTAGTTTCTCAAAATTTCCTTTTTATTGAAATAGTCGAAATATTTATGTTTTCTACTGAGTTTACCTATTGAACAATACGCAAAGGAGACCTAAGGTGAAAGACACGCAAGAGCGATGAAGTACATATACTGCTACAAAAAGGATCAATGTGGAAACTGAGAGTCTTAAAAAAACACAAGTTTTATTTTAATGCTTAAAACTGATGTAATACCAGAACAAGGCAAACAAGAGCGTAAGTATGCAATGAAAACATATCACTTTGCAAGAAAGAGAGAGAGGGGAGGGGGAGGGGTAGAGAACAAGGACAGGTTGAGACCTTTCCAAAGTGAAAGATGTTTCTTTTTTTATGGTACACTCCATTCTATTTCTCCTATCAAAACGCCACTTCTCAAGGTCCCAGAATACTCTTGCCATGCGCTTATGCATACGAATTTGTGGTTCATGCCCAGTTGACCGAAGGCCCGCGAGACTGAAGGCCTCTAATGTTTTAATGTAGTCTATTAGTATAATGCGCTATATAAGAATATAATTATGAATATTATTTAGACATTTAGTATACTAAGGGTAGCGGAACGTTTTTTCACTGGGGGCATTGACGTTAATTTACATGGAGGCATGGAGAGAAAGGAAACAAATCTGAGAGGAAAAAAACAAATCTGAGGGGAAAAAATCGGTCTTGCGGGCCTACGGTCTCGTGGACCTTCGGTCAAGTGGTCAGACCCCGAATTGGTTGTGTAATTAAATTTACTCAAGGTTCAATTTTTTAACATAAAAACACACATACCAACACACAAACATCCACTCCCACACCCACAAACGTACATGCGCCCATTCCCACAATCACACACACACACCCCCGTCTCTTAGTCCCCTTGAGAACTTAGTCCGGCGTGGACAATAGCAGTGGTATTACTATCATCATTGTTATCAACTTTCAAATTTGGGGGATAATATTTCAGATCATCTCCCAACCCACCTCAAGTCACGACTCATGTTTCTTATCGTTGTTATCTTCACCGCTACATATTCAGCGACTGGCGACGATTTGTGCCGGTGTCGACAATTTGTGCCGCCAGCTTCTGTTTTCCCGGCAAAAATTGTCAGAAGGGAGGCGAAAAATTGAACACAGCAAGACCGGCACAAATTGTCGCTGTCGACAATTTGTACCGGTGGCGACAATTTGTACCGTCAGGTTTTATTGTCGCCGACAATTTGTGCCGCGATGACAATTTGTGCAGCAACAGGGGGAATTTTAGGTAACGTTTCGTATTCTAGCATTCACTGTAGTCACACTATTAAGTCAGTGTACTTTTTGGTATGTGCCATACGTTTGAAAATGTTCCTTTAGGCCAATAATCAATTAATTTTGGAAATGGGATTATACACGAAAATGAGGATTTCTTATTTATCCTGCAATGTTATCATTATGTCTTACCCGATCGTCAAAGGCTTTTTGATTGTCTAGAGTGGAATCAGCAATGCTTTGAACAGCCTCGTTCATCATCTTCACCCGTATGATGTTCTTTAGCTCACGATCCTGAAGCTGGAGGTCGGAATTCACAATGACGAAGATTTTCCCATTAAAGTCAGCCCGGCTTCGACCTACAAAACAAAAAATGAAGTTATGCAAAATAACATTAGTGGCTTTAATTCAATTGGCAAATCCAGAATTTAGTGTGTGTGGGGGAGGGGGGTAGTGCGATGTGAAATCTATTTTGGTCAACTCTAAGAACATGTACTTCAGCGGTTTGCAAATGCCACCTCCGTTTCAAAAAGTCGTATCACTTATTACCAACATATCATTTTGATTCAAAGGAATTAAATATTAAACAGTAGGTTTATAGTCGTTTTAAGAATGGTTTTCTTCATCATTTTCTTACAAAGGATTTGGTTATTTAATTATTGAATCAGATTTTCCTCGTGCGTGTGAAGACACTGTATATGTTGCAGCTATAGCAAACTTGAAGAGTGAGGCCTATACCTTTAGTTTGGACATGACCAATATCGCTGGTCACGTAGTTGTATCTGAAGACCATGTTGCATTTCGTAATGTCCAAACCTTCTTCTGCGACCGAAGTGGCAACTAAGATCCTGCACTTCTCATCCTTGAACAACTGAAGATTCCTATTCTGTTCTGTTGACGTCATACCTAGGATGTGTATTAAAAATAAAGATGTGTTAAATCTGCATAATCCTGTTGGTGAGTGGACTTCAGGGAAGACAAGTCTTAACTTTAAATAAGACTTCTGTCTTCTCGCTTATCCCCAACAATTCATAGGAAGTTGTTGTTGTTCGTGTTTATTTTCTATTTGCTATTGTTATTGGATATGTTTTTGTGTGTTGCGATGGCTAAGCTTTTTATGAATGTGTTAAAGCCCGTCTCCACTAGTTTGGCCAGGAGGGATTAGACCACCCTGCTGGTCACTGACAGGTGGTTATATCATTAACTCAGCTCTCAATTAACATAAGAAAAGGAGGATTATGGGGGACTAACGGGTACCGCTTAGGCATTGTTTTATATATAGAGGGAGCAAGTAGCTTCAAGTAGTGCAGTGGGGCTTTAAATAAATGAACTAAACTGAACTGAAAAAACTTGAAACCTTGAAACCTAGAAATTGTAATCCCTTTCAGCAGCTACTAAAAGCTATCCACGATGACATGCCGTGCGCCAATGTGAGGCGTCTTGGTGAAGCGACAATGTACATTCTAAATCATTCATCATTGCTTTATTGTCCTTGATTATATAATATTATATTTACTGATATGTTGCTTGTCTTTAAAAAGATATACATGTAAAAAGAGTGAAAATCATAGATAGAATTTTTCTAATCAATAAGATATATAATTATCTTAAAACGTTGTCCAAATATAAAAGATGAACAGAATCACAACTCTACCTTGATTACCACTTCCTATCAACATGTCAGCGTTGATGTGATTCAGACCAGGGTCTTCCTTGAGCCACTTCACCAGAGCCTTGGCAGAATCTCTTGTCTTTGTAAAGATGATGCTAAGGGATTCCTCATTCTCTGCATACTCCTTCTTCAGGTGTCTGCCAAGCTCATTCAAAACGGGGTTGATACTGGCATGCAGATTGGCGATTCGGTTCAAAGTCTCAAGTTTATCTGGACATTCAAGATTTTAAAAATGCCTTAATGACTGACTAATATGACAAAATAATTAATATCAGAGTGGGAAATATATATCTAGATGTTATAAATCAACAAATAATTAACAGCACTATATGACCCAGTATTTCAGTTTAATGCAGATCGGTTTGGAATACTATGAACAACGAACAATATTCATTGACCTACAAGGGAAAGGGTTCTGCGCGTCCATACTATTCCCAAGAGAAAATGTGATTTAATGTGAGACAGTAGGGGCGTCTTGCCACAGTAAAGATGTATCCCCCTATTATAAAATCAATAAATGAATCCAAAAATTAAATTAGAAATTACAAAAACTTGACCGTGTGTATTTTAAGTTATTGATATTGTTCTAAAAATAGATTATAAAACACATAAAATCCTAATCAATTCATTGATCACCAACCTCTGAACAATTTCTTTAGGATCATATCAGCAGGGCCTGTAGCACTGCTCCTCTCCTCTTCATTGATGTAGTCTTCCATGTAGGAGATGGCATCTGACGTACGTGCATCACGATTTATGAATAAGCTGTTGTTGTATTCCTGAACAGAGAACCATTGCGATGACTCCATAATAATGTTTTCTTGTAAATGTTACGACCGAGTGTAAAGCAAACTTATATGGCAAGGGACACACTGAGAATTAATTTGTTAAATGGCTTACACTTATACGATATGCACATTATCAGTTATATAGTGCATACGTGCTTACAATAAGTTATGAAAATCATTGAATAGTGTCTCCAACATGTTTGTAAAACTGCTACGATATCAACTTGTTATACTAATTAAATTATTTATTAAGTCATATATTTATATGATATGATTATGTCTCGTTATATTGACAGAAATCTACGTATATATCACTATGTTTATATTGCAATATTGTTGAAATACATCCTCCCATCTGCATGTAAAAATAAATCACTGAAAAAAAGAAGAGATCTTCACGTTAGCTTACCCTCAGGTAGTTCACACAGGTTATTAGTTCCCTCCTGTTGTCTTCATTCTCTATCTTCTGTTGAATCTTCTTCTTCAAATTGACCACACCCTGTTCATAGCTTTGCGTACCACGGCGCGATACCATTTTAGAGAATTCGTCATTTTCCTCCACCAGCGCTCTTCCGGCTGTGAAGAAAAAATAAGCACTCGTAATTCATCTTTTGTACTTGTAATCAATTAGCAATTGTCATCACCCTATTTGTTTTTGGGATTTTGCTACATCACTTTTTAACACAATTTTTTTTTCAAATTTTGAGCGGTTTGTATCTGTATTTAGAAGAGACGCAAAAGAATACTACCATTACCATTGTTATCTTTATTACTTTTTAAGACATCAAACTGCTATATATTTACTCGCATTTTTAAAGCACCAAGAAAAAGAATATGCATTATTCACCTACATAATCAAACCACTTTCCTCTGCAAGTTTTTGTACTTATATATTAGTTAATATAATAACTCCTTAAAAGTCAGTTAAGTATTCTGTAAATTGTGATTAGGTAAAAAAAAATATATGGTTTAAATCTAAGTGAGAGAGAGAAAGAGAAAGGGTACCTTCCACGAGTTTGATTTTATCTTCGATGCGTTCCATGATGACACTGATCTCACGGAAGTAAGGATTGTCAAGAGGCCTTCCTTTCATTAATATCTGAACTGTACGATAAAAAGAAACACAATGTATCAGTCTCTCCGTTCATCCCAAAAAGAAATTAAGTGTTTTGACTATCAATTTGTAACACTTCTGTTTTCGAACAACTTTGTGGTGGAAACTGACTGGTCGACGATGAATGAAAACATTATAAATTTGTTATTGACAGAGTTTTTAAAGTTATCAGTTCCTAGAAAATGTTTTCACCGGGTAACATTATACATAAATATATGTATATACAATTATGATTCCTTTAAAACATTAAAATCCAATTTATTTGCTCGCATTTTAAAGCATCTAGAGAAAGAATATACATGATTAAACTGCATAATTCATCCACTTTCATCTTCACTTGAAAAGTTTTTTTGTACATATGTAGTACTTATATTTGCCTATATTATCTCCCAAAACGTCTTGTATTAATATATATTATATTAACTCCCTAAAAGTCATATATATGCTTACATAAATGAACACAAAGAAGATTGCCCGGGTAGAGTTCGGTGTCCCTATCATTACATGAAAATATGCCCTCCCTTCTCTTTCCCTGATTCAAGTGATATATATTCCTCGAATATCTTGACTTTTCACTGATACGACAAAAGTAAGTAATTTCCAAGATGTTCCTAATCCTTAGTGTAGCTTGGAACCCTGAGGGGTAAAGCGTTGAAACAGATGAGGATTTCTATTTGGATAATGATAAAATCAACTTACTTTCCTGGGGTGAGTTACTTCTCGCATTGAGCTGGTAAGCATAGATCTTAGGTCGTGATATTCTGCAGTCTAGGTTAGCACAGAGCTTTGTGATGTAGCATTCAGCCTCCGCCATGTTCTTCGAATCCCCAACACCAGGTGATGCTGTCAGTCCAAGTATCTTATTCATGTTAAGTAGGAGAGAAGCGCGTTTCAAATATCAAGGATATATCTACATTACACGTACTATCACCTAAAGACTATGAATGTTAGCAATTTTTAGAGTAAATGTGTATGATGCACATATCATGAATTTTATGAAATCTAGAAATAACCTACTGGACAGTTACCATATTTGTAGAATACCAACCAACCAAGGATACTATCAAATGTTGGGGAAAATGAGTTATCTCGTAAAGTCACCTGTGAACTCTTAAGTTTGAGGAAAATCTACATAATTCTTAATTATGTTGTTAATCTTGTAAAGACCCTAACTGTAATATACGAATCATTCTTAAGAAATATAGCTAGGGGCCTCTTATCGCATTTATAGAGTACCTCTTAATATACCGAAACTATCAATGTATACATTAAAAGGGTATGCGCTTGATATGAACCTATATTAATTATGCTTCCATGTCCATTAGGTAGACTGGTTTTCTTCACACAAATAGGGTTAATTCCATTTTATTTTATTTCAACATGGAGACACTTGCTTCAATAGCCAATGGCCGTTCCCTTTGCAAGTTCGTGCATTAATTGAAATAATAATAATAATAATATATAAGAAAATACACTACATATAAAAGAATGACTATAAATGCAAATAATTATATAATTACATAAAGAATAAACAGATAGATAATGAAAAAAAGATAACATTATATGAATAAAAATACAAAACAAAATATAGGCCTATGTATAAAATAAAATCAGAAATGGACGCAGATAAATATATATGTTCAAATGAAACCGTTATTAGTATATTCCATTGTATAATATAACGATAAAATGAAGTACATTAGGCTTTCCATTTTACAACCCGTATGAAAATCGTAAGTATTCATTACCTGTGGTCTCGGAAGTTTCGGAGAGTTTAGCTTTAGGTCTCTATACATTGCCATCAGAACATTGTATGGATCAGATTTCTGTTGTTTGAAAAGACATAAAGAGAGACATGATTGAAGTACATGTCGATTATAAGCTCCTTCTGACTTGCGAATTAAATGTATCAAAAGAAAACTAGAAGTGTATATCAATACTGATTGCAAAAATTAAGCTTCTGCAGTCTTCAACATATTGAAATCAATATCAAAACAAAACGACAGATTTAAAGATATTGATTGTCCTGGCCATGTACAAAACAGAAAACTTTACAGATGCCGTAACTGTAAGGCAATCATTAAACGAGCGTAACACCAAACACATATTTTAGCTAATCATTTATGACCAAATCAATGATGACATAAAATACGTCAGTAAAATATGACAATTTTTCTTATAATTAATTCGTATCCTAGTGCTTGTGAACAAACTATACTGGTTTAATCAAATACACATAAATATTATTAAGCTCAATAGATATCCAGAAAATTTCAAGTCTGAATGACTGAAATTAATGTATTTAACTACTCAAGATGTACCAGAATTCGACAAAACTTAATCATCATAGAATAAATCTAATAAAATAGACACAATTGCCAAGTGGGTATACATTGAAGGTATTTAACATGTGGCTCTACCGATGTATGTCATTTAGAAACCCTCCTGGATCGCAGTCTTCCGGCAAGGCATGAACCGTAGACGTCCGAACTGTGCAGGTAAAGACATTTTGCATATGTCATAGAACTAATTCCTATTGAATCCACCAAGCACTCTGATGAATATATTTGAAACATGTGGGTCAATATTCGAATGAATTGGAAAATGAAACATCCAAGTAGCTGACATTACCTGGCAGTGATGACATTCGTCTAAGACAAGGAGTGCAATGTCAGACAGTTTAAGCTTAATGTTCTCATCTTTGAGGGCGTTGACGAGCACCTGTGCCGTCAATACGGTGATGTCGTTGTAATCGATGACGATGTCCAATGGCACATGGTTCAACTCCTCACTGCTAGCTCCAGCGACCTCACACATTCCACTCAAGTATTTCAGACACCTGTCCTTTGTTGTATCACTAGGGAACCTGTAACAGAACGAGGGATCTTTATATGATGATGGTTTGTTTTCCCGACTGCTATGGAAACATGACATGCTCGTAATTGGTAAACGACGGCTTAAAGTCCTCTCCCAGAGGCTTGGAATTGATGAGTAATGCCTTACTAAAGGGCACTAATACATTGTCTTAGCTTCCAACCCGGGACCTCCCGGTTACGAGACCACTGCTTTACCACCAAGACTGATCGAGCCATCGCACATTTACACGTTCTAGCTTTTTATTTGTTATTACAAGAGAATGGTGCAAAGGACCTTTTCATCGAGGTTAGTACTCTGGACAAGGTGCGGAATATGAAGGAACTTTTGTTCACGTTATTTAAATGTTTTTCAGGAATGAATTATGGGAGCCATTTCTACCCTTTTTCCAGTATACTTCTTTTGAGAAGATAATATGACGTCTTGTTCTACCTTGTTGAGATAATGATTACTTTGGAAGGACCTTCCTACCTTTCCAACATGTCCAGTGGGTTCTTATATAGAGGAGTTTGTAAGAGCTTTCTAGTACTTTGCTACAAATACCCTTCTCTATCATAGATGACTGGCGGTCCATATTGGGTTAACGCTTTAAGAACTTTCTTCGGGCTTTTAAGTCAGGGATGTAAACATTTAAATCTTTAAAGATACACGCTCTGTTTCTCTATACACAAGTATGAAGGATTTCTCAACTTTGTACGGTGATCCTTTCAATTAGGTGAGAGTTCTGGTCATGCGATTGCATTGTGAAAGAAACGTTGTGGAATCGATCAAAAAAGGTTGATCATATAGCATAATTATAAGTATTGGTGTGTACTGCAAGGTTCTAGAATCATCAAAATAATAAAAAAATTGGCCCAGTCTTGGTAAAATTACAAGGCCGGATCGATATGATAATTTACCAAATATATCAATTATTAGGCGGTTTCCCGGCAAAATTTGTATCATCACGTATTACTATTAGTCAAAACATATTCTTTGACATGATTGGTAATAAGAGCTTCCATTTCATTTTTGAGAGGGTGCGTTTCCAAAACTGGTCTATGCCTTTAATGAAGGGTATTCATTGATTTACTAGAGATCCTTGCAAAAAATGAAGTGAACAAGATCGTTCTTGGTAATTACGTACTATTGTAAGATATGACTACTTCGGAAGGACCTTCCTTCCTCTAAAATGGGTTCTTATACAAAAGAGGAGTTTGAAGAGTAATGTGAAGGGACCTTCACATTATACCTTCTAACCTTGTTCTGGGCCCAGTCATATAAAGAGTTGCGATTGATCAAAATCAATCGCAAGTCCTCCAATCAATCGCAATCTTGCAGTCTCCTATCTCTTATGTACATAGTTGCGATTGATATCAATTCGCAAAAAGTTACGACTTATATCAACTCTTTATAAGATGGGGCCCTAGGGTCCTTACAAGATTTAAATGTGAATCAATGATCTTACCTTGTTCACTACGAACACACTCTTCTGCTTTCGATGATTAGTGGCTCCTACAGGGTTGCGGGCAAGGAACCGGCGACTTATAAGAGCGATGGCGACTTCTGTCTTTCCTTTCCCTGTTGGCAAGACCACCATGGTGTTCTGTCCCTTCAATGCTGGAGTTAGGACCTCCTCTTGGTAATTCCGTAGTTTTAATTCCACCGCCTCATCGCTTGATGGACACACGTTGCCGACTACTGTAATGTCCTCGCCGTCACCTTTATAATTACCATGGATACCATAAACAAGATGTAACTCTACTATACCAGTGAGGTAACTCTGTCAATAGGCATATTTAAAATGTTACTCTTATTGGTTTCCCCATCTTGTTTCTGTCAATCTGCATTCATACATATACCTAGCAAGTATCAATTCCCTCCGTTTACCGGAGATTATAACCCCTCCTCCCCCTTCATGCACACACATCCACACACGCACACACGCACACACGTTTCTTTTTTAGGTTACCTACATCTGCTGAATGCCAAACGGACATTTACTCTGTGTTAAATGACAGGAGAAAAACGCCCTTCTGTTTCTCACGAATAAGTGTCTTAGTGATCACTATTACAAAGATTATGGTCAATCAGATGGAGTAAAACGTTACGATGTTAGATAAATGTTTCAGAAACACGACGAAATTAAATTTCATGTTTATTTGAGTAATGTACGTTTGACATGGATATTTGGTTTTGCTCAGATATAAAAGGCTCAGAAATATTGTTACCATCACAATGAAGATAAATAGAATACAAAACATGAATACATTCTGTAATGACAAAATAAATGTTATACATTATATAATAATATTGATTGATTGACTTAATTTATAAAATCCTTAAAGCCAAGCTTTAATATTCTCACCATCGTCAACTTCGTCATCTGCACCGATTCCCAGAGCGAAACTTTTCATTCCATCCATCTCCTTGGCGAGCTTGGTTGAGCCATTCCTGTCTAGGGCCTTGATGAGCTCTCCAAAACAGTCCTCTGACTTACGATCCAGTCTTAGGAGAAGTTCTGAGGCGCCGGCACAATTTCCCTTATGATACACCTGCTCATAACGTAATTATATTATAAGAAATAGCAAATCAAATCATGAATTCCATGCTTAAGATTTTAAATCCATTAAAAGTCTTTAATTCCATTTGAGCTTTCCTTGAACGAACTGGTTGATTCAATTGAATCAATTGTAAATCACTAAGGCCTAACCCTTTAGTGAGTTTGAGAAAATCACTTGAAATATGATAAAAGTAAACATTGTTTAACAAAAGAGTGAAGAGTGGGAAAGTAATGTTTTGTAGGTTAGGAAGACATGTAGAACACAAGGAATAAAACGGCTCAGTTTTAAGGAAGGGAAAGATAGAATAAGCAAATCGAAACGATTTTCCCGTACCGTTTTTCGTATTTTCTCTACGTCTCGTTTAGTAAGATGTTTTTCTAATGAGGGAAGAAGGCTTTCAGCCTCAATATCCTCCAACCGATTAGCGTAGAGCCAAAGAAAGGATCGATAATGTTCTCTTTTCTTGGTGTTGAATTCAGAGGTTCCTTCCAGATGTTTAGCTATTGCGTCGTTCTCTGTAGCACGGAGAAAAACGAAAGAGAAGAAAATAATGAACGTTCATCAGAAGGGACAGACGTGAAGTGCGACCAGCCCACTATATTTTAAGATCATGGGTTCCTTTCTTCCTTTCTCTCTTTGTCTCTCTCTCTCTCTCTCTCTTTTCCCTTTCTTTAAAGAGAAGGTTCATTGATTTTAAAAACTAACTTTATTGTCATTATTGCAAAGGTGAAACTTTGATTGGACAAGGTTACAAAAATTTAATGCTTGGAAACATTCGAAGTAATGATTATTATCAATTACAAAACGCTTAAATACAGCCCCGGCATAGCACCTGAAAAGCTCTCCGATCGCTGCTGAGATGTGTGACGTCACATGTTGAACATGATTTGCACAAGCAAACGATGTCCCATGACAGTTCACACATTTGCAGTGCCTGTTTTGTCATCTTATCTTCAGTTATTTCTCTTACTTCACTACCGTCAGGCTAAATGTTTAATCTATTGCCTCACTGTAAACCCCGCGCATGGTATTATTTTGATGAAAAATGCAGCGATAAAAGAATAAAGGAATCCGTCGCTTGTAAACAAAATAAGACGCCATTGTATTTTCAGCTGCATACACCGCGGTATGTTTAGCGTTTCAAGAGGGAACAAATGCCGACCATGCTATAATTCCGGGTTTTGTTTAATTTGAAAGTGTGGTTTCTTTGATTGTTCATTAACCCCTATCCTGTGTATTTACAAACAGAAGAATTTAGTTATCAGGATTGGTTTCATATCCCTTTTGAATGGTGTAAAATTCCATCACATTTATATACACTAAACTCATTATAATTTGAGAAATAATAGCATTGCAATTATCTTCATTTTTATGGGATGTCGTCTGCTTGGGCAGGATTGGTTCATATTGTGACGGCATTGAAACATCGTTATTTTTCTGGCGAATCTCTCGCATATCCCAGATGCTATGGAGGTAGTTTTAATTGTATTTTTATAAATCACCCGATATGTAGTTGACCTAAACGATGGCAATCTATTAGCTTACCAGTTTCTAGTGATACGTTATTTGCCAAATTTGTGATTTTCTTTGAACAGGCACTTTAAATTTTAAAAAATTATATATCAACTAGCCATTCTATGTAACAATTACATGTATATATATCCCTTTGCCAGCCCGCCTCGGTTTACCAGTTATGTATTAATATGATATCAAGAATAAAGGCAATGATCTAGAGATCTAGGATGAATAGGAAAAGTAAAACAAAAAAAGAAGAAGAAGAAGAAGAAGAAGAAGAAGAAGAAGGGGAAGAAACAAACAAACATGCGGTGTTGGTTTTTATGGGGGCTGTTGGGATGGGAATAATGAAGATCGGATGCCCGGAGGCCCGTTGACGTCGAGAAAACGTTTCCATATTAGCAGTTTAAATTAGTATCTCGATCTTGACAAGAGTTATTAATATCTCTTTCTATCTCTCTCTGTCTCTCTCTGTCTTTCTATCTCTCTTTCTTTCTCTCTTTATGATATCCATCTCGTCTGATCTCTGATTGCTTCTTACCTGATTGATACAAAGCATCGATCACAGCACGATAGAGACCCCTTTTGTCTTCTTTAAAGTCCAGTGCCTCCATGAAACGTTCTGCTATTTGTTTTCGTGTGCCGCCTGTTTCAATCAACTCTAGTACTTCGTTGAATATCGCTAAGAATAACATTAGAATAAGAAAATGGAAATCGTCACAGTAAATAAAATTGTTCAGCAAAATCAATACGGAAGCTGAAGGTATTAAAGAAAATCCAACCTTCGTAGAAATCTACTCGGAAAGAAGGCAGAAAATCAGAGAAGCAGACTGGTGAAAGTTTCAACAAAATCGGACGAAAAAGAAAGTTATGGATTGTTAAAGGTTGTAATCAATACAGGTACAGGCGTATGGGAACTTCAACTTGGAGGAATCGGGAATGTAACTGTGTCGTCGTGCCTTTCCACATTATTTTGTTCCACCTAAGAAATGGTTAAAACTTCTTCTTTTTTCCCCTCAAAATACATGATTCAGGGGGATCTTTTCTCTTAAGAGAACCTCTTATAATATGTTATCCATAATATTTTTTGAGCAGTGCCCCAAGGGAGAAGGCACTTTGGAGAAAAACAGAAATTAATGATATTTTGTTTGTACACGAAAAACGGGAGGGTTTTCCGTGTGACATCACGATCACTAAACTGAAAATACGTATTTTCAGTTCTGAATCAGTAGTCATATTTGAAACTTTTCTGCTTTTCTTATTTTTCTACTTTCATACAATTGTACTTATTACAAAGGATAATTTTGCCCTTCAAATATCATAACATCGCATTAGCGTAGGTTCTTTGTTAGGTTTTAAAGCTGTCAATCAATTCATTTCAGTTTTTTCTTTATCTTACAAAAAAAAGAAGAAGATCATTTTCGGTGTGATATATCCCCCTACAGGCACTGGCGTAGGAAGGGCTCAGTCATTGGATAGGGGGGGGGTACCAGTTTTAAGTCTATTAGATCAGTGATTTCCAACTTTTAGTTTTTAGAGTTCATATTGATTTAGAATATGCGCTGTGAGAAAATGTATATATTCAATGTCTGTGATTTTAACATTGAAATATTTTTCCAGCTTCATCTACAGGTAAACCAAAAAACACTAAATCGGCAGAACTGCTTGCTTAATAACTCACCTTGGCCTCTATATTTGCAAGCCTCAAATTTTGACAATCAAATGTATATGCTTATATCAAGAAACACTTTATGTGTGTGTTTGGTTTTGCGTATTCTGAGGCTTCTTAAGGCTATACAAGGGAAACAAAGAAAGTGGCTGCTGTTGACAGATTGCCTTTCTAGACAGGTTTTACAACACACATTTCTTTCTCGATGGAGACAAGCTACATGGTCATTATAGACAGACGAACTTGATAGAGAGATGGCCAGTAAGACATATTTGACTGTATTTTGCATTACCTTTATTACAGGTGTGGCACACGACATACTTTTTCGGAAATATTGTCTTACTTTAATTAAATGCATGCATAACAATCTCGCAAGAAAATTTAGACGATACGCCTTTCCCTTTATCCAACATTCATGATACGCTACACAATGATGTCCAATATTTTTCTTTTGTGTGAGTCTGTAAAAATACAACCTACATCTATATATGTATTGTAATTTGTGAGAAACTGCATTTGTTCAACATCATTTTCAACATCTGTCATAAATGCAAGGCTGACCTATGTCATCAACAAACAGAATATGACGCAAAAATGAATCAGGAAAAAACTAGGTCACCAACGGAAAGCCTGACGGGAAATGAATAGGGCTGGGGTGTGCAGAGTTGCGCGAGTTACTACAGAATGAATGTACTGAACTGAAATACATTTTCTACTAATGTGAAATTATTATTCTGTGCTTCGTAATTAGTAAACCGCCTTAGGCTAAGTATGGAACTAAATATTAATAGCTTTGTAGCAATGACCGCTCGATGAACAATCTGAGAATAGGTCTTCATGAATGATTGATTTTCTATTCCACAAAAATAAGGTATGCCTTTTTCACAATTTTATCATTTTATAGATCATTAAACATTTCTATTTCATACCACAAGTTAATGTATGCGATGGGATGACCAATCTCATTTTATGCACAGGAGTGGAAAATACGTTTTGTATGAGTCATAATTAGGGATTGCTTCTCTGGAGTTGAATACACGCCGAAAGAAATCACTCCAAATTTGTGGATAAATTACCCTTTTTAGAGTGGATCCCACTATTTTTAGCTTTGAAATCCACTCCGAAAACAAAGTGATTCCCAATTATGACTCCTAAATAAGTGATTTTCCACTGCTGTTTATTTATAGAGAACTGACTATGCTGAAAGTTCTCCAACTGATCATACACCACACTTCTGATGGCTTCTAGTTCAACATGTTTAATCAAAATTTTCACCATCCAAAACCAATCCACGTATTTAAGAAAATACGCCAACATACTTAATATTTAGAAAATTAGAAAGTTATACATTATAATCTTACCATCATCCCTGCCAAACTGTATCTTGAGACTTTCTACAATATCTTTGACATCCAGGACCTCTATGAGAAGAGGTCTATAGACCTCTGTGATGACCTTAATCTTATTATCATCCGTCTCCTCCCCCGTTGGGGCATCCACCGAAGCCGCGGCCATCACTTTTTGATCCTACTGTCTCAACTTCCAACCAAAGGAAGAGAAGATATATCACGACAGACTTCTACTGGCTATTGTCTTTCTAGCTGCAATGCAGTGTACTAAATTGTATCTCTTTGCTCTGAACGGGAGAACGTGACAGGTAAGTTTAGTCTGTCTGCTGGTTAATAGCTGAAATAATTTATATCAGTGCGCCTTTCCTGCCGAGGTTCTAACCATCTGTCCAACAACGATTTTCTTTTCCATCTCAAGACTGAGATTTTGCTAGACGAGTTCTCCACATAATTATAAAGCAGATCAAGAGTAGGTATGGGGCCTCTAGATATGAACTCGCTAAGAACGACTAGATAAGCTAAGTTACAAGTTGGCTCCAGTTCAGCTCTGAAGCCAATCTATGATGCTCTATAAACTCTTGTTTGTGATTAGACAATATCCATGATCCACCCCAATACGAACCAATAGGCAGGCGTGATACATGTGTGAAAGAGAAGACATATTAAAACTGTCAAGAGGATATGTTGCAAGAGAACAACCCTGGGGTAGTAGCAAGACAATATGAGTTGCGCAAGGTACAGAGAAGCGGTGTGGTCGCAACGATGTGATTTCGCGATACCGTGCACACGAAGGGGTCCCCGGATTCCCCGAACTCACTCAGCCTCAGTCGAGATAGTCTTATCATCAGCGGTGTCGATTAGTGTGTCGATCTTTGTTTGTACGCAATTATCATTTAAAGGAATGTACATATATCCCGATAATGAATTAAGTACGGCCTGAACTATTGTTTCAGGCAATATTATATAGCTGCTCCTGCCACTGTGAATTTGCTCCTCTAAAGTGTCGGGAGCCCCAAATTCGCCAAAACTCTGACGGCGAAATTTCACTTAAATTGTATCATACTGTGAAAGAGGATATGTCATTTAAGACACACTTCTGCAAGGATTCCCCCCCCCAAAAAAAAAAATGTGTTAGAAGACACATATATTGATAAAATAATACATAATTTCGGTTTCCTGTTGTAAGCAGAAAAACTAAATTATGTACTCTTTTATGAATACTCGACTTCGAACACATTTGTTTTGAAAATCCTTGCAGAAACGCGTCTTAAATGACATCCTCTTTCACAATATGGTACAATTTAAGTCAAATTTCGCCATAAAATTTCCGGGGCTCTAAGCTTGACTCAAGAGACGATCCGGTGATAAATTAGAATCTGTGATTGCAAAGTCATCCGAACAGGAGAGCAAACTTCGAGCAATATATATATATACTCGATTCAAATTTGATTTAGAGTATTTTTTATCTTCATATTGACAGACTACTCATATAGGATAAAATGTAACCATAAAATTAATAACCCTGAATCTCTTTTGATTTCTTTCACTGTGCGATTTTGGTACTTAGTCACTTGCAAAATCCCGTTAAAAATGTAACTTTGAATATAGGAACACAGCACAGGACTTATAACATACTCGAAACAAACCAATGATCTGTCCTTTGTATCATCTTCCAGTGGTACCAGAGGCACATGCCTCACTGTCCTATGTACAAATGTCAGCCCCTTCATTAGATATGCCATATTGCCCGTGTTTAATTTGAACATTTTTTTAAAGTGCGAAGGCCCCGTTCATTGTTGAAAGAATATATCTCATTTAAGTAAATTCATCTAAAGTACACATTAAGATTGTATTTTCCATCAGAGGATTGGTGATTCACTGATTTCATCCTATTATGTAGAGTAATCGTTATTATTTGCACTAAAACAAGTAAACACATCAGTCCTTCCTTGAAAAATATAAGGGTGGATTTTAAAATAGCTTTTTTTTTATAGAATGGGGACTACACTCTTGAGCTATCTCATGAAAATGCCATAATCACTATAACATGTTGTACAACAATATTCATTGTAAACTTCGATCTAGCGACGACCCTTGAGAACGACAGCCCACGAGACTGAAAATGTCCAATCTTTCCTTATTTATTCCTTTGTTATATCGGCCTTGTGGGCTGCGGGAAGGAGGAGGAGGAATTATATATTTTTTAATGGAAGCAGATCAGCTCGAGAAGAAGAATTGAAAACAGGAGCAAGATGTAAAAGGCTCTTCAAATATTCTGCTTATCAATCTGATGTCACAATCTAAATTAGGTCAAGTATAATTGATTCCTAGTTGGAGGAGGAGGTTTCATGTTATTTGATATTTGCTATTTAGTTCAGTACATAGAAATGTTATTGGGTCAATTTCAACAGAATTTTTTTCATTTCAAATTTCATAAGTCCAGTACAGAGACTGAAAACATTCATTAAATTCATGATTTTTGTGGGGATGTTGGTTAACCCTGTTGTCTCATTTTCTTCTGATTGTTATTAATATTTTCCCTGTATAATTATAAGCCTTTCAAGGATACCGTACACATGGCACGCTAAACATATAGCGTATAAAGGTGCTAGGCTTGGCGGTCATGAATAAACATGATATATGACGTCTGAACGTCATCCTCATCGCTCAACTTGCGATGTGCAATGCAATGTGCGTATGGACCGCGGGATTTTTAATTATGTAGCACAGTAGCAGCCCCGTACATACCTTATTTACTGATCATTTTCGTAATTATATATGCACTGTTTTCATATTCTCACTCCAGCATTACGCCAGCCTACAACAAAAAGATAAATGGAACCAACGAATGACTTCATAATATGATTTGTTTTACTTAATAATATGATTCTCTTGATATTATGTCAAATTCAATCATGCAGAAGAAAAGAAAAAGTTATAGACGATTTTTCTAATTCAAGCTATCAACTCCAACCAGCCTCTCACTAATTACCCAATGCATCCATCCTATCACCAATTCCATTCAGCCTAGGACCTACTCCATCAAAGGGGAAGTCCATCCTAATATTTAGTTTGTTTTGGTGAATGCAGAAAATTAAAGCCCCTCTAAAGTGTTGGGAGCCCCAAATTCGCCAAAAATTTGATGGCAAAGTTTCACTTAAGTTGCATCATAAATCATAATGTGAAAGAGGACGTCATTTAAGACACTTCTGCAAAGATCCCCCCCCCCCCAACAAAAAATAAATTAATTAATTTAAAAAAAAAAATTAAAAAATGTGTTTGAAGACAAATATTTATAAAAGAATACATAATTTGGGTTTTCTGTTGTACGCAGAAAACCTAAATTTTGTATTATTTCATCAATATTCGACTTCAAACACATTTGTTTTGAAAATCCTTGCATAATTGTGTTTTAAATGACATCCTCTTCAGATTATGCTACAATTTAGTGAAATGTTGGCATAAATTTTGTTGGGCTCCCAACAATTTAGAGGGGCTTTAAAGGAGCAGGTCTGTGAAAGTTTGAGCAAAATCCGATTAAAAAAAAGAATCTTAAGATTTTTTAAAAATGCGATCAATCAAACACAAGTTGGTAATGTTGTGACGTACCTTGCGAGCTCCTCTCCCATTCATTCTGTACTTTATGTCACGAATTTTTCTACGTTATTGATTTCGGAATAGATTTTTTTCCATACAGTGATTGTATAGAATCATATTTGCAATAATTGTATTTAGGGTGCATGTATATTTTTTCATTGAGGGAGAATAACATTTTCTGATTTTTTTTTTAGTAAAGGAC
The DNA here is from genome assembly GCA_037976565.1 of Mesocentrotus franciscanus. Taxonomy (NCBI): domain Eukaryota; kingdom Metazoa; phylum Echinodermata; class Echinoidea; order Camarodonta; family Strongylocentrotidae; genus Mesocentrotus; species Mesocentrotus franciscanus. The sequence goes on along the minus strand of CP137668.1, from coordinate 1,663,877 downwards.
AAATGGACGGGGAGCTCGCAAGATACTTCACAAAGTTGAACTGATATTAAGGGTGGACTTCCCCTTTAACTCCATTATGACCTAGCACAATCTCCATCTAAACCTGCACCAACTATCCAGCCTAGCACCAACTCCATCCAGGGTAGCACGAACTCCATTAAGCCTTACATTATCTCCATATATCATAGCCTAGTAAGATTTCTATTTCATCCAGTTTAGCACAAACTCCGTCTAGCCTAGCACCATTGTTTGTTTGTTTGTTTTTATTTCCGTCATATAACAAGAATATACAATATACAAAATAACAAATAATACAAACAATTATAAATTGATACATAATATACAGTTAACATAGGCAAGAAAAATCACATGGCATTAAATTGAAGAAAATAAAACCCAAAACATTAAAGAACGAAAGAAGTACAACAAAATAAACAAAAAAAAAGAACACAGAGAAACAGCCGACTGGATAGCCCATTTTCAGCTACACTTGCATAATGCAGCTGGTCTTCCATGCATAGGGACCAGAAATAAAAAGTAGAAGAAGTAGTGAAAAAAGAAGAAAATGGGGGAGACAAGACAAAAATATATGTATATATCAATCAATTACAAAAGCTACAAAATAGAGCAGGAAGAACTATTCTTAAAATAAAGCCTCAATTACATTTTCTGTTACTTCAATGCATGAAATACGGCGGTGGGAGACTTTAAAATCTGGACAGATATTCCATATTAGGGTAATGTTTAAAATCCTCAATAATATGACACCAAATTATTTAACTGTAAACATAATTATGTCCCTCCCAAACCCCGAACAAACAACTGCAAACGCGCTCTTTTTTCAAGGGGACTAAATTATACAACAGCATTTCACAACCTATTCTTGCCCACCTGTCCTTATTTAAACGACCTTTTTCACAACTAGTTTAATAAATACCGTTAGACCTTAATAGATTGTTTTTAATACCACTATTCTTCTTGTTTTGTTTTATCTTGTCTACCCCCCATCTTCTTCTTTTTCCACTTCTTCTTCTTCTTCTTTTTCTTTCTGGTTCCCATGGAAGACCAGCTGCATTATGCAAGTGTAGCTGGAAATGGGCTATCGAGCCGTCTGTTTCTCTGTGTTCTTTTGTTCTTTATTATGTTGTACATTCTTTCGTTCTTTAATGTTTTGGGGGGTTTTTCAGTTTAATGCCATGTGATTTTTCCTGCTTATGTAAACTGTATATTATATATAATTTTTTTTTTTTTTAAATTATATGTTATTTTGTATATTGTATATTCTTTTTATATGACTGAAATAAAAACAAACAACCAATAGTGCTAGGCTGGACAGAGTTTGTTCTAGACCTGATGGAGTTGGTTCTTACTAGGCTATGATATATGGAGTTAATGTAAGGCTTAATGGAGTTGGTGCTACCCTGGATGAGTTGGTGCTAGGCTGGATAATTGGTGAAGGTTTAGATGGAGATCGTGCTAGGCTATAATGGAGTTAAAGGAGAAATTCACCCTGATATTAAAGGGGAAGTCCACCGTCAAGATAAGGGTGGACTCCCCTTAACCGTTTTTTTTAAATAGAAGCAGAAAATGAGAGAAACAGGTCAGTGAAAGTTTGAGCAAAAACCGATAAAAGATAAGTAAGTTATGCATTTTCGAAGGTGCGATCAATCGACCACAAATTTTCAACTCTGTGAAGTAACTTGCGAGCTCCGGCCCCTCCTCCCATTTGCCCTATACTAAAACAATCAGATTTTTTAAAATTCTCCCTCAATAAAAAAAAATATACATGCAGCCTAAATACAATTGTTGCAAATATGATTCTATACAGCCACTGAATGAAAAAAAATCTATTCCGAAATCAATAAAGTAGAAAATTAACATTTGTGACATAAAGTACAGAGTAAATGGGAGAGGAGCTCGCAAGGTACGTCACAACATTACCAACTTGTGTTTGATTGATCGCATCTTTAAAAAATCATAAGATTTTTTTTTAAATCGTATTTTGCTCAAACTTTCACAGACCTGCTCCTTTAATTTTCTGCATTAAAGGTAAAGTTGAGTTCTGGTCATGCGATTGCATTGTGAAAGAAACGTTGTGGAGTCGATCAGAAAAGGTTGATCATCTAGCATATAGGTATTGGTGTGTACTGCAAGGTTCTGGAATCATCAAAATCATAAGAAATTTGGTCCAGTCTTGGTAAAGTTACAAGCACTCCACACAGAAAGATGTATATGGGACTACACGAACATGTGGCATAAAAATCCGTCCCGATTTTTATGATGTTACATGTCATATTTAGAATATTAAGGCATTTGAAGAGCCATGCTTTTCAGGGAACATTTTTTATCCGATGTTCTTCCACACTCGCATAATACAATAATAACGCTCACAAATTATTTTTCACCTCTTCCCAGAACTCAACCTTCTCTTTAACTAGAACCAACTAAATATTAGGATGGACTTCCCCTTTAATGGAGTCGGTCCTAGGCTGAATGGAGTTGGTGATAGGATTGATGCATTGGGTAATTAGTGAGAGGCTGGATGGAGTTGATAGCTTGAATTAGAAAGATCGTCTATAACTTTTTCTTTTCTTCTGCATGATTGAATTTGACATACACCCTGTAATATCAAGAGAATCATATTATTAAGTAAATCAAATAATATTATGAAGTCATTCGTAGTTCCATTTATCTTTTTGTTAAAGGCTGGCACAATGCTGGTGCGAGAATATGAAAACAGTGCATATATAATTACGAAAATGATCAGTAAATACAAAATATATGGGGCTGCTGTACATAATTATAACTCCCGCGGTGCATATAGGCCCATTTCATTGTACAGCGCAAGTTGAGCGACGAGGATGACATTGATGACGTCATAGATCATGTTTATTCATGACCGCCTAGCCTAGCACTAAAATTTCGACAGTAAAGTCTAAAATCTTTACTGCCAGTACGTGTGGAGATTCGACTACAAAATAGTAAGCTGTACTTTAGTGAGTAAATTGTTCGACAACACATACATTTCTTTCAAGTAAAATGTCTTTGTGGAGTGCCTGGAGATGAATGATCGCATTCGCCTGCTGAGGGTCATTGTATCTCGGTGGTCGGGGTGCGGATTGCGTGCATTAGTCGTTGCTGGGCTGGACGAACATAATTATTTATATGTGTCCAGCCTAGCGGCGGCTGATGTGTGCGGTCCGCGTTCTGACTATTGGAGTGTAGTGTCTCTCGGCGAGCGAATGTGAAAGCTCGTTGGTATTTCCTTTCGATTGGATTTGAATGCATTGCGGAAGTGACCTATCGGTATCTCATTTTATTATGTTAAAGCATGGAGCTAGAATAGCTCCATGGTTAAAGTATAGACGAGTTTTGGAAACGCCCCCTCTCAAAAAGTGAAATGGAAGCTCTTATTACCAATCATGTGAAAGAATATGTTTTGAATAATACGTGATGATACAAATTTTGCCGGGAAACCACCTAATAATTGATATATTTGGTAAATTATCATATCGATCCGGCCTGGATAGATATCGCGACGGCCATTTAAACGTTGAACATTTGGGCATATATTTCTGCTTTCGAATTTAGGTTGATGTATTGCCATCTAATTCCTCTGAAGGCAATATTTAAACAATATTGAATGGATATTTAGCACCCAAAACCCTTGAACCGCAATTTTACCACTATCGATTGGTCTATATCTTTAATGTTCTTTGGAAATTTGTATTGTAATTCATGTTCATTTCAGTTTTTAACTACCAGACACGAAAATGTTAATAAAATTCATTTATTATCATATCATCATAATGTTTAGTAAATGAAAATGACACTTAGAGTACCGTTTTTAATCGTATTGAGAGGATGTTGTGTGTGTGTTGTTGTGTTCTCTTGCCGCCATCGAAGTGAACAGTCCCACTTGTCACGTTGAGTGATTTCAAGTTCGGTGTTGAAAGCTGGTGTTGGTGTTGTGAGAACACCAACACCAGCCAAAACACCGAACTTGAAAAAAGGCTGGTGTTGGGATTTACCTCGGAAAATATGACGTATTTCCGGTAGTCTGTGTTGAGGGCGGGTGTTGAATGTCGTTTGCTGAACCGAGTATCGCGGTTGGTGTTGGCGATTTACGTTTAATTTTCCCATTCACCAACACCAGCCCCTAGGGATTGTGAAATTTATTTATTTATTATTTTATTCATTTCTGATATCTATAGCCTACAGGGTGGCACATATCACCAATTTGGTGGACTTCCATGAGGCCCTGTTTGGTAAGAATAAAAGTAATAAAAAAATAATAACAGCAGCAAAAACAAAATAGATAAATACACAAGCATATAAACTGGTGTAATACAAATCAATTGGTATCCTCATGAAATAACTGATCATTCAAGAATTATCCTCGATCATTTAACAGAAATATGATTCATGATTTCAAGTTCGGTGTTGGTGTTGGTGTTGCAATATACCACAGGTAACTATGCGGGCATCTGGCTTGAATCTCACGATCATATGCCAAGGTAAAGTCCATTGTACAGTCAAATCTCAAAACAACTGTATAAATCATGGGAGCTATTATAGCTCCCATGAAAAACTCCCGTTTTTGTGGAGGAATTGGATCCTTGGGCATGTTAGTTGTGGACGTAAGGTGGTATCTGATCTGAAAACCATTCGGATGCCATGGCTCTAGGCGGCGCTTGAGTTGTTGGGAGACACCAATGTACGGCAAGACTGTGAATGTCTTGTATACCTTCTGATTCCTGGGTTCCGACGATCTCTTCTTGGTGTCACCACACAGACGGGACAGCATTGTGTACAACATCCCTTGCAAAGGATGTGATATATCCTACATCGGTGAAACTGCCCGTCCGATAAAAGAATCACTGAGCATAAGAGGAACGTCAGGCTCCGTTGAACTGACAACTCAGCCGTAGCCGAACATGCTTGGGCTAACCAGCATCAGCCAGACTGGGACGGGGTTCAGTGCCGTTCCCAAGAAAGGCTTTGGTAAACACAGAGGATAAAAGAAGCTATCAATATTCGTCTCAATCCCAATAATTTCAACAGAGACAACGGGATCGATATCTCCGAATTTTGGATGCGTACGATACGCCGCCATGACACTCCCCGTCCAACCGACCAGCACCGGTCGATTCCAATCAGCAGGCGAGCCGAGCCAGCGGCCCGTTGATTAATTTGAGCACGCTATTGTTTCCGCCCAGCAGGCGAGCCGAGCCAGCGGCCTGCTGATTGGTTGAGCACCGTGTGCGTCGGCCAATAGGCCTTGTGCGCTATTGTTCCATTATTGATCGAATTAACTGACCGCCGGTCCTCCCGTAGAGTATAAAATACACTTGCTTACATTAGATTTTATCACCTGACGAAGTGTTACAGCGGCGCACGAAACGTCGTGATCTTTTAGATCCCTTATTGACCATACATTGCGAGACAAACGAATATCACTAGCGATATTATTTTCGAAAATACAACTTATTTCAAATTACAATATAACTTATAGAGTACACAATATACACAACTCAAATTATGAATGAATAACTCAATCTTATCGTAATAACCCCCCTTCCCAAGTATAAACACAAAACAGTTGACGAAGCCTAACAAAACAAAAAAACAACAACAGCAAACAACCACTAACCAACCCCCCCCCCCCAAAAAAAAAGGGCTGGTGTTGAGCTATCGATAACGCAATCGGTATCGTCCTTCTAAATTTACTGACCGTCGGTGTAGCTTCAGCAGCCTTTCCACGCTCTCAACACCAACACGAACACCGAACACCGTACTTGAAATCACTCATTGATGTATCGGTAGGCTACTGTAGATCTAGCGGTAGGCGCTAATGCATGACCAAAGTTCACACACATTTAAACAAAAGTTAGGAATGTGATATTCGATCCATGATTTCTAATATTCTACACAAATTGATTTAGATCAATAACTACCAAAAGAACAACAACATTCTAGAATGCAAACGCTGCAACTAGAAAATTAATCATCAAAAGGATTCCGGCGACATCGCTTTCATTTTTGTTTCAAGAACAATAATGTCCAATTGGCGTGTGATATAACTCTAGAAAAAGTCACAAAAACGAGTCCTTTATTTACGCATGAGAGTTATCCAAAAAGGTGATCCACCGAACGTAAGATAAATTTTGCATGAATCGGGATGCTAAATATTCACTTAGTTGTTATCACTTTTTACTTGCAACTTACAAGAACTCAAGTGTCCCTTTAACATGATATTTCTCGACAGGGCAAGCCTTAATTGCAGAGCTAACTTAATAAAAGGACTATGATTTTGGTTTTTACCCTCAAACTGTAACTATTTTTGTTCTTTCTTCTGCAAGATTCTAACTTTCCATTAATTTTAAAAGACAGGAAATCTTGGTAGTATCATTGAAAATGTTACTTCCTCTAAAATATTATATGATAAAATCTTATCTGACCAATAATCTCATACTCGATGGCAAAATTTAGTACCTTGACTGGAGCATTTTTAATAGCTTTAGACGATTTCATTTGAAAATCTGTTTTACTAGAATTGTTAGTTGAAAAGAGAGCAACCAGTCAATGAAACCGCGATCTGTGTAGCATATAATTATGGTCCCTCTTGATTGGAGCTGTGAAAGGGAGCTTGTATCTGTAAGATGGCTGATGTTCCATATGAAGCATAATGTTGCAGGTTATTCAGGCTCTGCGGTCTAGAATTGGAATTAAAAGTTATGTAAAAAATTAATCAACAAATAAATACTAGTGTATTTTTTCAATCCATCTACAACTGTTGTATTTCTGATTATGTCAATTACTTTGATTGCAAAATAGATAAAGCAGAAAAATAGAAAATATTCTTTAGAAATATTGAGACGAAAGCAGTTTTAGTTAGAAAAGATAATAAATAGTTCATTGGTTTGATTTGAAGGAAAAAAATCCTCTCGTAATCATTTTGGTATGTTTTATATAACAGAATTGGTAAGATGGATATAACACTGCTTACAAGGATTATGAAAACTGTACTTCTGTTTTTCCTTTTTTAACGAGTGCTTGTAGGGGCATGGCAATGACAGGCACAGAATATACTGATAAGATCAATTATGTTTACCGAAAGTAATTATCTTATCAATATCAGAAGATTGACAATAAATTACGGATGAAAGTCCAGATGCCATGAATTAGCAGTACATGTAGATCCACAGCTCTTTAGATTTAAAACAGAGATTCATATATATGTCATGAAGAGAGCAAATATATTTCTCACAAAAATAATTGTCATTGTATCTAATGTGTTCAACAGAACATAAGTACGTTTTCATCAGTGATTCAAATTTTAATTTAAATGTACTAGATCCCACACATTGTTACCAACCACTTTAAAGGTTTTAGACATTTGCAAGATGGATTATGGAGTCTAATCTAGATCTCGGATATCCTGCTCTTGAACCAAACACTGCTGTACACAGAATTAATAAAGATTCCCCTTTCGTGAATTGAAGGAAAAGAGATACCTTAACTGGTAGGCCTATATAACAAATAGAGCAGCTGACATCATACATATGCTTGGTTTGTTGAATCACACCTTTATGATTTAGACTTTAGACCTGTCATTGTTGACTTCCCCTATAGAAAATGTAATAAAATCCAGTACCTTAACCTTTTAATCATATATGAAAATCAAGATTACACACTCAACAACAAATAAGTAATGTATTTATATGTAGGACCAGAAAAAATAAGAACAAAAACCTTACCTTTGTTTTAATGTTGGTGTTCAAATTTTGCCTTGAAGATCACGCCACAAGGCCGCTTAGCACAGTGCTCAGTAGGATATATAATACATGTAGATGTACACCTAGACATTGAGCTAAATAACATTTTGCAGATCCAAACCCTTCCTTCGGGGCCATGGTAGGATGCAGTGGCGGATCCAGGGGGGCCCGGGCCCCCTCCCCTAGAAAAAAACAGGTAAAAACACCCTTTTTTTGAAAAAAAAGAAGTTGGGCCCCCTCCCCTGGCGCCCAAGGGGTGGCGGTGGAAAAAATAACCCTTCCTGTAGGGAAATTTTTTCGGGTACCCCTAAAAAAAATTGTGCTCACTACCCCCCACTGAGCGAAAAATCGACCGCACGATTTTCAAATTTTCGCACGAAGTGGGCCCCTTTTTAGGCCCCCTCCCTTGCCGCCGGCTGGATCCGCCCCTGGTAGGATGAGAACTAAGTCCAAGACGGTGGAGACATGGCGGGAGAGAACTCTTGGACTGAAGGTCTTTTTGGTGGATGAGACTCGAGGTCCACTCCATCTCTGAGTCTGTGAAAAGAAAAATGAAATTAAGACAAAATAATTATATACGTGCCTACTACATAGAATTCTAGATCTAGGTCTAGAATCCGACTTGTTATTGTTAGGTTTAGACTAGACTCCTGTTAATTTAGATGTTACAAAATACAGTAGTCTATAGATCTAGATTCTAGGTCCAGATCTAGGACTAGTCCTGTACAAAGGCAGTAGAGACTAGGTCTACATATACCCTAGATCTATCATGTAGACTAAATCTACATCTAGATCTAAATCAAGATCTTACTTGGGTCTAACACTTTAGAGTAAAAGTTTCCAGACGGTTATTTCTGTCTATCCTATAGTCTATATGTCTACCGTATGGTGGTGTGACCATAGTTCGATGGAAAGAGGAACATAAAATTACCAAGAGACAGAATTTTCTTTGGAATTGGGTGTGAAATGTCTTATACTAAACACTCGGGTCGCGGCGCGTTGGAAAATACTCGGGTCACGGCTGGCTGGCTGGGCCAATTTCTTTTTAATGGTGTCTTCGAATCGGCTTTTTAAGGGTTCTTTTTGTTTAAATCCATCATGTAATCATTACGATATTCTTTGTTGATTTCCCCTATCATCTCATGTTTTCTTATGCCATTTTTTTTAATCGTTCTTCTACATCCTTAATTCTTTCTCTCCCTTCAATTTCCCCCTTCATTCCTCTTTTCTTCTAAGCATACAATGTAAGTAAGTAGAAAAGTAAGTTGTTACAGCAATCCTTACCAAACATATCACTCTTTTAATCTCCACAATGGTACTTCGACTAGACAGTGGCAGATATCAGCTGCAATAGTTTTACCAACTGGCTATCACTTTAATAGCAGCACTTTCATTTGTGTCATGGAAAATGTTCTTATTGTATCCCTTGAATGTATTTGCTACCGCTCATAACTTTACAAAATGTAGATTTCATTCATCATATCAAAACGTTTGGAGCTAAATGGACCCTATTGGAATTGAAGAAAATGCATCATTCATGCTCTGTGCACACAAGATATTACATATCCCGTATCTCTGTGCAGCCGGTATATCGTTCCACCACTGTACAACACAGTTCTCAAACTGAATGATCTCACCAATAACTTTCGCCCGGCAAAGATGTGATGGTCTTACATCTTGGAGACGCGGGGGTAACATTGATCAATAAAAACGAGTCTTATATTGTTGGAAGATAAAATTACATAGAAAAATGGTTTTCTCAAAATAAAAATTAGAAGAGGCGGAAGCCAAATTGTGACATGGTAATAAAGCTCTGTCGCCCGACCCGTTGATTCTACACAGAAAACGAGCTAAAAATAACAGTACTAATTTACTACTTTAAAAAATAAAACACAAAAGTAAATCATAATGGATTTTTTATTTGTTTGCTTTACTAGAAAGAACATAGTCTTTGTCGTATTATAATAGTCAATCTAGGCAAAATATGTGGTACTTTTAGCAGAATGGAGATGGATGTAAAAAAGACGTGTTTGTCACGTCATTCTCCATAGAACATATTTTGCTTATATAACAAGCACTGTTCAGTGACCCAAACGTTTTGAAATTTAAAGCATAAGCATAATGATTAGCCATTAAAGCTTTATAATCTGTGTAAATTTTATTTTGCATGTGAGCAATGTATTGTTTGTCATTTAACAAGATAAAGGGGGAGGGGTCAAAGAGTGAGTGGATGAGATTGTACGCCTAGCGCATGGTGGTAATAATGAAATGTTAATAGAGGGCAATGATGTGATTCGATGATTGTGTATTCGTTTGATGATGAATATACAAATACCCTAGCAATGCTTTTTGTTATAACTCGGTGCTCATTTTTTTAAAACTGTATTTATTTATTTATTGTGGGGCATGAAAGAAAGAAGCAATCGCTTTAAAAGGGACAGAAAGCAAAGAGTTGTGATGGGTCACGGGTATGTGGTTGTAATAATGTTAATGAGAGAGAGTATATATATTGGAATAAAAGGACATATTTGTAAGCAGATATGGTAAGGAAAATATAGAAAAGGGGCACAACAAAATAAAAAATTAAATTATTATAAATAAAAAGGAATATTCATCAAATGTAAGAAGGGCAATTTTCAGGAAAACGCTAAAGTATATACTTGAAGATATGGGCAATTGTGCCGCCCCCCCCCCCTCTCTCTCTCTCTCTCTTGGTGTGCCGCCTCTAGTATTGATAACGCCTGGTATCAACTTTGACGATTAATAAAATACTCAGTAATCAAAAAATATTTGCCACTAATTTTGAACAGAACTCTCCATTTCATAATACATAATCAAATTGAAGTTAGCCAACACTTACACCTGTAAAGTCAATAAATGCAGAACAAAGCATATCAATAATGGAATGAATAAGGATAAAATTGATCATAAAATTGATATGGATCACATCCTAACTTAAAATTGCTTTTAGCGGTAAAATCGATTTTATTTCTTTGATGAAACTGGGCCTAAAACCGAAATCAATTTGATGAAACACCCCTAGATGTTCAAACTCCTTATCTCTGATGAGGGGTTCCATGATCTTACAAGGAACTGATGTCAAGCTCATTGGGCGGCAGTAGTTGGCATCAAACTTGCTCCCCTTCTTTTGCACAGAGACAATATGGCTTGTTTTCCATGCTGAAGGAAGCTTGCCTTCTTGAAATGACTTGGTGAACATGATGGCCAATGAAATGCACACTGATGCTGCAGTCTCATGTAAAACACAGGGATGGATACCATTCGGTCCAGCACTTTTGAACTTGAAAAGCAACCTAAGTTTGTGATGTACATCCCCTGGTGTAATTTCAAGTGCAGATAAGCATTCAGTAGCTTGCCTTGATTCTAGAACTGGGATATCAGGGGTGTTCTCGTCGGTGAGAAAGTACACTAGCACTATACATGTATGCAGCCTATCACAAAATTGGACTGAACGTAGATCTAGTAGGTCACACCAGTTAAATCTAGCGGTCAAAATGTATATCGATCACTAGGGGCTCGCAATATATTAGATACAGGTATTGATCTATCGCACGTACATAATTAATGGGGGGATTGAATGGGGGGATCATTAAGACATTATTTTAAATAGGGGTCTAGTTAGTCGTGAATTTAACTCTCAACAATCACAAGTTTACCTTTTATTTCATTAGAAGGAACTTCTGATATTTCCTGATATAATTTAAGGTCTAAATCCTCCCCAAAAGCGAAGAAATCCTGGTTACATTTTTCGCTGTCGCGTTTGGTTTTTTTTTCAGCAAAATCTCGGTACTCTTAGCAATCAACTTAGCCAATTAAAAATTAGCCACAAAAATATAAGACCAAATCATGCACATGAAAAATCAGGACTTGTTTATGTTTGCGATGTTAATGTTGTTGTTGATGAACACAATGAATACGAAGCAGCACTTCGCCAGGATTGGCAAAAGATTTCCGATTCGAATTTTCATTTTGCAATTTTTATTCGTGAGTTGAATTGATTTGACTTTGCTGCTATTTAGGTGTCATCAATAATTGTCACTAAAAAATTCTGACTTTGAGTGAATTTTGGTGAGTTTCGTACGGTGGAGTTTAAAAGTACTGTTGAGAATCAATGGAAGGTGTCTTAAATGTATGTTTATAAAATTTGATTGATTTGATTAGATTTTTTTTTCCTGTTTGATTGTCTTTTTCTTTTACAGTTTTACAAATATATAACAACCAAATCATTGAACATTTCATACATGACAAAGGAATATATGTAAAACATAGTAAGGTTGGCTGTAACTAATCGAAAACATCAAACAGGAGGGTTGACAAAGTAATCAAAGTTTGATAGCATGACTACCCTCGATGGATACATAATAATACAAATATGGAGACAAAAAATTGGTAAAAGGGAAAAAAGAGAGAGAAAACGAAAAAAAGAAGGAGGGTGTACATCAAGATTCACAGATTTATGTGGTAGATGGATTCAATTTGATATATGATGATAAAAAAGAAGATGCACATTTGAATATTGGGTGGCCACCTTGGGATATATTATAGAATGAGAAGACTCGCGAGGTTCAAGAATGTAGCCAATGAGAAGCGTCAAAATGGATCACGTTACTATATGCACGGCAGGGGCGGATCCAGCCGGCGGCAAGGGAGGGGGCCAGAGAGGGGGCCCAATTCGTGAAAAAATTAAAATCGCGCCGGCCGATATTTCGCTCGGTGGGGTGGGGGGTATAGTGACGCTTTGAATAAGCGAGGGGGGGGGGTAAGGAGGGCTAATTTTATTTTTAACAACAAAAGGTGTTTTTACCTGTTTTTTGCCAGGGGCCCCCCCCCAGGATCTGCCACTGATGCACGGTACCATCTGCATGGAGTGCATTTTGGTGATAACGACCGTGGATGAAGGTTAATTGCTGGGAGACATCTTATCATATGGCCTTGCTAAGTAAGATTGTCGACCCATTTTATAAAATAAATTCGTTCCTAACGTTATGGCGATGCACTGCTGTTCGGGTATTCACAATTGCACAAATACACTCGGCTACGCCTCGTGAATTATATTGCACCATTGTGAATACCCTCATGCGCTGCTTCGACCATAACGCACTGAAACCCTCTGTATTATTTGTATAATTTCACACAAAGTATAGTATTAGTAATGTTGCTATGAGTGGTTGAACATGTTGAAGTTCTTGTGGATTAGTTAACACTCTCTTTCTGTCTCTAGACCTTCTTTGAGGCTTGGTATCCTGTTGTGAGTTCTGTTAATGCATCACCGTATATCAATGTGGAATGGCTTCAATATGGAGAGCATATCAAGGACTGCTTCATAAGTACCCCTTTCGAACACAAGCAGTAACAGCAGGTAAATCAGCTCGTCATTGTGTTTAGATTTAACTCGTTGCCTAAATTGTCACTCAGGCAAGGTGAAGCAATTAATGCTCGGGTATAAATATTGTGCTCCTTTTTTGTTGGGGTGTATCATAATTTCAAGGCACTGCTAAATGGACCTACGCTACTAGTGACCCATGATCTTCGAATCACACTTAGAGAGCAGTCTTAATTACTTTCTTTCATATAACAAGTATCATTTTTTCCCCAATACCAGGAGGTCTTTATTTGTGAGACAAGTGAGATATGTTTCTGAAATTACATTGCTGGCCACTTACTATTTTATGCATGCATACAATTAGCCCATCTAGGGATGATGAAGCATTTCAAAGTACCCCTTCCCTCATGTTTCATACATTGTCTTGAATTATTTTTATATTTTTATGTTTCTCATTTGTTGTCATAGCTAATACAATTGTGTTTTTGTAAATACACTTGATTTGCAGGTGTGTTATTCTTCACTTCAGATTGCATCTCACAGCAGGCGGTTGAGGGGATAGGATGGAAGAATCATGACAAATTAAGGACTATCAGACAAACTGCATTTGGGTTTTGCCTTGCAGTAAGTAATACCGTTAGATATTAGTCAATGTCTTTCATTGCTTTTACTCCTCCTGGATTTAACACTTTGAACTAACTTTGCAGCATTTTAGATTATTGTATGCTAATTATTGTGTAAGAGGGACATGTTATAGATTTTGCTAGATTTGTGACCATTTTAAATCCATGTACCTGTTTTTTTTTACCGTTATCAGGGTCCATCTTTATTTGCATGGTACAAGTTCCTCAATAGAATCTACCCTGGCTCTGGTAAGCTGACCCCTCTATGGAAGATGCTTACAGATCAAGTAAGTCATTCATATACCTCGTATTTGTTTGGATTTTTTCCACTCAAAGTTTTCAATATTTTGGCTACTTGTGGGATGTGATGAAGACAGGGGCGGATCCAGTCGGCGACAAGAGAGGGGGGGGGGCCCAATTCGTGAGAAAATATTTTGCGGCGAATCGGCCAGCCGGTGAATAAGCGGGGTATATAAGAGCACTTTTTTTCTTTTTTGCCCGAAGGGGGGCAGGCCGGGCCCGTCGCCCCCCGTGGATCCGCGCCTTGATGGAGATATATATTGAGTAGTTTATTGAAAGAGAAAGTTAAAACAGAATGTGTGTATCTATCTTTATTATTTTCCCCATATATAACTATGCAGACTACTTTTCTCTGTCTTGAGTTTAATATTAGCTCCGTGGTTATCAACATACAATTTTTTTACTTTCAGGCATGAAGAACATAGATGATGTACGCTGCTTGAAAATATTTTGCACATTTTTGTTAATAAAATATAACTATTCAATGATTTAACCTTTTAAAAAGGCTACTCATCTATCTTTATTACAGCCTGCATCTGTATTCATGTATGGAAAACTTATTTTTAGAGAGTCCTAAAGGGCATGCGTTTCATTTTAGACTGAGTTACATCTTTTTGGCTATCAGCAGAATTCTTTCTTTACACAAAATTCGGTCAATACATTGCTTAGATGATATTATTGGTACTTTCAAAGTGTATTGATATACAAAAGTCTAAAATTTAAATATAAGAAGAGGTATTTTAGACATACTTTGTCTTATCCATTTTTTTTCATGAACTATATTGATTGTTTGTTTTACAGAGTTTAATGGCGCCATTCTTTCTCGTTGTGTATTTCTCGACCGTTGCCTTGACAACAGGGAAGAAAGTGGATGAGGTCCCTGCCATTTTGATAAGGGTGAGTATCTCTTCTTCGAAAGTATTGATGTAATCAGTTATGTCATGATTAGTATCGTCATTAGTAGGTCATCAGGATGTTTAAATGCATGGGTGTCATTGATATTATCTAATTGATTAGTATAGTATTAATGACTGCTTTGAGAGAAATAGTTGTTTTTATTCGCTCGAGGGAAGGATACAATTGTGCTATTGCCCGAGGCATGCCGAGGGCAATAGCCCAATTGTAACTTCCCGAGAGCGTATAAAACAACTATTTCTCGAATATTAAAGCAGTCATTAATACTTTTATATGCCGAAAAAAGAGTCAAATTACCAATCAACTGGTAGAACAGGACTGGTTTGTGAGTCACAACTCCCTTTCCTTCCTGTTTAAGCATTGCTGAAAAACACTTAAAAACTCTCGTCGAGTTGGAAAAATCTTCATGCTTGATCGATGATATCTACCTTGTTACAATTGAGGAAATGACGCTAAAGTCCGAATCTAAAATATAGTTATAGTGATCGACTGCTACGAGAGGACTAGCTGTTTTTATTATACGCTCAAGAGATAGACCTAGACCTAGACCTAGTCTAGTTGTCAGTTGAATCCTCTGCCATCACCCCGAGGCGCGCCTGTGCGGGCGGCGCGCCGAGGGGTGAGGTTCAACTTTCTCGCAAGCCAGTATGGCAGTATAGAAACAGCCAGTGCGCGTATGACTTTTCACCGACCGTACGAATTATCACAATAATCTACCAAGAATTCCTACCTTAATTAGCCTTTTATTGAGTAAAGATTGGTTAAAACATCACAGAAAATCTGAGACACTGTCGAGTCTGTTAATCTTTGCTAGCAAAATGACGTGACTGAAATTTTCAAGCAATTAAAAACCTAAAATGTAGCGACTATGAAATTATCGCACAAAAAAATTAATGTAAGGTGTCCGTGCTCAGCAAGACTGAACTAATTTCCCGGTAACTGGAATTTTGCCGGGATTTTTAAACTATTTTTTAAAACTATTACATGGCTTTGGCATTTTTCGTTTATTTTCGGGAATAGTTAAAACAACGACTGCAATTTCGACCAATCAGATGGCTGGATTTCTTAAGTGAGGTATATAATTGTCTATAATGAAGCATGAATCATAATATTTATGTTAATTGATATGTAGAGATAGAATATGATAGACAGTGAATCAAATAGCATTTTACCCTTTTGTGCAATTGTCTTGATTTTTTTTAACTGGTCTTCCTTTGAGGATTGCCGGGGGGGGGGCTTTCCTGTAAGAACCCATATATCACTGTGGCAGCAGTTTTAATATAATTGTACATAACTGCTATTGTAATAGATTACAATACAAATGAATACTTTTTAAGTAACTTTTTATTGTATCAACAATAAACAGAAAATCATGGAGATTTACATTTTGTTTCAAAGGAGAAGAATTTATTTTAATATGTGATGAGAGTTCTATGAGTTTGTCCCATTCATATGTTTCTTCCAGGATGTACCTAGTACCTATGCTAAAGGGCTGATGGTAAGTATCACTCAAATTCAGTTCAATTCTAATTTATTTAAGAACAGCTACAAAAGTGTTGAATGCTGTCAAAAGCATCAAATAGTGGTAAAAGGTATAAAACTCAATGCCACAACTATCAACAAAATGACCAAAACATTGGCTCATTCGTAATCGTGATCTATTGTATGATGTGATCATGAGGATTGTTTATCTGCTCGTCCCAAAATATTAGCTTTCTTATTTGAAAATTTTGATTAAATATATTTTCCATTGAAAGACATAACAAGCCCAGATGAAAAGTGAATTTGGAGATCAGCAGAAATGTTTGCTGTTTCAAGGTTTTAAATATTTATGTGAACAAGAGTTGTCACATGTTACACTACAGTCACATGACCAATTTGCCAATTTGAGACTTGGACGATTGAACTTTCATTTGCGAACATTCATCTTTTCTTATTATTTGTACTTTTTCAGAAACCATCCTAAGTTGTTCTTGTCTAATTTTCATGTTTTGACTTTAAGCAATTTGCTATGAAGGGTACATGGCCATTTGTTGTACATAATGACTTATCAATGTCTCTCTTTTCTCCTTTACAGGTCTGGCCGGCAGTACAACTTGTCAATTTCTACTATGTGCCTCTTCTACACAGGTATTTAAAGGATCTTAGTATTACGACTTCCTGAATCTCTTGTTAAAAAAATGAAAACATGGCATTTAGCCTAGCTCAGTCTTGCACCGAAACTATGTGTATGAAGTTATTAGCTCAATAATTTTATTAATGACAGAAAAATAGATGTGCCGTGTGCTCAGCAATTTTCGAAGCATTGCACAATAGCCAACCATAGTAAGAAAATACCAGATATATGCTTTGGCAAAGACAGGTAAAAAATAATGTTGGTCAAAGATATATTATATTAGGGCTTGGGTCTGGGAAAGGAAATGTGTTTTTTAGGGTTAAACTTCTTGAAGTTTATGTAGCGTTGAAAAAAGGCTGTGGAGAAGTGGGTGCTGTAGTATGTGACATATAGTCCTCTGAGTGGATTTGTATGAACTACGCAATATTGGACAAATATCTGTGTAGTTATCTCTCACAAACCCTCTTTTGTTTGCTCTATCTTTCTCCTTTCTCTTCCTCACTCACTCATTCCCTTTAATCTCTTTCACAGAGTGCTGGTTGTCAATGTAGTTAATATTATGTGGACCACCTATTTAAGCTGGAAAGCAAACGCTGCCGAGAATAATATATGACATCCACCTCTAACGAGATAGACGTACTTGCACAGATTTCAATCATATTCAAATATAATGCTGCACGGTGATGAAAAGATGTACTACCAGTATGTGCCCATGTATGCTGCGATTCCAAGATTTAAATTAATAATAATAACAGTGGCTTCTTATATAGCGCACATGTCCGTCACGTCGTGACGCTCCTGGCGCTGCCCCGATTATTACCCTGGCTTTAGCAAGCGGCCATTACGGCGCTGTAGCATTTCAAGTAATTAATTCCTGCCAGGTACCCATGCATTTACATCACCTGGGTTGAGGTGGTTATTGAGGTGATATTTTTTTTTAATGGCCATAGCTCAAAGGAAAACTCCCCCTTGATCATGATCCAACATGATATTCACAAGTCCAAATTACCAGTGGGTCTATTGCTTTGTAGAATGCCATAACTAATTATCGAATTAACGATGGCTCATATGTTCATCATATCTGTTTGATTTGTTAAAGATTTTTTTTTTTAATATATATATTTACCAAGGTGAGATTTTCCTTCAGGTTTTGCACGCCGTCTGTACTCTCAAATTATATGAATGATTCAGAATGATACAGTATTATATTTACACCCTGTTTTAGTCAATCTTAGTTGTATTTCACGTGAACTTGATGGATAAATGAATAAACATTTATTTTTAGATACATGTAAGATGAGATTTCCTTCGGGGTTTGGAAGCCGTCTATATACTCTCCAATAACTTGGAATGATATCAAATTATGGTTTTTGTTCCTCATGGCTTAAAACTATTCTGGGATTCAGAAAAAATGGTCAGGGAAATTTGAGAAATATTACTCAAATCATGGAAAATCAGGGAATTTTATTGGCCCTAGTAGAAATTAGTCTGTTTTATGGTGTCTTGCATTCAAACAGTGTATCCACTAGGTGACTGGTTTTCAATATGGAAATAATAATGTTGAAATAATTATCCTGAAATTTGGAAATTTCATCAGGGAAATTTCACATTTTGTTTTTCATGAAATACTGGGAACTCTTACAGGCAGGTAAAAAATGAAATTGGCAAATTTTATTGTCTCACATACCTGCGGAGGTCCTTTAATCAAAGTAGGATATAATTTATGTCAATAATTTATTTCACAGTGTAAAATTATATTTTGTTTGAAAATGTGCAATGTAAAGGAGTTATTTTATAAAATGAAGTCACAAATTATGTTGATATGTAACTACATGAATTCCAAGGCAACTTAGTACTTAGGTAATCTTGTAATTCTATGGGAAGATTTGATGTTTTTACTTGATGATCAGGGGTGTTGCCTGACCATTTCTGGATATACATTTTCTTTTCTCCAAATGTGGATTGGAATCATATCTGTTAAAGATTTCTTGTTACCATGGAATGGAAGTTTCTTTTTATTTATTTGTTTTTAATTTCTGAATGAGGGACTACATTGTATTCCTTTTCTTGATTGGCAATGTATATATATTTTTATGGCGAGACGTTGTGAATGGGGTTTGTTGAGGGTTTGTAATTTCATTGGATAAATCTTGTGGTTGTTGAGAAATAACTAAAGACAATAATTTATTTAGAAGTTGTTAAGGATATAACTATATGGATAACTATAAAGGATATGTGTACATGTATATATAACTTTAGAAATATTATGTACAAATGAATTCAATATGTAGAAATTAAACTTGCCAATGGTCCTTGTATTTTTATGTCTGTCCTATGCATGTATACAGGCATTCAGGAAGGATTCTAGGTGGGAACATTTCACGTGTGTAATTTAGTACTTTCCTGCCCCTGACAAAGGGGTTTTCACCGAGGTCAGAATATTGATTGCTTATTACATTTTATGTAGTTATGGTCTTCCAAAAATTACTAGCCTATCTCTATGGCATAATAAGACTTGTAAACACAAACATATTCGACTCTGTAAGGACAGCAAGGTGTCTCTCTCAACTGGCACGACAGGAGAGTTGACCATTGTTAGAAAGGATCATTTTAACAGATATGTCTATAGTTTCTACAGAACACTAATTTTTACCCATTTTGTACAACTTAGAAATTCTTGATGCCATGGATAGAAGATATATAGAGACAGATCCTCAGATTCTTTACAGGGACACTTTCAAACATTATAGTACTTCTGCCTGATGCAGAGCTAGTGTAGTATTCATCACTGATATAGGAAAATGAGTAATTTGCAACACGACTTGTGTTCATTGTATTATTTGATAAAATGCTAGAATTGCAAGCCAGAGAAATGTATGCCAGTATGTAGGTTGGTTTACGTTTCAGGTTTATCGAAATGTAAAAAGAAGTGATAAGCTGACATGAGGTTTTTCTGTAATTGCAAGATCAATGCAAAGTGTTTGACTACTAAAAACGTGTTACAGTAATATTTTAGATGCTGGTTATAAGTACCGGCTTCCATGGTGATGTAGATATACAGTAGGCTTGCGGTTGCACCATTGTGAGAGGGGAGGATTGGGGAGTCCTGAAAAGGACTTGGTAATTTTTCTTCTGTAGTCCTAGAAGGACTGGTGTAATGTTTCTTGAGCTTATAGTTCTACAAAGAACTATAGCGCCGGTATGAGTAGTAGTAAGTAGAGTATGGGTGGTTTGAGGGGCTCGGCGTATCGAACAGGTTGACTATCCGTTGCATTCATTGCATTTTCCCCGGTCCCCAACAGAAAAATATTCTGTGTGTGGTCAAGCCTTGAACCATAATGCATGACCGCACAGAGAATTTTTCCTGTTGGGGACCGGGGAAAAATGCAATGAATTATTGATAATTTATTGAATTTTCTTTGTTTTTTATATTTGTGGGGGCTGCCCCCTACCCTAGCCCTCGCTGCGTACAGTCATGATTCAGTGGCAAAGCAATGGCCTCGTAGCTGTGAGGCCCCAGGATCAAAACCGTGTCGATGTGCTATTATTATTGGCCTTTTGTGAGGCATTAATCCTCATTACTGTCAGTTATGACTCAAGGGCGTAGGACCCCTAGTTGATTAGCATAGTAGCATACACATGCTTAAGTAGTCACACAAAACAAAGCTTGCAAATTATTATTCAATAAAATCTGAGAATATAAACTATCATCTAGATCTAGTAGGAATAAATCATTGTCAAAATCATTATAAATTGGGGTAAAAAAAAATATTCCAACTTTATGAGCAACAGTGTAGTATGCCCTTATATCTATTTATTTCTGTTGTTTAAGACAGTTTTATAACTTTTGGAAGAGAAACAGGAGGAAGAGAAACAGGAGGAAGAGATAAGGGGAGAAAAATTCAATTAATCATGAGGAATTCCAAGATTAGATGCAGCTATTTTAATGAGTGATGTCTTGGAGAGAAACTTTGAATTTATTCAGAGTTGTGACTTGTTGAGCAAAGTAAATATGAGGGAAGAAATCCTTTTGAGCAAATCTATAGAAGAGTGGAGGAAGACGTGTGCCAAGAAAACCGATTCTTATGTTCAGGACGTTTGACATGAGGAATTATTATTATATTTTATCTTTAGTTCTTATCACATCATTCCCTATTTTTACTCTTTCATCCTCCCTCTCGTCTCACTTGTGATGTACGTAGCATCCCCCTTTAAATCTCTTCATCTTCTATCTCCATTTTATGTTGTCAGCTCTCCTTCCACATTCTTCAAATATTAGCCTTTGTGTAACTCACTTATTTTTTTATATTTTTTCCATTACGATCTGCAAATCTCACACAATATATTCTAAACAAAAAGACACATACATAAGAATGTGGTATAGATTATGTGTACATGTATTTAGATGTATTTGCCAGCAATGGTAACTGCACACTCGCGTTGAAGAAGTAACCCTGAACTTGTCTTGGTTGAGCTATAGTAGCCTGTGGTTCGTCAACTGGGTGTACATAGTTTCGGGGATCTGCTAAATTGTGAAACTTCTGAGGATGTCAACGTGGTCCTTCACAACATACCTGTGCCCTGGGAAGAAGAAAAAGAAAAGCACACAGATTATATCAATATCTGAATCAACATATAGATCTATATCAAGTTGTATAACTATAACAGTGAAACAGGTCACTTCATGTGTTACAAGTTACGTATCAGTAGCTCTCGGAAAATTCTACATTTTGTAAATTAGATAAAGAATTAACTTTACATTGGATATATCAGTTGGGGATCATCGGTGACGTTGACACTATATTTTGGACGTTAATGAAGGAGAAACTCTAGAAAAGGAGAATTTAAAACCGTTGTAAAGCGGTGAGAAAGATGGCAACAAGAGATTACGAAAAGCAAGACACTTACGCCAGAGCTGCGGCGCCAGTAGCGGATACCAATCGAGGTAAGCCCTTGTTCATAAAGCATGACGATATTAAATGGGCGGGGCGCCTCGAACCCGAAGTTATGTTCAAGGCCTTAGGTACAGCGGTGCCTTACAAGGATATAGCCGGCATTCAAAAGATCGGAGGACTATGGAGACTCTATATAGACAACCAAGCTAATAGGATCAAACTTATAACTCAAGGCCTCGAAATTCGGGGCTCTGTGGTGCAAGTTTTTGATAGAAATCCCTTCGTAACATACGATAATGAGAATGCGACTCGGATACTAATCAAAGACATTCCACTATCGGTACATGAAAGTATCATTCTTGGGGAGTTAGAAAACAAGAAATGCAAGGTACACGGGCCTATACAGTATCATAAGCTGAGAGTCGATGGTAAACTAACACAGTGTCTGACAGGGGATAGAGTGGTGTTTGTAGATCTCCCAAATCAACCTCTCCCAAGATTTATGAGGTTCCATACCTTCAGAGCAAGAGTTTTTCATTTTGGGCAAGAGAATGCGTCACAGGGCCCCGTTTACTCAAATTGTCTTCAGGATGGCCATCACAAGTCGCATTGCACGAATGAAAAGGTATGCCGGGTTTGTTGACAAGTAGGACATAATGCATTACACATGCCCTCCACAGCTGGGAACGAGGTAGCTAGGATACCGAGCACGCCGAGTGAACCAGCTGTACGACGCAAAGAGAGGAATGTCACAGCTCAATCACAGGGTCTAGGAGAAAAGCGAGCTACGTCACGCGAATCGCGGTTCAGTGAAAGCGAGCAATATGATGACGAATTTCATACACCTTACGAAACGTCCGCACCCGCCACGCCCACCCTCCAAGCGCCTAGTAAGAGTATAGCAGAAAATTGTCACAAAGCACCCGACATAGAGCAGCCTGAGCAGGCCTATACCAGAGCTTATACCAAATCGCAATAAAAAATCACGGGGTTCTTCGAGAAAAGCGCCAACTCGGAGAAAGAAGATACATTAGAAGGAGTAGAGGAAGATAGTTCAGAAGAGATAGATACCAGTAATGGTGAATCAGAAGTAATGCCGGAATCTCCGGAAATCGCGAAAACCTCAACTAACGAAAGAGAAAGCAGAAGAAGGAAACAAAAGGCAAAAAACAAACATAAAAAGAAAAGTAAAAGAAACGAAGATACTTTGGACTGGATGTTGTTAAACTTTACCTTAATACATGACTAGGAACATTCGATTATTAAGCTTAAATGTACGTGGAATGAGAGAGTATACAAAAAGGAAAAAGATTTTCAAGTTTCTATAATGATAAAAATGTCGATATAACACATAGTATGGTAGATAAAGAAGTTTTTTGGAAGCACCAAATAAAAGGTAATGTTTATTTTAGTCACGGAACGAATAATAGCCGTGGGGTCATCATCTGTTTTAGGGAAGGGTTAGATTATAAGATTCAAAATCCAATCATAGATAAAGAAGGGAGATATATTATGATGAGGGTAGGAATAATGGGAAAGATGTTCTTGTTAACGAATATTTATGCTCCAAACAATTACCAGGAGCAGGTGAAGTTTTGGTCTGAATTAAGACATATATGGGAAAATATTGAAGAGCCCCATGATATCATATTTTTAACAGGAGGAGATTTCAATGTGGCTATGGACCCAAAGGTAGATAGAATGAATCGTTCAAGCAGTACGTCCTACTCACATGTTAGTAGAGACAACCTGGTTATGTTACTGAATGACTTCAACCTATGTGATATATGGCGTTTTCTAAACCCTCAAAAGAAACAATACTCTTGGAGAAAACCGGATTGTTCTATTTAAAGTAGACTAGACTACTGGCTTAATCCTTATGATTATCAAGATAATGTATCAAATATAATTTCTGTTGCAACTGATCATTCAGCGTTGATATTAGATTTGAAATTTACTGACTTAATTCCAGGGAATGGATACTGGAAATTCAATACATCTTTATGTCAAGATGATAACTATTGTACAAGTCTCCATAAAGAATTCCAATTATGGTTGAAACAAACAAACAATATTTCTGACCCCAGAGTCAGGTGGGATTACCTGAAATACCAAATCCAAAGATACACACAGAAGTATATTAAACATAAGGCTAGAGAGCTAAAAGCAGAAAGAATAAAATTAGAAAAAGAGGTACAAATCTTGGAATCAAAGTTACATATAAATTCTGAACTAATAAGAAACTACCAAGAAGTTAAAAAAGCTCTTGAACAATATTATGATCATGTTACAGAAGGCCTTATCGTTCGATCCAAGGCAAATTGGATTGAATATGGGGAAAAAAGTAATAAATACTTTCTTACACTGGAAAAACAGCGAAAAGGAAAGTCTACTGTCCGAAAGCTCTCGAAAGAAAGTAATATCATTGAAGATGAACAAGAAATTTTACAAAGTATTAAGAATTTCTATAGAAAGCTTTACACAAAACAAAAGGTAAACACAAGAGATGAAAATGCAAATTTTTTTTTGAAAACAGGACGGAGGAAACTCTCCGAGATATCGTCCATTTCATGCGAAGGGCTTCGCACTGAACATGAATGTAAGAAAGTAATAATGGAAATGCATTCCGGAAGTAACCGGGGAACGACGGACTGTCGAAAGAATTCTTTATTACCTTCTAGGATATTGTAAGGAACCCTTACTTATTTCTTTGAATTATTCTTACCAGGAGGTCGAGCTATCTACTAGTCAAAAACAAAGTGTTATCTCTTTAATTTGTAAGCCGAATAAAGATAAACGTCTTTTGGAGAGCTATAGGCCAATATCTTTAATTAATGTGGACGCAAAAATATGTTCAAAGGTGTTGGCGAATAGAATAATACAAGTTTTAGACAAAATAATTGACACCGATCAATATGCTTTTTTACGTGGGAGGGCAATAGGAGAAGCTATCCGAAATGTACATGACGTTTTCCATTTTCTTTGTACTGAACAAAAAACAGGATTCATTGCTTCAGTAGATTTTAAGAAAGCGTTTGATTCTTTAGACCATGATTACATGTTTCAATGTTTACATTCGTTTGGTTTTGGAGCATCCTTTATTAAATGGGGTAAAAGCTTTGTATAAAAATGTAGAAGGTTGCGTTTTAAATAATGGTAAATCTACAGGATATTTTCCGATTACAAGAGGAGTAAGACAGGGAGACCCCTCTCTCCTTATATGTTTATAATCTGTCTAGAAACACTTGCATTACTCATCAGAAATTCAGTAGATATAAGAGGAATAGTAGTAGGTACGAGTGAATTAAAGCTGTCTATGTATGCAGACGATTTTTGCTCTTTTTGTTCAGATGTAAAATCGCTTAACTCATTATTTGATATTATCCAACAATTTGAGAAATTTTCCAGTTTAACTATAAACCTAAGTAATGCCTGGATTACATTTGGCCTGCGATTAGTCTACGGAGCCCGTATCCTGCCCGTATCACCTTTTCCGTGCGGCCTCTGTACGGAGGCAGGAGGCGGCCGTGAGATTTTCGTACGAATTCACGGGCTCCACGGCCTCTACGATTTTGTATCGTGAGGAGTTAAACAAATTTGAAAATTCGTAAGCCCGTAGTCCGTAAACATGTCGTAGGTGTCATTGCACAATCCCCGCACGGGCATCGCGCGGAGGACTCGCGCTGATCGTGCAGCAAAATAGTGCAGCAAAACCAACAAAAAAAACGCTTAAAAACGGCACGGCGGCTGCACGGTCACCGCATCTTCTCCGCGCAACCTTTGCACGGAAGCTGCACGGGCTCCGTACGAGTTCCGTGCGGAGGCTGCGGAGACTGCACGGCTACTGCATTGAAATTGCACGATTTCCGTACAATCTCCGATCAGCCTCTGTCGGATTTGCCCCGGCCTGCCCCCGAGGGCCAATACAAGAAATGGCACGATGCTCGTATATGATGTAAACCCAAACATCGTAGCCCGTAGCCTCCTACGATGCCCCTAAAATCGCACGAAAAATCGTAGACTAATTTATCGTACGGCGCCCGGGGCAAATGTAATCCAGGTATAAGACAGAAATACTGAAAATTGGATATGTACCAGACGCTGGTTTCCGACACAGCCTGAATTTTGTTAATATTATTAATGTACTTGATACTTATGTAGGTATCGGATCATATTCTTCGCAGGTTAAAAAGGCAGAAGAAATATTATCATCATTACAAGTCACTTTAAATATCTGGAAAATGAGAAACTTAACTTTATTCGGACAATTCAAATTATCAAATCCTTTGGAATATCAAAATTTATGTACATGTTTTCATCTTTGTTATTACCAGACTGGTTCCTAAAGAAAATGGAGAGTATGTTTTTCAAATTTATTTTGAATGGACCTGATAAAATTCGAAGGAATGTAATGATTCAGGATTTGTCAAAGGGAGGAATTAAGATGGTAGATGTTCATCTGCCATCTGCCAGCGCACAACAATTATATTGGATTCAAAGAATAAAAGAAGCCGATAAACAACGATGGTTTCAAATTCTTAAATTGTATCTTAAAAAGAACGGTGGTTTGTTCCTGTTTAACTGTAACTATGGTCATAAAATGTTAGACAAAAACATTCCTAAGTTCTATCGAGCTATTTTAGAAAGATGGAATTCCCTTAATGTGAGAAACAGAGAGGATAGTACGAAATTCCAGATTATTTGGAACGATAGACAATTACAAGTCAATTCAGATATGATTTTCTTTCGAAAACTTTTCATAAGAAGAATGGTGTTTTTTAGTGACATCCTCACAGAAGAGGGCAATTTAAAGCAACAAGATGACATGAAAAGTTTATTTGAACTAGATGCAAATGATTACTTTAGGATACAGGGAGTGTACTCTTCGTTTTCAAAGATAAATATTCCTAAAATAGTTTATACAAAACCATTCAAAAATGATATTACTTCCAATATTATTTTACCCCCCGAGTTGATATTTTTAAACAGAATAAAAAGCAAACAATTTTATGATCTATTGGTTGCAGAGAAATATGAATGCCCAATCAGTACGTTTAGACTAAAGAATAGATATGATGTTTCAGATAAAGAATTGTTATTGGCTCGTTCAGGTATCATTTCAACTACAATTAAAGTAATTTACAGAGAATTTCAGTTCAAGGTATTAAATAATATTGTGAATTTGAATTATAAATTGTATAAAATGAAAGTCATTAGTTCCCCATTATGCTCTTTTTGTGACCTAGAAAATGAAACGATTGAACATTTGTTTTGGAAATGTACAATAGTACAAGATTTTTGGAATCAGCTCGGAAAAGAGCTGACTATGTTTGATTTCTCGATGTTAACTGAAAAAACGGTTATTCGTGGTATATTGTCGAAGAATTTTTAAGAAGAACTTTTTAATCATATATATTAATAATTGCAAAGAAAACAATTTACCTAAATAGATGCAAATTAGCTAAACTAAATATTTCTAACTTCATTTCCTTATTAATCAAATCGTACAAAATGGAGAGATACATTGCTATACGTAATGAGAAAAAAGCTGCCCATGACAGCAGGTGGCAGGACATGGCCCAATGGATATCCATTGTTAGATAACAAAAGAAAGAAAGAATAAATGTTAATAAGCTGTATAATGTTCAATGCATTTATGTATTTTGTAATCAAACGTTCATTTTCACTGGTGTGTGAATCATTTGTCAAAAATATCAATGTACCTTCAGGCCCAGCGGAGCACCCCAATTAGCATATCATTAACGGCCCGTTCTATTTGAATAACCAACGGACATCTACGTGAATCCGAACATGTGTTTGCTAGAATGTAAAATCTTAAAATTCGCGTTGCGCCTTTATTACTGCCAATATCGCTATGAAACTTTCCATACTAACTACAATTATTATGAACTTGATATCAGTGAAATAAATATGAAATTCCATGGAATAAAACTCGAGATATGAGCTTCACCCCTCGATAAACACGCCGTCTATTTTTTTCTGACTCTCCCCTATCCAGCAATGCAGGAAGTAGAGACTTAGTATGAATGTTCATGAGGGTTGAATCCATACATGGGCGAAATTTTCGCTTGGCCGATGGAGTATTTTTATAGTTATAAGTTCTGTTTCATGGGGCTTCAGGGACTTTTAGATTTGCACGATGAGAACATGGACTGCTGCGTGGACATCCTTTTAAGGCAATGTGACGTCCTTTTAAGGCACTGTCGAGCACTGGCAGTCTGCCCGGGAGTGCCTTAAAAGGACGTAACATTGCCTTAAAAGGATGTCCACGCAGCAGGTGCACGTTCTCGTCGTGCAAATCTAAGAGTCCCTATTCTCTGCGCATGCGTCTTCGGGCTCAGTGCATTCGGCCGGCAACACATGTATAACCCAGGCACACGCGAGGTTTCCTGACATAACATACATTTGAATGAATAGGACTGGTCATAACATATTGCGCACACGAAGGCTTGTTTTTGTTCGATGAGATTCGGACGTTGGGGTATGTTTTTCTCTGACTCTACCCTATCCAGCAACTATAAAAAGAGATATTTCAGAAGGATTGAGATTATTAAATTTCTTTTCTGTTCATATGAGGCAATTCTTGGCCGGTCTCGAAAAAATGGTGAATTTTACTGTGATTTCGTATCTCATTTTTTCGTTTTTTTTCGTCAAAATTATCCCTTAAATTTCACATTTTCGGTGCATCAATAACTTTTGTTATACACATGAGTGTCTTGCACATTTTTAAATAATCGATTTAGTAGCTTTGATTGCTGATATTCATCAAATTAATGAAGAATTTGCCTTCGAAATTTGTTTACTTTTTTCGCATCAATCGGTACACAATTGTTTATTTTATGCAAATGATGTTTACTGGACGAGAGTCGATCGCTCGGTAATTGGGGTGCTCCGCTGCGCCTGCCTTGAAGTGACCAAAAATTTAAAAAGACAATTTCAATACAAAAAAAAAGTTGTATAACCGACTTATTTTCAACAATTTAAGTTATGCAGTTCTTGCTTAAAGCCCCCACTGCACTATTTGTAGCTACTTGCTCCCTCTATATAGAAAACAATGCCTATAAGCGGTGCCCATTGGTCCCCCATGATCCTCTTTTTCTTATGTTAATTGAGAGCTGAGCTGAGGTGATGAGATAACCATGGCCCTGTCAGTGACCACGCTCTTTTTCTTATGTTAATTGAGAGCTGACCTCCTGCATTTTTGTCAGTAATTTCTGTATAGTGCGGATAAGTCTTACTGATATGCCAGTTTGAGCCCTATATTCAATCTGAAACAATAAGACCCAAACAAAAGGTCTCGGCATGTGACCTATATGAGAGTAAACGGTAAGATCTCAGCTTTAAATTGGTTTGGGTCATTCAAAGTTGAAAAAAGCATTTCGGGATTATTACAAGAACAGTGCGTATAATTATATAAAACCCGTATTTGCCGGTTTGAGCCCTAACTTCAATATAATTTATTGTATTTCATCAAACGCTATGCTTTTAAAGCATTGAAGCTTTGATAACATTTGCCTAAAACTAAATTATTTAGCTTTTTGTTAAGTTTAATCTAAATTCATTTTTACAAGAATTGTCTTAACATGCTAAAAATGTCGTACATTTATTCGTAGAATGTGTGTTCCTAAATCGACGTATCATAATCTAAGTTTAAATTGAAATCAGACGTTTTCAACGCTTGAAATGTACCAGTTTATAAGATTCAAGATTCAAGATTTATTTATTTCTTTCCACTTGCATAAAAAAACATTTCATTCAGGAACAGTAGCAACATGTTCATCGTCAACTAGCATAAATACATTAACAATGAAACAGTAAATAAAGACTTAAACAAATGTGAAAAAAGAGGTGGTCTGTTAAGAAGCACAGCTTGTTAAAACACAGATCACCTTTACAGGAACAGCATTTTTTAGAGAGGTAGGTTACAATACAGGGGAGGGGACTAACAATACTAATCTAGTTACCTATACAGACTATAAATAAATATCAGATCTACCACTAATTTACAGAATATGGTAGACTAAAAAAGAAAAAGAAAACAGAATAAAGATAATGGAAAAGTAAAGAAATAGGGGGAGGAGGATAATGTACAACACGGGGGGGGGGAACAATGCTAATCCAGTTACCTATATTGAAGGTATAAGGTATTTGTTCTGCTATAATATGCCACGTTTATTTTCACATTCGAGACTCTAGTATTAAAAGCATATTATTTAATTTTTCTTCTCTTTATCACCCATGTTACACATTGATTTTGCCTTTTCCTTTTTTGAAGACACCATAAAGCGAATGCTATTGTTTTCCGGGCTAACTTCGCCCGAATCCTTAATGGTCGCGGTTATTGGTCGCCAAATGTAGCCCAATGATGACCCCCTCCATGACCCTAAAAAAAAAGTCATAGTCATAGAGCTATTCATATTCATATAATTCATGGCTGTCTGAAAAGTAAAAAAAAAACAGAACAACACAATACTTACTTCTGGCTTCTCATGGCTGCTCTCACCAAGTAAAAAGGTTTGATGGTAAGCCGATTGATCCTCAATAGTTTTGATTGTTATTTTCTTCAGTCTTTCTTTTGTCCGTGTAAAAACTGGAGATATCGGAACATTGTTTATTTATACCATGTATACAGTGTAGTCCCATATACTGAACTGTGTGGGGTGTATGAGCGGGGAGTGTATACACCACCATGTAATTATTTATACACAGACTGACATAGTCCAGACGTTGTAACTTGTGTGTTGGCCGTCGAGACCTAACACAGCACAGACGGTTATTTCTGTCTAGTCCAGACTATGGTCAGTATGGACCTGGCTTGTTGTGCACAGCTCAGATAGTCTGGTCTGGACTAGACAGAAATAACCGTCTGGTACTACTAGATCTACTACTAGATCTAGATCTAGACTACTACTACTAGATCTACTACTAGTAATAGTATTTAGTAAGATTACTAGATCTAGATCTATCATCTAGTAGACTACTACTACTACTAGTATAGACCGAAAATTTCTGTCTCTTTCGTTCGTTAGCCTCTGATTTGGGTAGGGTCGGCTCCTCTCTTTAGAGACAGAAGCCGATCATAGACGCTCCTGTGCAAACTTGGTGGTACGGATCTGGCCACCAAATTCCGGCCAAACTTTTGGACTAAAATTTCACTTTAGCGGATTCATATCCGATGCATTATTTTTGAAAATTATTCTAGGCTAATATAAATCGGTTCCACTTACCAGATTTACTGTATGATGCATTTAAGGGTCTTTTTTTCCCCGGTTTTCTTTGTCGAAATTGAACTCCGCTCCGTGTTGAAATTTTTGCAGCGCAAACCTTCCCCATACTCCATGATAGTAGTTAGTACTACAGTAGACCAAAGATTTCTGTCTCTTTCGTTCGTTAGCCTCTGATTTGGGTAGGGTCGGCTCCTCTCTTTAGAGACAGAACCCGACCATAGCGATTGCATAGCAAACTACCACCTCCGTCCGGGTGATAAACTTATGCCCAAAATACTACATTTTACCCGATGCATAGCCTAGGCTAAACTACATCGGTTCCACTTACCAGATTGACTGTATGATGCGTTTAAGGGTCTTTCTTCCGGATTTTCATCGCAGAAAATGAGCTCCGTGTTGAAATTCTTGCAGCCGTATTTTAAACTGTTACTGTCAATGGATGACGTCATCTTCCTTCATGCGCAGTAACAGTTTACTAGCGATTTTGCCTTTGTTTTGCCTTTTGCCAGTTATGGTACAAATGTGGTACAAAAACTTTCTCCTCTGTTAACAGCTGTTTTTCTTTATTTAGGTCTGTAGGAATAAACGTTGCTGATAAAACAAAATGAATATTCTTACCGTTACTTTAATCTTCTGAGCTAGATATTACGGGTGGAGGACGAAACTGGAAAGGGAGGACGAAACAGGAACGGAAGTGTGCAGAGGAGGAATAGTGCGAGTAGCGAGGCGAGGCGATGACTCGGCTGCATGTATACACACGTGGAGCGCGACTAGATAGCTAGCGAACACGAATGAAGAAGGCACATAATCCTTACAGTTCAATATTGTACTTTCCCGAAATAAACTAGAGGACGTAGATCTGAATTGCGACAGAGTCCTCAAAAGAAGGATGTTGATAAAAACTCACTATTAAAGTGAAACCGACGAAATAACGCTTGTTGTAAAGTCAAGACTCTTCCTATGAAAACACGTCCGAGTGGCGAAACCGAATCAGGAGGAGTGAGTAAAATTTGTGTGTGGAGACTTTACCATGTGCGTTAAAGGTGTGGTGATTGGCTTATTAACACAATAAGGTGCCGTCCGATTGGGGTAACTAAAATAACACTCTTTTTGGTGGGTGGTTCCACGGATGAAATTAACCAAGAGAATGTTTAGAATGTGCAGCTGTAGATTGTTATTGTTATTGAAGCTGGCTGAACGGAAAGTACTAATGAAAAGTATGCTTAAAATGCTGAGTATTTACAATGTTGATAAACATTTGTGACCTTATAAAGTCACTACAGGTCCTTCTAGATCTAATTGTCCGATTCATAAATCAGACATAAGAAAGTATATACATTTCTTTCTTAAGTTATATACAATTCATAAAATTGTCATTACGCAATTCAATGGCAAAATTTACGGGCTTGCTTTACACAAATCTATCCAATTTCATCCCAGAACCAGTGAGTTGTACCGTTCAATCTATG
The DNA here is from genome assembly GCA_037976565.1 of Mesocentrotus franciscanus. Taxonomy (NCBI): domain Eukaryota; kingdom Metazoa; phylum Echinodermata; class Echinoidea; order Camarodonta; family Strongylocentrotidae; genus Mesocentrotus; species Mesocentrotus franciscanus. Next base: position 1,631,189 of record CP137668.1, on the reverse strand, counting down.
TATTCGACCTGTAATCTTGTATGACATGACCCGGCCGATGTATTTCCGGTTCAACGTACCAAAACAAAGCAGATGGCCAATCAGATCATTTGTTTGATATTGGGTTTATGATTAGAATATCAATGGTTCAGCCGGCAGCCGGGCTGGACTCGTACATAGCTACTGGACGTTTGAAAAAACATTAATGACTATTTTTTATAATATATTCAAATCAAGATAGCTGTCAACGAATCATCTTGACGACAAGTCTTTCTCAAATTAAAAATGTATTTAAGAGCTAAATGCATGAGTAAGCTATTGTAAGTCAAAGTACATATTGCAGTTTTTGTCATTTTTAAAAATAACATGGGAGTGTAATATCTAGTAATATTGCAGCCAAAGTGGACATATGAAGACGTAAAGAGTGAAAGCACTCGTAGCATCTTCATCCCGGTCTGGCCGAACCGACCCATTCCTTCCATACGATGTCAGTGGAGCCAGATGTAGTCTCAGCGGAACAACTGTCGATATCAGAGACTGAAGCTTTCGGTCTTTGTTTAAAAGTACTTTGGAGAATCAATGGAAGGTGTCTTAAATTTTTGTATTCACCCACAAAGTATAGTAATGTTGCTATGAGTGGTTGAACATGTTGAAGTTCTTGTGGATTAGTTAACACTCTCTTTCTGTCTCTAGACCTTCTTTGAGGCTTGGTATCCTGCTTTGAGTTCTGTTAATGCATCACCGTATACCAATGTGGAATGGCTTCAATATGGAGAGCATATCTAGGACTGCTTCATAAGTACCCCTTTCGAACACAAGCAGTAACATCAGGTAAATCAGCTCATCATTTCGTTAAGATTTAAATTGTTGCTTAAATTGTCTCTCTGGCAAGGTGAAGCAATGCTCGGGTATTACTATTGTGCTATTTTTTTTTTTTGGGGGTGTGTGTCATAATTCCAATTTCCAAGGCACTGCAAAGTGATCTTACACTACAGTGGTACATGATTATAGATTTACACTTAAACTTAAAGAGCAGTCTTATTTACTTTCTTTCATAGAACAAGTATCATTTTTATACCACATACCAGGAGGTCTTTATTTGTGAGACAAGTGAAAAATGTTTCTGTAATTACATTGCTGGCCACTTAGTATTTTATGCATGCATACAATTAGCCCATCTAGGGATGATGGAGCATTTCAAAGTACCCCTTCACTCATACATTGTCTTGAATTTAAAAAAAAAAAAATCTGTTGCTCATTTGTTGTCATAGCTAATATAATTGTGTCTTTGTTAATACACTTGATTTGCAGGTGTGTTATTCTTCACTTCAGATTGCATCTCACAGCAGGCGGTTGAGGGGATAGGATGGAAGAATCATGACAAATTAAGGACTATCAGACAAACTGCATTTGGGTTGTGCTTTGCAGTAAGTAATACTGTTAGATATTTTGTCATTGTCTTTCATTGCTTTTTCTCCTGGATTTAACATTTTGAACTAACTTTGCAACATTTTAGATTATTGTATGCTTATTATTTTGTAAGAGAGACATGTTAAAGATTTTGCTAGATTTGTGACCATTTTAAATACATGTACCTGTCTTTTTATGGTTATCAGGGTCCATCTTTATTTGCATGGTACAAGCTCCTCAATAGAATCTACCCTGGCTCTGGTAAGCTGACCCCTCTATGGAAGATGCTTACAGATCAAGTAAGTCATTCATATACCTCGTATTTGTTTGGATTTTTTCCACTCAAAGTTTTCAATATTTTGGCTACTTGTGGGATGTGATGAAGACAGGGGCGGATCCAGTCGGCGACAAGAGAGGGGGGGGGGCCCAATTCGTGAGAAAATATTTTGCGGCGAATCGGCCAGCCGGTGAATAAGCGGGGGTATATAAGAGCACTTTTTTTCTTTTTTGCCCGAAGGGGGCAGGCGGGCCGTCGCCCCCGTGGATCCGCGCCTTGATGGAGATATATATTGAGTAGTTTATTGAAAGAAAAGTTAAAACAGAATGTGTGTATCTATCTTTATTATTTTCCCCATATATAACTATGCAGACTAATTTTCTCTGTCTTGAGTTTAATATTAGCTCCGTGGTTATCAACATACAATTTTTTTAACTTTCAGGCATGAAGAACATAGATGATGTACATGTCGCTTGAAAATCATGGATGCATTTTTGTTCATATAACTATTCAGTGATTCAACCATTTAAAAAAGGCTACTTATCTATCCTTATAACAGGCTGCATCTGTATTCTTTGTATGAAAAACTTAGAACTTGTAGAGAGCCCTAAATGCATTTCATTTTAGAGAGAGTTACACCTTGTTGGCTATCAGGAGAATTTTTTCTTTACAAAATTCTGTCAATACATTGCTTAGATGATATTTTTGGTACTTTCAAGTGTATTGATATACAACAAGCTAATGTTTATATATTAAAGGCATCGTTTAACAATGTTAAATCTGAGATGCATGGCCCTACGTGTTATCAGTGTCTGTGATAATACTCTTTGATACTCATTATACCATCTGAATGGAATTTGTATTGCATTTTATCGCAGTTTTTCCTATGTTACAGTTAATTGAATTCAAGTATCTGTATTCATTTTATTTGCTTTGATGTAAACATTTAATCATTTTTGCTAGCAAAAATTTATATCTTGTATTTTTTTTTTTTTTTTACTGCTTTGTTGTTTTGATGTAAACAGTCATTCATTTTTAAATATTTTTCCCCATTTGCTATGTTTTCTTTATATATATATATATATATATATATATATATATATATATTTTTTTTGAATGCTTTTTATATGATTGTATGTTTGATGTAAACTTGCATTTTTAGTCTTTGGACTTTTTGACAAGTCTTGAATAAAACCTCATTTGAGAAAAAAAAAAAAAAATGAAGCCCTGAAAAAATTGCGCTTCAAAATGATCATGAAGTGCCTCAAAAAAGTAAAAATCTTTGAGTGACCGGTTTTACCATACTCATTTTCCCCAATAGACTGTAGTGTTATGAAAACCGTTAGGAAGACGCAAAATTTGGTTTCGATTTCCAATCATAAATATCTTGATAATCAGACAGGCGATCGGCTTGTAAAAGTCATGGGGTTCCTTACTGACCTAAAGGTTTATAATTATCATTGCAGTATGAGCTAAATCCAGGATTTTGTTTCAGAATCTGAGACAAAGTTACCCAATCCCTTTAAAGAAGAGGCATTTCAGACATACTTTGTCTCATCCATTTTTGTCATAAACTATTTTGATTGTTTGTTTTACAGACTGTGTTTCCGCCAGTCTTCCTCGTTGTGTATTTCTCAACCGTTGCCTTGACAACAGGGAAGAAAGTGGATGAGGTCCCTGCCATTTTGATAAGGGTGAGTATCTCTTCTTCGAAAGTATTGATGTAATCAGTTATGTCATGATTAGTATCGTCATTAGTAGGTCATCAGGATGTTTAAATGCATGGGTTTCATTGATATTATCTAATTGATTATATTTGTCTATAATGAAGCATGAATCATAATATTTATGTTAATTGATATGTAGAGATAGAATATGATCAGCAGTTAATCAAATAGCATTTTACCCTTTTTGTGCAGTTGTCTTGATTTTTGTAAAACTGGTCTTCCTTTGAGGATTTCCGGGGCCGGGGGCTCTCCTGTAAGAATCCATTAAAGGAGGATGGAAAAGGTTGTCAGATTTGGATAAATTTTCCATGTATATAGAGAAGAGAGTCTTATAAATGAAATAAAGTAAGTATGAAAGCCAAACATTGTCATCCAGCCAAGAAATCTTCGTTTGAAGTGACCAATTTGCAACTCTAAATTTTGTCTGCTGTGCGACTCAGTTTTACATCCAGGACTTGTGTGACGTAAGAGGGAAGACCCGCTGTTAATAAGTCAGTTCATACTTGCAGTCTGAGCATGAGCAGATAAAGGTTATTGCAGACCAAATTGTGAAATACACGGAGACAAAATACTGGATACGTGCTCATGAAAGTTATGTAATTATTATTCATTTATCCACAAGCAGTGCACTCCATGATACACAGTTGGTAGTATTCTTAGAAAAGGGGAAACAAAGGAAAAGCACAATATCTAACTGCCGCGAGCGCACTGCATAATATTATGATGGGATCGTGTCTTCCCTCATACGTCACAGCCTTTAGACCGAAAACGATCGCCTTCACATTCTCGCTTTGAGTCGCTCGTGGAGGCTTGTTTAAATGATTGTTTTTTAGTGTCAGTGGTGTTTTCAAATCATTAATTGAATTGAATCTTGTTTATGAAGTGTTAAACTGGCATAATATTCTAAATTTGTTGAATTTCAATGATTGTAATGTTTTTCTTCTCCACCCTCCTTTAATCATTGTGGCAGCATTTTTACTATAATTGTACATTACTGCTAATGTAATATATTACAATATAAATGGATACAAGTATTAAACTTGTTTTTGTATCAACAATAAACAGTAGAAAATCATTTACATTTTTGTTTAAAAGGCATCTCATAAGTTCCATAACGATTTACTTTAATGTGTGATGATTGTGATGATATTTCTCTGAGTTTGTCCCATTCTTACGTTTCTTTCTTTCAGGATATACCTAGTACCTATGCTAGAGGGCTGATGGTAAGAATCAATCAAATTCAGTTCAATTATAATTTATTTAAGAACAACTACAAAAGTGTTGAATCGTATCAAAAGCATAAAACAGTGATAAAAGGTATGAAACTCAATGCCACAACTATCAAAAAATTGATCAAAACATTGATCAAAACTTTGCTTATTCGTAATCGTGACCTATTGTATGATGAATTCATGAGGATTGTTTATCTGCTCATCTCAAAATATTAACTTTCTCATTTGAAAATTTTGATTGAATATGTCTTCCATTGAAAGACATAACAAGCCCAGATGAAAAGTGAACTTGGAGATCAGCCGAAATGTTTGCTGTTTCAAGTTTTTTAACATTTATGTAAAAAGAGTTGTCACATGTTACACTACAGTCACATGACCAATTTGCCAATTTGCCAATTTGACTTGGACGATTGAACTTTCATTTGCGAACATTCATCTTTTCTTATTATTTGTACTTTTTCAGAAACCATCCTAAGTTGTTCTTGTCTAATTTTCATGTTTTGACTTTAAGCAATTTGCTATGAAGGGTAGATGGCCATTTGTTGTACATAATGACTTATCAATGTCTCTCTTTTCTCCTTTACAGCTCTGGCCGGCAGTACAACTTGTCAATTTCTACTATGTGCCTCTTCTACACAGGTATTTAAAGGATCTTAGTATTACGACTTCCTGAATCTCTTATTTAAAAAAAATGAAAACATGGCATTTAGCCTAGCTCAGTCTTGCACCCAACTAATGTGTATGAAATTATTAGCTCCATGATTTTATTAATGAAAGAAAAAATAATGTGCCGTGTGTTCCGCAATTTTGAAGCATTGCACAATTGCCAACCACAGACACATTATTGCAAAGAAAGTACAAGATATATGCTTTGGCAAAGACAGGTGTTTGTTTTTTTTGGTCAAAGATATACATGTATTATATTAGGGCTTGGGTCTGGGATAGGAAATGTGTTTGTTTAGGGTAAAAGTCTAGAAGTTTAAGTAGTGTTGAAAAAGGGCTGTGGAGAAGTGGTCGCTGTAGTATGTGACATACAGTCCTCTGAGTGGAATTTGCATGAACTACGCAATATTGGACAAATATCAGCATTTTTCTCTCACAAACCCTCTTTCTTTTCTCTTCCTCACTCACTCATTCTCTCTCTTCTTTTTCAGAGTACTGGTTGTCAATGTAGTTTCTATGATGTGGAACACCTATTTAAGCTGGAAAGCCAATGCTGCACAGAATAGTACTGAGTATATGACATCCACCTCTAACTAGATAGACCTACCTGCACAGATCTCAATCATATTCAAATATAATGCTGCACGGTAATGAAAAGATGTACTACCAGTATGTGCCCATGTATGTTGTGATTCCAAGATTTATTGAGGTAGTATTTTTTTTTTTAATGGCCATAGCTCAAAGGAAAACTCCCCCTTGATCATGATCCAACATGATATTCACAAGTCCAAATTGCCAGTTGGTCTATTGCTTTGTAGAATGCCATAACTAATTATCTTCATAAATTTTAACGATAGCTCATATTTTCATCATATCTGTTTGATTTTTTAAAAGATTTTTTAAAAATATATATATTTACCAAGGTGAGATTTTCCTTCAAGTTTTGCAAGCCGTCTGTACTCTCAAATTATATGAATGATTCAGAATGATACAATATTGTTTTACACTCCGTTTTAGGGAATTTGAGATATATTACTCAAATCATGAAAAAATCAGGGAATTTTATTGGCCCTGGTAGAAAGTAGTTAGTCTGTTTTATGTTGTCTTGCATTCAAACAGTGTATCCACTAGGTGACTGGTTTTCAATATGGAAATACGTAGAAATAATTATCCTGAAACTTGATGGATAAATGAATACATTTATTTTTAGATACATGTAAGATGAGATTTCCTTTGGGGTTTGGATGCCGTCTATACTCTCAAATAACTTGGAATGATATCAAATTACGGATTTTGTTACACATGGTTTAAAGCTATCCTGGAAATCAGAAAAAATGGTCAGGGAATTTGAGATATATTACTCAAATCATGAAAAAATCAGGGAATTTTATTTTCCCTAGTAGAAAGTAGTTAGTCTGTTTTATGTTGTCTTGCATTCAAACAGTGTATCCACTAGGTAACTGGTTTTCAATATGGAAATAATAATATTGAAATAATTATCCTGAAATTTGGAAATTTCATCAGGGAAATTTCACATTTTGTTTTCATGAAATACTGGGAACTCTTACAGGCAGGTAAAGTTTTAGTAAATTTTATTTTCATTTTGTTTGAACCAAGTACAATAGATGAATGATTATTCATTCAATTGTATATTTTAGATTGATTCATCTGATTTATTTTCATATTATCCACCAATCTTCATTGGTGTGGTCTTCATTGGTGTAGTCTTCATTAGTCCAAACTAAATTCATGAGACTTATTTAAAATGAACAACATTAAGATTTTACAAATACACAATCCTTGAAAGGGACAAAAATAAATACAAATTTGCAAATGTTATGCCTACCGTTGTATGTAAATAGTGCTTTGTGTGTGAAAGACTGACAGTTCTTGTACTACTTTTATCTGGTATTTTACACTTGTATGTTGGGCTTTAAACAGTTGACATCATTTGCACAAAGATGGTTTATGGCTGAAGAAGTTCTTTTGCTGTTTTCATCATGCTTTTATGTTTTTATATTGTCTCGCATACTTTGGGAGGTCCTGTAATCAAAGTAGGATATAATTCATGTCAATAATTTATTTCACAGTGTGAAATTTCATTTTGTTTGAAAATGTGCAATGTAAAGGAGATATTTATGAAATGAAGTCACAATTCATATTGATAATGTAACTAAATAACTTGCCAATTCTATGAGGAGATTTGCAGCATTTTTTAACTTGATGATCAGGGGTGTTGTGTGACCAATTTTAACAGGGGAGGGGGTGGGGGGTGTTGGACCTTATTACCCAACAAGTTAGCTGACAATTTACCATCAAGCAAAAAATACTGGTAAAAGGGTCTATGAAATTTGCTGACAGTGAGTCTAAATGAGAGAAGTGATATTGTCATACCTACTTGTACCCTACTACATGTATGAATGCCCTTGTTCATAATATTCGATTTTTAAGAGAATTTGATATGTATTTGACATTAAGGCTAATGTGAGGGCTGTTGGTAAGAATGGTCAAAATTTATCATTAATTCTATTGTAGCTATCATAATTCTGGACATATATTTTCTTTTCTCCAACTTTGGATATCTTTTAATATTGTATCATTACCATGGAATGAAAGTCTCTTTCTTCTCATTTTCTTTTTTTTTTTAAATTCTGAATGAAATGACTATTTTTCATTGACAGTAATTTTGACCTTGTGAATGGGGTTTGTTTGGGGTTTTGTAACTTCATTGAATATATCTTGTCGTTGTTGAAAAATAACTATTATATAATGTATTTGGAAGTTGTTAAGATTATAAAGATAGATATTAGGTATTTTGTATAGAAATGCTCTAAGAGGTATACATGTATAATCAAATAATATGTTGAGACACTTTCAAACATAGTAGTACTTCTGCCTGATGCAGAGCTAGTAATATTTTGCAACATGTGTTCATTTTATTATCCCCTCGCCAACGAAGGCGGAGGGGATATAGTAACGCTGCCCTCCGTCCTTCCTTTCGTAACAAATGTGGTTTCCATTCGATAACTTTTTTAATGCTCGACAGATTTTAATGAAATTTGATATGAAGGTACATGGTATCAAAACACAGCCTAAGTTCGATTTTGGAGTATGTAGGTCAAAGGTCATAGCTCATTAAATATGCGAAAAAATTAATTATGTATCCGAAAATGTGGTTTTCATTCATTAACGTAAGTAGTGTTGTTGAGTATGTATGTCAAAAATGACAGCTCATTAAATATGCAAAAATTGCTAAATATAGGCCATTTGTCCCAGTGAGAGGATGCTACGCTTTGCGTTGACTTGTTATTTAATAAAATGCCAGAATTGCAAGCCAGAGAAATGTATGCAAATATATTAAGGTTAGTTTACGTGTCAGGTTTATCAAAATTGTAACAAGAAGTCATAATCTGAGGTGGGGTATTGTGTAATTGCAAGATCAATGCAAATTGTTTATACAAAAATATAGTGTAATAGTTCAGTTGTACAGGTATGTAAGCCCCCGTGTTGAACTTGTGTGTCTACAATATAGCTCTCACTCAATGTGCTATCAATCCTGTCGCATAATGGGATCATGTGTAAAACTTAGTTCCATGATGCAAATTGTAAAACAATGAAATACATTGTACTTTTGTTTCACAATCTGCTTATCACAATTACCTTGACCATGTATATTGTGTTTGAATTGTTGTGCTGCAGCTGCTTTAGTACAGTATAGTGATTCTTCATAACAACTCCCTGGTACTAGAGAGTTTACCTTTTTATAGTTGAATCTTATTATCTCAGGGCTCGGTATGACCAGCAGAATTGACTTGTTATATTTAGAGTTTCTTATTACACTGGTCTTTATAACAAAGTTCCACTGTACAAAGTTACTTTTATGTGAAGATCCAATCATTTAGTATACCATATACTGTACTCTGTATGATATAAAATCTGGAAGTACCTGTATGTTATGTCTATGTAGAATCAGGTTTACACTGAATATTGATATTGTGATGGATATTTGTCAATAATAAACAAATTAACGTACAAAGTATTTTCATACATCAAAATAAAATTTTTTAAATTGTCATTATTTTTACGAAATTGGGCATTTGGTGGAAAAAACCTTCAGAACCCGATAGAAAATGTACAAGAAAGTGCTAGGATTTATGAAGGAAATTTAATTTAATTCAAGTTTGATAAATTTTCCAATACTTTTTCCATTTTGGTAACTCACATTTCCTAGTAAGGGAATTGATTCAACCCCCTCCCTACTTATTGATAAGAGCCCATTCACACACGAGGCAGTATACTGTTCAAAAAAATAAAACGCTGTGGGGAATGAGCAGCGATGAGCACAAGTGTCAGATATCAGCATATTACACACAAAGCGCATTCACCTAGGGGCCACTGATGTGCACATGTATGCTTCTTTTAGAAGTGTTGTAGTCGAGTGGTTTAAAGATAAAGTTGAGTTCTGGTCATGCGATTGCATTGTGAGAGAAATGGTGTGGAATCGATCAGAAAAGGTTTATCTAGCATATAAATATTGGTGTGTACTGCAAGGTTCTGGAATCATCAAAACGTTAAGAAATTTGGCCCAGTCTTGGTAAAGTTACAAGCACTGTACACAGAAAGATGTATATGGGACTACACGAACATGTGGCTTAAAAATCCATCCCGATTGTTACGATGTTACATGCCATATTTAGAATATACCGGGTAAAGGCATTTGAAGAGCCATGCTTTTCAGGGGACATATTTTCTCTGATGTTCTTCCACACTTGAATAATAATACAATGATAACGCTCACAAATTATTTTTTACCTCTTCCCAGAACTCAACCTTCTCTTTAAGCACTTGACTTGAAATTCAAAGGTCGTGGTTTGATCCCCGACACGGCACTAATGTCCTTTGGCAAGGCATTAATCTACATTTGCCATAGTCGACCCAGGTGTGGTAAATAGGTACCTGGCAGGAATTAATTCCTTGAAATGCTAGAGCGCCGTAATGGCAGCTAGGCTAAAGCCGGGGTAATAATTAAATAACCTGCGCCTCAGAATAGTTTACTAGATCGATGGCGCATAACAAATGCTGTATTATTATTATTATCTATTTATAATGCCATACTGCTTTGCTATTTCACTTTTAATTTTAGCATTGAGGCTTTTTGCAAAAAATATACTGTTGTGTTTGATCTCATTTCAATTTACTACACAAAACTACTGTTTCATATTTCATGTATTGAAGAAAAGATTTATAATTAGAGCTTGTTATTTTTTTTTAATTCATATTTTCAAAGGTTTGCATTTAAAAAATATTTCATTTTCAGATAAAAGAATCCCCTGCTAAATGTAATGTTAGAAATTATGAACCTTATGAATGCACCTTTCAACTAATAAACCTATAAATAAGTAAACACATTATACATGTATTTGTAAGCTAATAAAAGAGAAAGAGGACTTAGTAATGTGAATTATGATGGACAGTTAATGCTCTTTATTATACATTATTGTCAGTAATGGTACAAACTTATTGTACACTTCATGACTCCATGTACATATATATATATATCATGCATGGTCTTCCATACACGAGTTTTAAAAAAAATCAGAATTAAATAAAGTTATCCAGTAAATCGTGGAAGACTGGAACAAAAGAAAAGAAAAGAAAAGAAAAGAAAAGAAAAGAAAGGGGAAATAAAGTGTCAAATGGATATGGGGGGATCAGAGACAATGAAAAGGAAAGAGCAAATCATCTGTATAATAACATGAGGAGCGCCAGGAGTGTCAAGTCTGACAGACATGAGCGCTATACAAGAACCTAATATTATTATTATTATTATAAATGATAAACATACACAACTAAATTTGACTCTATTGTTCTAAACTTTGAGAGAGAGTGTGAGGAGTTAAATCAGCTTCCTTACAAAGATCCTTCTGGCAACAAGGTAAAAATAATCTGCAATCGTATTTTATTATTTATAAGGTGGAATGAAGATGCAAACTGTCTCTGTATTCCTGTCATTAACCCAATAGCTACTAAATTCTCTCATTCCCATAGGTTTTATACAGGGACTACCTGATTCCCATAGCTAATGGGTTAAAGCCCCACTGCACTACTTGTAGCTACTTGCGCCCTCTATATAGCAAACAATGCCTAAGCAGTACCCATTGGTCCCCCATGATCCCCTTTTTCTTATGTTAATTTAGAGCTGATATCATGAGATAACCACCTGCCAGTGACCTCGCAGGGAGGTCTAATCCCTCCTGGCCAAACTAGTGCAGAGGGGCTTTAAAAGAAGCCAATATCTCTAAGAACCTCATATCTCATGTCCTTTCTCTTCCACAGGTAACTTTTTTGCATTCCATTTTAGAGTGAATTCCTAATTGCTCTTCTTTGATAATTCTGTCTTCAAATGCCTTGTCTTTGAAATTAAGGTAGCAAATATCAAAATAAATATTGGCTTCCAATTCCTCTCTTCTCATGTCAGTTCACTGCTCATCGTCCACTTCCAATAGGTAGTCTACCACGTAGATCTTTGGGTGCCTGACATGTTTCCTATATCAGCAATGGATCTCCATACGATACGACTGAGTCTCCATTTCTTGAGAACGGATCTTGGTCTTGAAGTGATGGCACATCGATCACGTATCCTAACATGGCAACTGTCTCGAGGGAAGCTCGCTATCTCCTGATCTGCAACCTCCTGCAAGAAGAGATATGAGATTTATTTTTTTCAAAGCACGGCTGTGTTAAAATATTAGCAATCTTAATATACATATGTAATCTATATGCATTGTATGGGCAGCAAAGACCAGCCCTGATTGTAATACTAAGTATTCACTATAAATAATCACTTTCTCCTTTCTTCTTCCATTTATCAAAATTTGTATTCTTGGCAAGTTTGACTGCTTATGGCACTGGAAGTTTAACCATAAATTTAGCCAAGACTACACACATTTAATCGCATCCCATCATCCCAAACTAGAAGTGTGGTATATTGTAGACCTACTCGTATCTCATCTGGGAGGATGGTGTTCTTGCGGATGCAGTTGAAGCGAAGTCTGTCCCTGTGATGTTCTTTGACAAGTCGTCTTCTCTTCACATCTCTAATCATCTTCCAATCAGCATAGTATGACCTGGTAAACATGGCACCCAAAGCATTCAAGGGGCTACTGCACTGTTATTTCAAAAAGAAAAGAAATGAAAAGTCACTAATCCTACTTATTCACTCCTTTATATTTCTTGAATGTAGTTTTTTTCATATTTATGTACAATGTCAATGGTACAGAAATACATAAAACATACATCGCATTATCGCAATTACAAGGATACAAAGCACCTACAAAAATAGATCTAGACTTCTATATTACCTAAATTATCATTCTTCCATGTCTTCTCTTTGACTTTGTAACATTTTTATCTCTCTTCTTTCCTTCAGCATATTCTTTGTCATATTCTTCTTCCTTTTCTTTTCATCTCCTTCTTCCATCGTGATCATCCATGTCTTTCATTTAGTTTACTCCATCTCCACCACGCACCATGCACCAGGCACTGACCAGGCCAGGCCAGGAGTGTTGAGCCATATTATTTTCAGATTCAGATTCTACTATTTTTGTTTTGTTTTCATCTTCTTCCTCCTGGTTTGCTTTCTCTCCTTTAATTCTTTCTCCTTTCATGTCTTCTTTCAAAGACTTTCTTGTAATATTTTTCACTTTCGACTTTGTATTTTCTTCTTGTTCCTTTTGAGCGACTTAAGTCTTCTTCTGAACGAGGAGCAACCTTTATCTAGTTGATTTATACAGTCACTTAGAAACAACGTCAACATTATACAGTGCAAAAATGTATTGTTTTCTTGATACAAATAACTTAATCATCTCGACGACGCGACACGACGCGAGGATCTGATCGCTAACTTGAGGCAAAGGCTCACATGAAATTAAACATGTGGGACCGAAGACAATATTCATATTTCACTATCCACAATTTCTTCAACCTAAACAAGGGATCCAACGTCAGGCATCTATATTATTAGCCTGATTATCGGGATGCTCTTACTGTACTTACCGATTGTGGATTAGGTAAAACATGAAGTCTACATAGTGTACTCTGCAATGGCTTGGAACAAATTCTAAGGACAGTTTCCATTTTCGTAATCACACATGTATGTTCCTTCGTCGTAAGTGGCGCTAGAACATATTTCGAGCGGGCCTAGCAGGTATTTTTCGAGTCGTTAGACTTTCAGAAGCTCGGGCAGTGTCACAAACCAATTCCCCCCCTTTTTTTTTTTTTGTTCTTCTTCTCCTCCAGTATACAGGGGTGGTATACAGGGGGGAATTTCAAGTGAAAGTGAATTGCCTGTATAACGATCTATGTGATTTCATAAGGCATAGCCTACGGAGGATGATGTCTCAAGCATACATGTACCTTCCAGTCAATTTGTTACTGGTCTCATTTAAACCCGAACCCATTATGTGCCGCAATGTGTGTGTTTTTCCTGCATGAACCCTTTTTTACTTATTACCTCCTTTAATTCCTGGTAATTTCAAATTTCTTACATTATGATTTGTACATAATTATCTGATGTAATGGTGGTTTAAAGCCCCTCTGCACTAGTTTGGCCAGGAGGGATTAGAGAGATTAGCGTTGTCACTGACAGATGGTTATCTCATTAACTCAGCTCTCAATTAACATAAGAAAAAGAGGATCATATGGGGGACCAACAGGCACCGCTTGGGCATTGTTTTCTATATAGAGGGAGCAAGCATAGCTACAAGTAGCTAGTACATTAGGGCTTTAATGTCTTCCGGTAAGTCGGGAAATTGATAATTAATCGTAGCATCCAAAAACTCTTTTCTCCTTATAAAAGTCCGTCTATTTGTATAATTGTGTTAATCCTTTTAATTGTGAGAATGCCTTTTGCTTGTAAAAGTATGTGGACAAATATTAATCAAGTAAAGCATATGTAAAGTAATCAAGACTTAACCCTAATAAGGCCGGGGGGGCCAGGGGCGGATCCAGCCGGCGGCAAGGGAGAGGGCCTAAAAAGGGGCCCACTTCGTGCGAAAATTTGAAAATCGTGCCGGTCGATTTTTCGCTCAGTGGGGGGTAGTGAGCAAAAAAATAAAAAATTTGGCACCCGAAAATTTGTTTTCCCTCCGGGAAGGGTAATTTTTTCCACCACCACCCCTTGGGCGCCAGGAGGGCCAAACTTTTTTTTCAAAAAAGGGTGTTTTTACCTGTTTTTTTCTAGGGAGGGCCCGGGCCTGCCCCTGGATCCGCCACTGGGGGCCATCATGCCCCCCCACCTCCGCGATTTTTCTGATTGTTCGGGAACGCATACGGAAAATCAGACCTACCGTTACAAAGTCACGTGACCTTTTGTCTTTACATGTCGGCCCGAAAATCGCTCATTTTCGTGATTTGTGTACAAAACATATGGAAATATAATTTTTCTTAAAAAGAGATAAAACATTGGTTATTTGGTCTTGTTTAAAGTTTAGGTGTTTGTTTTGGGGGTCAAAATAGTTAAATAATAGTTAGAAATGAAATAAAACAACAAAAACAATAAAATACATAAGTTAAAAAAACAATGAATTACATAAGAAATTATCAAAACAAGAGATAACATAAGAAATAACCTAGCTTTCCAAAAAAAATTTTCGTATTATTATTCCAAATGGTCTAACAAATATATGTAGTGGAAAAGAAAGCTTAAATATGAAGAATATATGATTTATAGGTAAAAATATGAATTTTTTGACCTTATTTGCATGATTTACCATAAATATGCAAATGAGTATTTTTTTCAAAAAATTGAAATTGCTATAGTATTCTATACACTTCACTTGACATGCATGCAATTTTTCGCGGCGATCGGCTGTTTCACGGCCGAGATCTTAAGGGGAGCCATAATGCCCCCCGTATTAAGAACTCAAATAGCCCGGCCTTATTAGGGTTAAACAAAAAAAAATTACTTTGTATCATGGATATTACATTATTATATCAAATCATGAATTGATTTTTTTGTTTTGGTAATGCAAATACAATGTCAATTCCTTGAGCCTGTCTATTAATGTGAGCAAAACAATTTGTTTGAATGTACATTGGACCAATACAATAAATGAATGAATGAATGCATGATACATTGTGTTAATCCTTTTGTTGATTGGTGCAAATTGTCTGTGCTTATCGGCACTAACGGCGAAGCAGCAAAGCAGCAAAAAAGCAATTCGGCTAAAGTGGCACAAAAAGTGAAATTATAATTATCAATTCCCCCAAAATAGAGATTTGGATAGGCTAAATCTCAGCAATATTGCTGATTATTACCTCTCTTTCTGTCTGTCTGTCTCTCCCTCTCTCCCTTATCCCTCCCTTCCTCTCTCACTCTCTTTCTCTCTCTCTCTCTCCCCTCCCTCCCTCTCTCCCCTTCTCTCTTTAAAAAATCCTTATCTATTCTTTTTATATCTCTCACCCCCCTACCCCCTCTCTCTCTCTCTCTCTCTCTCTCTCTATTTACCCCCTCCCCTCGCTCGCTCTCTCCGTCTCTCTCTCTCTCTCTCTCTGCCTTCTTCTTCTTCTTCTTCTCCTTCTTCAAAATCTTGTTTTATATAATAAAACCTGTACGCAGTGGTCAAATTAAAGAAGAAGAAACGACAAAAAGGCCTAGGCTATATGTTGCAATAAATCACCCGTAACTCAGTCTTTCATTCATATCCTAAGAATTTTTATTGAAAATAGATTATTGCGGTAATATAAATCGGCTGTATGCAAAATATACATATAAGTAGTATATACAAAACCAAACATTTTCATTTGATTCTCATCTCTCGATGCTTCACCATCATACCCCTTCACCTATTCATACCCATTGGTAGAATGCTAACAATCCAGACTAGGTTATAGAAATCCTTTAAAACAAAACTTGACACTCTTGTCATGAAAATGCATCACTTTATACTGTTAACATACTGTTATATCGTTCTTAAACCATCATCGGTGACGTAAGTGCCCTTTATCGCATATTACCATATTAAATATATATTTTTTAATATTGACAAATCAGTTGTAACTGTATGTTATGTTTTAAATATGCAATGAGTCTTTTAATTGTACACATGACCAATATTCAGCCATTGGGCTGCGACACATGTTTTTAATAAACCTTGAATTGAATTGAATCATAGTATTAAGATATTCTCCCTATAGTTTTAAATCTTGACCAAAAGCTCAACACACTCAGTTCTGTTAAGTCACTTAATTTTCTTTAGTATATTGGCGTGTACATTTCATTGTGAAGTCAAATAATCAAATATTAGTCGTGAACAGAGATTGGACTTGGGTAAACGAAAAGTAATCATTTTGTGTTCCTGTGGTGAAAAATTTCTTAATCCAATGAGAATACTCCATGTTTTATGCATTCCCCCAAAAGAGATGTTGACGTCACAATGGTGTTTCATTAATGCAGCTTATAATGTCATATGATATGATGCCTTTCTAATTGCCGACAAGTCCCTGGTTAGTAACCTAATGAAGCTAATACAACATAATAATGATGCAAAACATGGTTAACACGGACAATACCCGTAAAAACCATATCTTGGGTCCTATTTAATGATAATGACATTTTAAACTGTGTAGACTCGTTTCTCTAGGATTACGATATTGAATGAGTGTTAAGTATATAAAATAAAAGGAAAGAAAGACAACCAAGTCATTTACAAGAAATGGAAATTTGTCGATAATTAAAACAACAAAAAAGAGACAAAGGAATTGGTGGAAACATTCATGTTCTCTTTCACAACAGTAAACGACTGTGATTTCTATGAAATGCTTTGTGATATTCACAAAAAATGATTTACAGTTATGAACCACATAAATATCTTTATTTTTACCTGAAAGTGTAAAAACGTCATACTATAAAATTCCGCACTATCTATGGGTGAAGAGTTCTTCAAGATGTGTAATTTTGTTTTTGGTATTAAATCTTTGGTTTGTTTCTCAAGCTCTATCTTGTTTATACTTCGTAAATCAGGTTAAGTAATTCTGTTTGTCACTGTTTTAATGTATACATAAGCATCGTATACGATGTACGAGTGTGTACCGTAAAATACGTTAACACTGTGAATTTTACTCCCATCTTACCTATATAATTTTTTTTGAGGAGATAGTAAAATAGCTCTCAATAAAATGTATACGACTTTGCTTCTTTCTATTAATATGATAGCCGTAATCTATGAGATAAGAGTCAATGAACTTGGTTGTGTATTTACGCTGCAAATCTACAGGTGCAACTGATTGTCTTAGAATTGTGAGTTTATGGTTCTTCAAAGCCTTTATCATTTAAATGTATGCAAAAGTATGTAAAAGTAATATTTTGTGATCTTTAAAGACTATATCCGATGAAAATACAGCTTTTTATCAATGAAAAGCTGAATGAACATAAAATACAAATATAAAGGAATTCAAAATATTTTCCCTTTCAGGATTGCACAAAAGCGAGTTAAAACCTTATTTTCCGCACCTCTCCAAATTACAGGTCAACAGGGGTCAAATTTGCCGCAGTTACAGTGACGACATAATTATGTGCACCCGATCGGCTCGCCTTTATAGCTGAAGCGATGAGCCGTGCTTAATTAATGCAAAGTTATTGTGATTTTTTTTCTTACATTAACAGTACCCGACTAAACCTCATTTTACAAAGTGGATCCCATCTTTCTTTAAACAATGACAGCGTCCATCGAGTCTGAGCCTTCTTGATAAAGTGGACCGTAGCTCATATACACAATACACAGTAATGAAGTCCTCTTGACAATCTAGAAGTCATTCTGCATGATTCTACGTAGAAATTTTACCATCAAAGTTAAATCTTGTAACAAGCTGTATCTCATCTGATTTTACACGATCCCGAGGCTTCTTGACAAACATGATTTTATCTAAGTCTAAAGTGACAGTGTCGAATCTGACTCTAATATCCATCCACACTGAGCCTTCTTGATAAACTGTACCTCATTTTACTTTACATTACCAGTATTCCTCGACTCTTAGACTTTCTGACATATTATTATGGTAGCTCATTGTCAATACTTTTCGACTCAAAGTCTTCTCAACAAAGAAAACCTCATCTGATTTCACAAAGAGAATATCCGTCAAAGTCCTCTTGAAGAAAAGAAACACGACCCTAAGCATGATTCGTTGACGAAGTAGACCTCATCTTGTTCTACAAAGACAGAACCCTTCGAAGCTGGCTCTTCTTGAAAAGCCGAACCTCTTCTCGTATGATTGTCTCTGATCGTCCACCAGGCTGATGCTCTAGCGTGGGTCTTTCCATTTCACCCGTATCTCTGCTAAGACTTCTTAGAACGGCTTGCATGGTTTCAGGAGCTATAAACATGGTGGGTACGGTCGGTAGTCTCCTGGACTGGACTCGGCGGATGGTATCGAATCCTCGAGGTGGCGGTGGTACATCATAGTAGTACCCATCATCTGAACGTACTCTCTGAAGAATAATAATAATGGATTACCGACTGCGGAGAGCGACTGAGTGAAAAATATAAACTATTTTAAAGGGAAATCCAACCTTGATAGTAAAATTCTCATGAAGAAAGCAGAAAAATCAGAGAAGCATATTTGTGAAAGTTTGAATGAAATCGGACAAAAATTGAGAAAGTTATGATTTTTTGAAAGTTGCAATCACTATAGGTATGGGTTCTTCAAATGGACAGAATCGATAATGTCTCTGTGATATAGTGGCGTACAACTTTCCCATTTGTTCCAACACACAAAATGACTAACATTTCAATTTTTCAAAAATGTATGACTCGGGATGGTCTTTTCTTTTAGAGGACCGTTAATAATACTCTCCATAATATATTTTGATTAGTGCCCCAAGGGTGAAGGCACTTGCATGGGAGAAAAAACAGAAATAAGTGATATTTTTTAACACGAAAAGCGGAAGAGTAATCCGTCACTACGTCACAATCAACTGACAAAATTGCCAATTTGAAATTCGCATAGCTGTAGTGATCTCTTACTTTAAACATTCATAACTTTCTTATTATTGGTCCGAATTATTTCAAACTTTCGCCATTCGGTTTCTCTTATTTTTCTGCTTTCATTCAAATTAACTTATTTTAAGGGTTGGATTGCCCTTTAACTAAAGACACAAGGAAATATTAGATTGCAGCCTTTGCAGGTCCAATATGCCTTTTGAAAAGGGACCGTGAATTCGCAGCAAAATTGTTGCTTTACTGTAAAAAAAAAAACTGTATTGCGACCTTACCGTTACTGTACATGAGAAGAAAAAGAGATTTCCATCGGCGTCAATATGGGTTTAAACCATTTAAGAAACATAACGTAAGAGGCCCTTTTTATCATGTTTATTACTATTCCTCGTATTTAGGGTATATTCACAAGATTATGAAGAAGGTTTTTCAATAAAGCGATTGATTTCAAAGCAAGAGAATAGCACTGATGAGTGTATAGTGACATAAAAACGTACCCTTCTCCTAGGTTGCAATGCTGGTGGCATGGCACTCACAATGGGTATCGCGTCATATGTGTTCTCTACACCTGTAGAAAGAAATAGGTCATATTAACTGAATTATATGCATAATAGTGACTGAGATAATCTATCTGCGGTGTACCTGGTCATTTAAAAACAATAAGACACTGTTTACCTTGCATAATGACTTCTCCTCTTATAACTTGTACGAATTTATTGCGATGAGTAGAATACATCTTTCCTATTAAATAAAATTTTAATGGTATCCCTCTTTCCTAATTTTTTGCATTTATGGCATGTCTAAAACGAAGATATGACTAATGCTAGCTTGTTGTTCTTCAAATGGCAGGAACTTTGTATGTGACTTTAAACTTATCATTTTATAACTTTACAACTTAAACTTTTATGACTTGAATCCTTTCATGTTCACGAACCTGTATAAGATCCTTCCATGTTCATGAATAAAACAATTTCATTTTCAATCTACTCAGTCCTTTCTTTACATAATTCCAAGTACGTGTATTTTTTTCCCTGCATAATATCAAGATGCATGAGACTTCACAGCCCTAGCGGCCATTATTCTGATTAATAGAAATCCGATTCCATCTTCAGTTCTTAGCTTTCTATGTTGTTGAGTAATTTAGGAAATTAATGTCGAATTTCTGTCCATGTTCGTAGATAATGTTCATGTACACTGAGAACCAACGCCATGAAAAATGTGTTTTAAGCGTGACATATGATTCAATGCAAAAACTGTCCTCAATATCAAGACGATCATTATTTCGGGGAAATTACATTCAATCACAATGAGCGTCAGATGGGGTGTGTGTAGCAATCCCCTTCAAATTCTCTGTTTAGGCAAATATGAGGTTTTAGATGTTTTGCTTATGGATCTGATTTCAGTGACGCAATTCCGAGTTGCCTTTATTTCGACCGCTAGAAAACAGGAAAATAGCATTTATGTGAATAGCATTTTCACATTGCACAATATTTTATGAGGAAAGTAAAGATTCTATGTGACTTCATAGCCGTGAGGCCGATAAGACATGGTCCTTAAAGTTCTTGTAACATCTTGGTGAGTATTCCAAAGTTTATTGTAATTATAAATATGTTTGTAATACTCTCATTATCTTATGGTTTTACTTTTTGATAACATATTTCACGCCTTTTTTTTAAAGGTTAAGTTTGTAGTTTTGTGAATAGCATTTTTCACATATTATTAACGCAAAGACTTTAACAAAAACAACCTCAGGCATTTTCAGAAGTCTTTTCCTATCACTTAATGAAATGTGCGAGCATATCAAGAACGTATCGTGTAATGCGTATATGATTCTATGGCATTTACATGAGGGTATCGACATTTCTCTTGAGTTGATTTCTCGAACGTCTTTGCGATCGTGCTAGACTTACTTTGCTGAGAGACGAACTCGAATCGAATGGATGCTCCTGACGAAGGGGTGAGTCGTGGACTAGTCGTGTTGCTTACTGCTTCTTCATCTACTGTAGATATTCCTTTTTGAAGAAAAACAATTTGTGAGACAGGGTACCAGTAATAGCATGAATAGATAAGTGAAGAAACTACTTATTTGTTACATAGTCTTTTCAGTGAGATGTATTCTTTCTATGTTCTTCACTGAGTGACTAGAGAGGGGAGGGAGAGAGGGAGAGAGAGAGAGAGAGAGAGAGAGAGAGAGGGAGGGAGGGGGAGAGAGAGGGAGAGAGAGGGAGAGAGAGAGAGAGAGAGAGAAAGAGAGAAAGAGAGTGCAGGGGTAGGAAATAGAGAGGGGGAGAAACATGGGTCAAATTATAGACATGTGTGAAAGGAAGAGTGTGGAGAGAAAGAGAAAGGAGGGGAAAGGGCAAGAAATACAATGTGTGTAAACAGAAATTATAATAGATAGAGAAGAAGAAAAAACACTGATGGAATAAATGCTAAAGAAGAGGGAGAGGGGGCTATTTCATTGGACATGCTGGAGATAGTGTATGCGTGTGTGTGTGTGAGAGAGAGAGAGAGATGGAGAGGGAGAGTAGCATGGAGGAAGTATTACATTGAGAAAGAGAAGTAATATGGGAGCAGGGGTTAGAGATGAAAGGAATGGAGAACAGGGTCAGGAGATATAGAAAAGGAGAGAGAGGGAGAGAGAGAGAGAGTGTGAGAGAGAGAGAGAGAGAGAAAGATGGTGGAGAAAAAACCAGAGACCTAAGATAGGGTGAGTAAGGTGAGAGGGAATATGGTTTTACTAGAGTGTAGTATAAAGAAAGAGGAGGAAAATAGTAGATACAGAGCAAGATAGGGAGGAGAAGAGGGACAAGTAAGAAAACAGGTGGAAAACACTTTTGGAGAAGTTTTGGAGAAGTTTTTGTAAAATGATCCATGCGTCTTAATGGGACAGCAACAAATCAAAAGTGGATGATGACAAGTAATGAAGCATTAATCATAACAATATAATTGCGAAGATATAAAAGTTAATGATAAGGTTTTTCTTAATGACCTTGTGACTATGCCCCCCCGGTCACGTTCATCACACTTTGACCCAGTTACTGGTCATTAGGTCAATAGATGAGTGTTGTCCCTAGAGGTAAAAGATCGAGTGATAAATTGCTCAATTTTCACATCCTAGGACTGCTTACGTGAACCCAAGCGATGATGACTCTTGTCCATAGTTAGACGTAACGTGCAAATTATTTTTTGTCTTGAGAAAATGTGGCTCGATCGTTTTGGACTTTTTGTTGTTGCTGCACCTAATGGAAATATTTATTTTGTTGGAATGTTTCATGTTATCGCCACTTCCGTCATTTGCTTGACAAAGAAATTAATCCGTTTCATTATTCATAATTTATTTTTAAGAGAACAAAAAAATATTTTAAGAAATAGAGTAGTATATTTTTTGAGTGACTCGCCTAAGATTCAGTGTGATATGTGTTCATAAATCTGTCATGAACAAAGGATAGAAGCGTCATAATAGTGTAGGCATCACTACATCATTATGTATTGTAAAGAGAAAAAAGGACGTTGGATGGAACTTGGCCTGTAGAAAATGAACACGAACAAGGAGAACAACAGCAGCTGTTTGGATTTATGAGTATTTTACGAAACAACAAAAATCAAAGAATTCCGGGAAATTGATTTTAGGGGCTTACTGATGCGGTAGGACTACATGGACTTATGTAAATGAAAGATAAAGCTGAGGTTTAGAATTCTTTATGAATGAATGTAATATGTATTGATATTAATACAATACTATCAACGATAAGAACTTGATGCTATCCAGCATCAAGAAAAGGACACTTCCTTTATTCCATTCTAGGAATATTGTTATGACCACTCTGCAACGGCCTCTCCGAAATACTATTCATTTATCTCATGTTTTCATCATTAATATGCCTTATTTATTATTTTCGGGCTCGTTTCACTTCTTCTTCCTTTAGTTCTCTATTGTCTTATTCACTGTCCATCTCTCATTCTAGGCCTACTGGTGTTTTTGTTGTAAATTCGATAGTAACAACGTGTATTCCTGATATTGGTCATGGGATGTTACATGTACAATATCCGCAAAACAGAGGGCAATACTCTGTATTTTCTCGTTGTATTGGGCTCCCTTTTGGGACGTGCTTTTCTTGATATGAGCGTATATCATTGATAGCCCCCTCTGGCTGATGAAATACTCATCATCTGACAAAAACCAACAAAAAAGCGTCAGATGGAGAAGAGTAGGGAGGCAGAGAGATTTCAACATGATAAGAAATTTTCATTCGACCATCTTGACAGCTGTATACATTTTCAGTAAGCATGAATCTTTATGGTTTATAATGAGGGCAAGATTGTACGTATTATGAAAATGCTTTGATATGCAGCGAAAACCTTTGTATTAAAGGAGAGGGCTTAAAAATGAATGCCGCATGACATGCTTTTGTTTCTGATATATTTCATATTAACTATTAACTATTACAACTCTTTGCTAACCATATCATCGCAACAACAAATTCTCCAACCACCAACATGAACAAATAAAAGGTTCTTAATTTTTGTTACGGGTGGGAGAATTTATTACTGTACATATAAATTATGAATGGCAACAAGTATCTGATCTTTCTTTCTTAATTGATCTGTGAGAAAACATACAAAGTAATAAAGGGTGAGTTTTCAATTAGGCCTAGCATTAAACATCTCGATTGTCTAGTGGTAAGACAAATTCAACATTTTATCAGGAAGATAGCACGTTCGAAACCTGGGGGCAATATAATCCCACATTTTAACGAACTGATTTTAAGCAAATTTTCAATTGCCTTGCTCGTGTTATTTACTAAGGTCATCATAATTTTTGAGTAGAATGAATACCCAAAACGAAGATAAATGATTTATATTTTGCTCCATACCTGGTATGCCAGCTCGTCTTCTTGTCATATCAACGTAGAAGCCATCCCTGCGGACAACTGCGCGAGAGAACAGAAACATCATGAAGGATGAATAATTGCTACTTGACTGGATGGAACATAAATATTAGATTTTCTTCCTCGAGTTGATCAATATTTCAAATGAAATCATCATGCTCTAGGAGTATGTGATCAGAGCATTAGCTCATTTAGTCACTTTTTTTTTGGGGGGGGGACAGATTAAGGAAGAGGGAGAGAGGATTTTATCTAGCCTAGATTTTAGGCTGAATGACCCGCCTGAATGAATATTCATGGCTTCAGTCTGAAACTATCAACTTGCGCATCACACGAGTTAAAGGAAATCAACACATCTTTATCAAGAATGGAGGAGTCATTCAGTCCCGAATCTGGTCTAGATTTTTGTCTTGCTCTATTTCCATTTTACTCACCCCAGAATTCGTCCATTTTTAACCGCCGTCTCGTGTGCCATACTAAGACTATCAGCAAGAAGACAAAACAGGCTGATATCAATGCAATCAAAAGAGGGCGCTCCACAGGCATCTTTGGAATCCCATGTGGTTTATCTATTCGAGAAACAAAAAGATAATGCTAATCACATGATAATCACAAGATTATTTCCATTGCTATGACGTTAAAGCTATGACGTTAGCGAAAACCTGCGGGACAAGAATTGTAAACAAATAAAAACAAATCAAATAGTATAACTATCCGATTGTTGGGAGTAGTAAGTTCATCTTATGCTATAGGCCTATTGTTCCAAAAGTTTAAACAGGAGATAATAGGTATATTACCTTCACAGAGAATAGGTAGGCCTACTGTTAAGGGAGCTGTCGGGTCGACGTCCTCGTCTACATCATCGGAGACCTCGCCTGAAACATGTGAAACGAAGAATAGGTCAATTTATATTCGTGTACATTAAACAGTGCTTTAGAATGAAACAAAGGAAAATAATTTACTGCTAATACCATTACTGTAGTCTCCTACTCACCCTCTTTAAATACTCCCCTCCCTTTTTTTTCTCTCTCTTCCTGCTCTCCCTAGTACACACACACACACACACACTCTCTCTCTCTCTCTCTCTCTCTCCCTTCCTCTTCTTCCTCCCCCTCTCTCTCTCTCTCTCTCGCCTCAAATTGTAACGACCTCTTTTTTTCTTTCTATTGTTGGTCTTCTAAGTTAGTGCATATATTCAAGAGAAAACGTTTCATCAAAACGTTTATCTCGACAATCAAAAGTAAACAAAACAAAATCCTAAAAAGTTTGTTTATAATAATATATGTTGTTATGTTGTTTCTCTCGTAGTATACAAATTTACCATATCTGATTTCAATGGTCCATGTCGTTCTTCCAACAATATTACTTGCTGAACAAGTCACGTTGAATGCGCCAGGCAGCAGGTTGCCTCGATCGTCTGGTATCTGCATGTGACTCACGATCGTTGTACCGAATACCTCCGTGATAGGTCGAGAGAGGTTGGTGATATAAGATGGACCCGTCCATTCAACCACAGGGAGTGGTATTGCTTCTGCGACGCAGGTAATGTTGAATATGTCCTCATGTCGTGGAATATTCATGGTTCGCAATTTTGTTATGATATTTGGCTCATCTAAATTCGAAGAAAAATTTATTTTAAATATGATAAAGTTACTTCAAAGAGTTACATGAACATAATGTTTTTTTTTTCAGATATAATGTTGCTACTCTTATTCATTATTTTGATGACAAGTTTCTCTCTACGGAATTACAGGTTTCAACGGTTTCAGTACTCAGCTCCAAAAAGATTTCCATGGATAAAGAAGCATTCGAGGTAATTTAAAAAAAAACTACAGACATAACAACTGGCATTATTATCTAACCGATATATTGAACTTGTAAGCTGCTCATCATACGAAAGACGACGTGCTTTGATGCAGTTTATAGTTTACGTTGGTTAAAGGGGTGATTGAAGAAGTAAACATTTCAAGGCGGAATCATTAACTGAAGCAAAATTTACTTTTCAACTAAAATAATTTTAGTACACTGTGTAGTCGTTTCTGATGTTTCCCTCAATTAACTGAACTAAAGTTTAATTTCAAAATAAATAAAAGAATAAATGAATATAGGAATCACGATTACAAAGACTTTTGAAAATTGAAAGATCTAAGGTAATTTTACAGCCATGTGCGTAATCTTTTGAAAGTCCGAACATTCCAATGACCTAATCATACATAATCCGAACAAGACAATACGGTATTGAGTTTCCTTCATTCATGATTCATTTCCTGAGAGTCCTTGCGATCGGATTACTCATTTCCTTGATAACTGGACTTTAATCATGTTTTCCTTACAGTAAATTGTAAGTCTACATTAATAATAATAATAATAATAGTGGGTTCTTGTATAGCGCTCATGTCTGTCAGACTTGACACTCTTGGCGCTCCGCTCCGCGCCAAGAGCTTTAGCATGGCCGCCATTACGGCGCTCTAGCATTTCAAGGAATTAAATCCTGCCAGGTACCCATTTACATCACCTGGGTTGAGTGTGGCAAATGTAGATCAATGTCTTGAAAAAAAGGACATTAGTGCCGCAGCGGGACTCGAACCGCGGACCTTGTGATCGACAGTCCGGCGACGTAACCACTCGACCACGACACCTCTACATGATTAGTTCATGATTAGTTCACTTCTGATATTTTCCTATTGTTATTGAGAAAAGCTAATACGGACGTCACTGCAACACGATTTTGAGGACTTTCGAAAAACCAACATAAGCTAATTTCAATAGCTATGTGCGCCATCTTTTGAAAGTCCAAACATTCCAATGACTTAATCATTACGTAATCCGAACAAGACAATATGGGATTGAGTTAGCTTCATTTCCTGAGAGTCCTTGCGATCGGATTATCACTCATTTCTTTGATAACTGGACTTTAAATTAATGTTTTCCTTACAGTAAATTCTAAGTGTAAAACTCTTGATGATTAGTTCACTTCTGACATTTGTATATTGTTATTGAGAAAAACTAGTACAGATGTCACTGCAACACGATTTTAAGGACTTTCGAAAAACCAACCTAAGCTAATTTCAATAGCCATTTGCGTCATCTTTTGAAATTCCAAACACTCCAATGATTCCTAAAGACAAGACAAAAGAGTATTGAATTTTGCCCTTAGGTTTATTTCTCGAACAAGTCGATAGTCATTGTCATAGTACTCTCCTTACAGTAAATTATAAGTGTAAAACTCCTGATGATTGATTTAGAGGCTATCTGGTTGTCAGCATGGCAGCTGTATAGCCCCGCGTCTGTTCTAGTCACGGGTGAAAGGCGGAGCAAACTCGTAGCTGTATCCTCATCCCGTATGACGTCATTGTCATTGATTCCGTGTGATGAGGTTTTCCAGTATACATGTGGTTTGGGATTGGCGCCAAATGCTGTACAGAGCACTGTCAATGATTCCCCTTCTTTCACGGGCTTCTCCGTCCAATTAACCGTCATGCGAAGTGGAGGGGCTGTAAATTTATGTGGATAGTTTATGAAAGCACCTCAAACAAGAATATTGCCAGTGTTCAACTATTTACCGGCAATGAAAAATACATCATTTTAGAAATTTTACATGAAAATGGCTCCTATGATTTAAAAGAAACGAGAAAAATTGAACTTTATATCATTAAAGTTTGGTCATTAATTCCCTTCATCATTCTCCTTCTTTCTTTCGTTCATGTCATATCCTCACCCCTGATTTTTTTTCTTTCTCTTCGGACATAGACAAGGAAGGAGACAATACAATGAATCCCCAAATCTCTATCGCCACCATTTCCTAGTTGGTAAAGCTGAATATTTCTTTATTTATCTGTATGTCCATCTGAAGAAGAACAGGACTTACCACGAACACACAGCTTGACCTGCTTTTTCAAAGTATGCAATGCCAAATAAACCGTAAGACTTATTTCTAGACAACAATCTAGTGGACATTCAAATTAGGATCATAACAAACTATACGTACCAAGTACATTCAGTGTGACTGACTTGTTCAAAGTCTGCAAAGGAGATGAAACCTTACAAACAATCTCCAACCCATCATCACTACCATCTACTACCAGATCTAGATGACTGGTCACGTCGAAGCGTCCAAACCTCTCCTGATGATGGATGGTAGAAGGATGGTCTTCACCTCCAACAGACCACTGGATGATGGCCAGAGGGTAGGAGTTAATGGTGGAGCAGCTCAAGATGACGGATCGATGGGTGGTAGAGAGGGTAATGTTTGTCTTCCCCGTGATCGTTGGATGGGAGAGAGGAGCTGTTAGGTTGAATTCAAGAGAAAACAAATACATGTAACCAGTTATTTCGATGTACGTTACGTTACCAAATAACATCTTTTAGGGCAGGATGGATTTATATATTGAGATGGAATGGCAATATGAAAGCTTACTTTTCTATTTCATATGTCATTTACTGCCAGGTTATTCACCGGTGAGAAACATTTTCACAAAGCCTTTGTCATCTAATATTGCAAATACAAGATACTTGAATATATCAACATGTCGCTTGGCTATCTATTGTGCAAAAGTTAAACAGTATACTATTATCATGTTGTTTTTTTAAACGTAAATCCGAGCCCTCTGTAGATACGCATTAAATAATGCTATGCTAGCAAATCTTCATAAACAGTTTTTAAATTTCTTAAAAAGTTAAAGATGATAAAGATGTTCATTTAATTATGGCCGTAGCAAGATGCAGATACAATATATGTTTTTATACATCGACGGACTTCACCTACAATACGAAGCCAAACTGACGAGTTGGCCATGGAGGAGCTAGCCCCCAAACCCCGACATGTCAACGGTTGGTCGTTGTACCCTAGCAGGGTTGCGCGCTTCACGATCAGTGTACTGACAGCATCATAGCGACCTTTGTACGTGTGGCTGCTGAACGACACACTCGGAACTTG
This sequence comes from Mesocentrotus franciscanus, assembly GCA_037976565.1. NCBI lineage: Eukaryota > Metazoa > Echinodermata > Echinoidea > Camarodonta > Strongylocentrotidae > Mesocentrotus > Mesocentrotus franciscanus. The sequence goes on along the minus strand of CP137668.1, from coordinate 1,602,085 downwards.
GATTCTGATTGGTATACGCGAGAGTGACCACGTGATCTTTGCCGCTGGTTTGGCGCCGAAGGAGTAACACTTGAAAATGGCGCGGTCGTTTTCCGCAATCGTCACGATATCTCCAGCTTTTAGAAAAGGACCATTGTTGATGGTTATGAAGACCTTTGAAACAGGTACTAGAATAGACAAAAATAAATGAATTTACTAAAATAGCAAGATTAAAAGGATTTTGTATACGAGACGTGCAGCAAATTTGATATGGAAATATGTTCCTTAAATTTAGTCTAGTAAAGCCTAGTCATTTACAGTGTAAAGCCACACAATCTGTTTTCGTTATTGGGATTAACTTTGGATTTAGCAAAGGGGCTTGCATTGTTGATAAATGACCCCATTAATGCTCACTAATGAGTAGAAAACGTCCTATTGAAATATGAAGGGGAAAAAAGGGATTTAAGAAAATTACTGACATGGATTATCGATATAATCCTTAATCATAATTTTGATAGGAAGTCCATGCCAGAAGATCGACGGAATGGCTTATGAAGCGAAACAGAGACCTATTATAAGAAGAACTTGAAACAGGGTCATGATATCTATCAATATATTCCACTTTGAAAGGGGCTATTATTCATCGGGTATGAAACTTTCTAAATTGTTAGTTTCCGCTCGATGTCACCATAATTCATTCTTAAGCACCTAATTATCAACTTAGTTTTGAAACTATATAGTCGTCACGGGATGCCCCAGGTACCCGAGAGGCCATGGACTCCAGGTGCCATTTAAAAAATGAATTATCAATTTTATTATTTTATAAACATAATTTTATGTCCTCTTTTGAAATGGTAAATCATTGATGTGTCGCGACTTGTTCAGATTGGCTTGTTTTATTCGTTTGCGTTTACAAAGTCAGAAATTCTACCACTATGTTAAGACGGTTTGATACACAATACAAAATGGAATCATCAGTTCTCCTCATGCATGTTGGTCTAATAAAAGGAAAGCATTCAAGGCACCGATCCCCCCTCGAAAGCCTGCATAATGAGTAGGTCGCCCCAAATTTGGGGCTGTATCGTTGTATTCTGTATGCGCCTCTGCCATGCCTATTTTATTTATTTTGATATGATTTCCTTAGGTTTTTCCAAGTCACTGCCTCCACATTTCCTGTAATCTAAAGTACAATCATTCATGTCAAGTTGGACTATAAATACTTTTAAAAGGTAAAGCCCCTCTGACATAGAAATAAAGGAATTGAAATGTCTTTTGCTTAGAAAACACAACTAATATGACTTAAAGGGCAGTTCTTTTGAAAGTTATTATGAATAGGCCAATATGATGTTGAAAATTGCACCGTTCAATCAAATTTTGCCTCGATGGCTATGGCTTACGAAAATCTTACCATTGATATCCAATAAAACAGTAGGCCTACACCGTCTAGTGATTTCACATGTGTAGTTTCCTTGATCTGCCGGCGATGTGTCGTAGATATTAAGGTCACCTTTAAGCCAATTTCTTGTTACCATGCGATACTTAGTGGTCGATGAATAAGATACGACATCATTCTGTACGCCGGTCCAATTAGCGATGAGTATTGGTCCAGACGATGACGTGAAAGTCCACGTGATCGGTGATTGTACAGAAGTGTGGAGGGAGCTAGATTTGGCACATGCGCATGAGAGTCTGACACTGGAACCAGTTGTGACCGTAATTTGTTGCTGAACTGCAAAGGGATAAGATGAACGAAAGAAAGAGGTTGCATTTCTCACATTTCAAAACACACTCAAACATTAAACTTTGCTAAAATAATGCCAATAATAATATTCATTTTCCTCTTAAAAAAACAACTCTAGCAACAAGTCGAAATGTACGAATGTAATAACGGCTCACAGGATTTCAGATCGGAGGATTATTTTCATCGTGACACTTCACCTCACTCCTGAAAACAAAGCCCCTTTTTCACTCTTACACAGTATCGCTATCTATTCATTTATAAAATGATATATCTTTGATTTTAGTTTCACTTGATATAATTTCAACCTTATTCCACAAATGCAAATCACACATGTATAAAACACAAATTAAAAAAATACATTTAAAATAAAATACACATATACAAAATAAGTGGAATCATAGAAATATGTTCATGTAAACGAATTTCAAGAACAAAAGCAAATACTCACACTTTTCTAGATACATATTACAATGTAAGACTGGTTAAATTGTATTGTGATATTTTGTTATTCTATAAATGTCTTAAAATTTATTTCATTTTTCTGTATGCTACAGGGCTCTCTTTCAATCGATTTTATATACTGAATAGGCCTATGTAGAGAAATATTATTTTGTAATCAAAAACATAAAAGTATTGTTATCAATATTATCATTCTTCATAATACTGTTTGACAACATTTTGTCTCGATAAATTGTAGGAGATGAAATTTACTGAAGAAAAAGTCAAAACGTAAGCACAGGAAAAATTACTTTGGAAATTGAGGCATTTAAAATAAATGGCAAAAATGTGTGTATTCAAAGTTGTAATCATTAGAACGATTATTTGAGGGATATCTTTCTAAATCCATGATCATAACACTCTGAGTGTATTTTTAAATAAATGCCTATGTGTTGAATGGCATGGTTTTAAAAGCTGTAAAGTTAATCACAGAATTTTAAGGAAAACCTTATGTACTCTCCCTATATTACGAACCAGAATGCCATGAACTGAAGATGAAGCCCCTTTTCAAATGGCCACGTGAACAAGTCTAGTTCAAGTTCAAGTTCACTTTATTCAATACTTTCATTAAAAATATACAAAGGAAAACAAACATATAAAAGTTAAAATATAATACACGTATCAATATATAACATGATAATAACAAAAGTGGAGAAGACAAGAGGAACAAGGGGAAAACATTTTAAACATGTAAATTAAGGAAAGTATTTGGAGACTAGACAGGAGGGCCGGGCCTTATGTAAAAGTCTGTCTCCAGTAATGGTATAAGAAACTAAGTACATTATTTAAATTATTTATTTTTTAATAAAAGGAAGAAAAACAGGAAATAATTTGCATTCACACATACACTCTCTCTTCCATGATTTAAAACATTAAATAAAATGAAAGCGAAGTAAAAGCGATTACTATACCATCATTCATACAATTTCAATTAATAACTTGAAAAACATCTGTGAGCACAAGAAATGAAAAAAGATGCAGGTCACGTTTGAAAATGGCCTCATGACCGTCATTTCCCTTGATATTCTTCATGAAACTTCACGTGCCCGAAGTGTTGCTTTCCAATCCAATCCAATCCAATCCAATCCAGGTAATAAAGCGCCAATATCTAGTTGCCTAATCAAAGGCGCTGATGAGACTGAAAAACTACAAAAAATGTCTGTTCATGATTCTAACTGGGAAAGACAACAACAAAAAAGCAGTGACTAATTGTGAGAAGATGAGTCCTTACGAATTTTTTTGTCACGTGGTGAAGAACATGGGTATGAAACTTCAATTTTATGTAATTAAATGAAGACGTGAAATACTCCCCCCGATTAAACATTGTATAAAGACGCTGAAGGCCACGAAACAAATATAAAGCCCCTTTGGTAATTTCATGGACACAAATAGAAACATGCAATGTAAATTATTATATAAGACAAAGGACCATTTTATATGTAGTGTTTTTTTTTAATATAACAGAAAAATTGACAGTAACATAAGAGATTTTCAATTAATACTTGAATACCATCTATGATCATAAATACATGAAGATTGGGTCGTATGGAAATAGCAAAGTGAATTTGATAACAAATGATCTTACCTCATCTTATTGTAGAGGAAATATTGTATACCTGAAGTGCTGTGTTGAGGGTACACTTGGGAACTAGTCAAGTGATTTATGACAGTTTTAAAACCTTAATTTTTTTATGAAAGAATGATTGCTCTCTCCACGAAGCATAGTCATTAGCTAAAACGCGGCATCTTTTGAAAACTGCTACAAGTGCTTAGGCCAAATTTCAGTTTTTTTTGTATTCAGGAACAAGAACTGAACAAAAGTTTATTAAAATCAGAAGGGGAAAAATAGGCCTAGCGGTATAAACATCTGCAGTCTCTGTAATGAATGTATAACTGTTGTGTTAAAACAGGTAAATCTACTACGCTATTTCCAATATTATTACCGGCACACGCATAGAGATCAAACTCCCAATACCCAATTTACAGTTTATATGAATTAGCAATTTCAGAATTATTATGGGTTTTTTTAAATGACACGCACTATTTATTGAAATAAGTCTTTGTCACCACTTTGAAGGAATAAAATACATGAAACCACCACTTTTATTTACCTTATGGAGAATTCCTTTGTCAGGCATAATCAAGTGTAAACGTGATCATGTATATATAACCACAATACTTGACACCTTAGTAAGATTTATTTAGGTCTAAGGGTATAGGGGCCAGAAACCACAAATATTACCTTACATGTACTCTCAAAGACGTCTTCATTTTTAGTGATATATCATCGAGGAGGACTTCTTCAAGAATTTGTGACCAACTGAACGTGAGAGGCATGCAGGCCTAGTACTTTTTCAGTAATGTTTCGGCGTTGATCAGTCGTAAGTTTGTCGGTGCCTCTTACTTTGAAATGAAATAAAAGCGTGCTGTCATCCATGGTTCGAAGCTGGTTATGAGTTATTGTTTACATCAATGTATATCATAATGAGTGTGATCAATCGTTCATTAACTATTTTCGACTGCAACTAAACTTTCCACACTCCACACTCTCGTACACTCCGTACGAGAATACATCCCGACGATGGCCTGTACTTATAGCGAAGAAGAAGAAGAAGAAGAAGAAGAAGAACTCCTCTTTCCTCAGAAATCTCATGCGGAACCTGTAATGATGTGATTTGTTAAACCACTAATAATTCTTGTAGGATGAAATACAATCACAGACAGGAAGCTGCTGAAATATGTGTAAGTCACAGTTTCGATAAGCATATGACAGATCGATTATACGTATTCAAGAATATTCCAGAGAGACAAAAAAATAAAAATGTGTATAAGTGTCTTCCAAGTTGTACATTACATTTCCCTCGATGCATTCATAGCATTCATCTCTCATCACTATTCCCACTCTCTATATCACAAACGTCCATGCAATTTATATTTTTTCTTAAACAAGGTCGCTAGCGTATGTAATGAAGTAGACTTAAATAGTCGAGGCAAGTCTAGCTTGTATCACAAACGTTCATTCATTTGAATGTACTTTTATTTGGTGATAACGGATACAATTATATATATATACATGACATGATGAATGAAATAAATTCGACTATACATATAGTCGAATTTGTTTCATTTATCATAAAAAACATTTAAATAAAATAACATACAATATCGCATAGATATAAAGTCAAAATAACATACATCACAAAGATAATCATACAATATAATATACATCATAAAGGTAATCTGGACGAAATATAGGGAAAAGTGAGTATTTATGAGAATGAGGAGACAGCTAGAAAGGAAATGCCTTATTAGTGCTGCCACCTACACAAAACTAAAAATTTGAAATTAGGATAAGATGAGAGTATGACAAGACCAGATTGAAGATTTACAGAATAAGTATAAGCATAGACACTGAAAAGATTAACAACAAACAAAAACAAAAACAAGAATTGTTTTTGTTTCTTACATTAACAAAGACAAAGACAACAGACAAAACAAACAAATTAAAAAAACAAAACAAACGAATAAGGTTTTATATCTCTTTTTAAAAACATTTAGTGATGGACTAGATTTAATATATAATATTTATGTCGTCTGAATTAGTAATGCCTAGGTCACATTTGCCGCGGCGGCCGTGCGGTCTAAAATATCTACGGCCAATAGCAATTATAGGGCCGCCGCAGCATTCCCACGGTCACATACGGTAGCGGTCACATATGTTATGCCTGGATTACATTTGCCCCAGGCGCCGTACGATAAATTAGTCTACGATTTTTCGTGCGATTTGGGGGGGGCATCGTAGGAGGCTACGGGCTACGATGTTTGTGTTTACATTATCTACGAGCATCGTGCCATTTCTTGTATTGGCCTTCGGGGGCAGGCCGGGGCAAATCCGTACAGAGGCTGATCGGAGATTTTACGGAAATCTTGCAATTTCAATGCAGTAGGCGTGCAATCTCCGCAGCCTCCGCACGGAAATCGTACGGAGCCCGTGCAGCTTCCGTGCACAGGTTGCGCAGAGAAGGCGCGGTGACCGTGCAGCCACCGTGCCGTTTTAAGCGTTTTTTTGCCTCCATGCTCACCGAAAAATCATGCGTTTGCTGCACGATCAGCGCGAGTCCTCCGCGCGATGCCCGTGCGGGGATTGTGCAATGACACCTACGACATGTCTACGGACTACGGGCTTACAATTTTTCAAATTTGTATAACTTTCTGCGAAACAAAATCGTAGAGGCCGCGGAGCCCGTGAATCCGTACGAAAATCTCACGGCCGCCTCCTGCCTCCGTACGGAGGCCGCACGGAAGAGGGAACACGGGCAGGATACGGGCTCCGTAGACTAATCGCAGGCCAAATGTAATCCAGGCATAAGGTAGCCGCACGTCGTATTTTGAATTTGTGGAGAGAGAAAACCTGCGTTTTGCCGTACGGCCTTGAAGTGATGACGCACGGCCGCCCTAGGGCGTCCCTGCGACGGCCGTAGGTTTTTGACAAATAACAAGGCGCTCGCAAGGCCACCGTATACGGGCGCCGTAGGGCCGCCTTAAGGCTGACCTAGGACGCCCGTAGAATTCCTGCGGCCACCGCAATTTGTTTGGGGTCCGCAAAAGTCAATCATAATTCATAAGACCCTAGAGCAGCCGCACGGCAAACGAAAGGCCACCATACCCCCGACGTATGGTCGCCGTGGAACCGCTCTACGCCATGGCTACGGCGTGTCTAATCGTTACGGCGAACTTAGAAATGAAGACAGTTATAACTCCGCGTTATAATTCCACGGCGACCCGTACGGCCTGTAAAGATAGAGATACGCCCTAGGGTGACCCTGAGGCCACCGCAGATTCTCTGCGGCCGCCGCAAGTATCTCTCGATTTCGGGGGCGTACGGCCGCCGTATCCTAGCCGTTGAGCAAATGTGACCTAGGCATTAAATGACCGAAAAATACTTTGGGAGGAATATGCTACTATAGTTACTGATGACTAAGGATAAATATACAACGAACAATGCAACATAATATAAAATGTATGCTTTATGATTGACAATAGAAAAAGAACTATCCACGTATTAATTTGAAGCATGTGCGATTCAGACTACATGTACAAATCATGTATATGAAAGAAGTCCATAATCATGATAATCAAAAAGGTTCTTAAATCTTAATAGACTAAGACATTGCATGAACGCAGTGTTTGATTCATTGGACCAAAGAGCGGAGAAAACAAATCTTATTAGAAAGCTGCCTGAAAAGGGACTATAGATAACTAGCATTAATAATGTATAACTAAGACACTTTGACTCAAGGACGTGGACTTGAATCTGGGTTATTCCCTTTTCAAAGCTCATCGCTTTATTCACTGGATCACTCTATTCTGTTAACTGATTCAGAGCAAATGAAATATTGGCTAGTATTAGCAGCCATGGGTGGTAATCTCTTAAGTTATGCCGGGACTAAGTCCAGACTAAACAAGAATTTTAGTTCACACTTCTATGGAATACTATGTGTCATCTTCCTCCTTCAATATTCATGACAAAGATAATCTACCAAAGACTTTATTGAAATTCAGTTCATACTCATATTATCTTTTTCTTCCCATTTCATTGCAAAATTATTTTTTGGACACTTTTCATTGCAGGATTAAAATAATCTGTACAGGGAAAATGAGTTGGCAACAGGCACTCCATAAAAGTGTGAACTAGTTAAGCCGAGCTTAACTTAGTTCGCGCTATCAGAATACCACCCATTGTCTTTATTATTTCGTATATCAACCATAGCTATTTAAAACTGACAGTTGTTTAAATATGATAGCAGTTGTTGGTTTTCAGTGAGGGGACATGGGGGTCTTGCTACAGCACTCGCATTCAGAACATGCTAAAAGGTGTGAATTGGACCACTTGGACCCAGGTCAGAGGCTTTGAGACCCCAGAGCTTCATACTTGCTGCAAAGCTTAGACAGTTTGGGTGAACCCGGGGCTTCCTGGGAAGGTTGCTGCCAGGAGGGTGAGAGGACTAAGCTTTAAGAGATGGTTCGAGCCTTTCAGGGATAGCTGGTTCTGTAGCACCAGCCACGTGCTCATAACATTTTTACGATACTGCATACTGTCATAACAATATTGACCATACGGCTAATATTACTTCCAGCAGCCAAGTTGGTTAGTCGCCAATCTTGACACAAACCGCATTTTTCCTTGTGATCTACATCTTAGATTAGGTTTCTAATTTTCTCTTGGTCACGTTAAAATAGGCTTACATAGAAAAGGAGAAGATTCGGTTACTTACTAGAGAATTTGACCAAAAGGAACGTCATTACGTATAATCCAATATATCCCGTCATTCTGTAATGAAAATATTTCAATTTAAAGAAACATCGGGCACGCACTAATACCGAGCCTTATACAAGGCTGCTCAAACAGAATTGTTGCACTGTGTCCACCGGCATATGTTAAGATAGGCCATTTCCTATTATGTCTATGCATGCTGTAGAATACGAGTCACAACAGCATAATGTTTACAGTAATTTCCACTTGAAAATATATATTTTTTACTTTCACTTCCTTGTGCGTCTTAATGGTGATTAGTATTCATTTGTTCTATAGTAACTAATCAGGTTGATTGTGTTTCTATCACGAGAGGGAAAGTAATTACAGTCTCACCTATTAGTATTCTTTCTTTTGTAAGTTTCTGAGTGTCAAGGGTTGCTTTTATTCACCATTAAAAAGATAATTTGGGGATTTTAAGCAAAGTCCATCTTTATGAAGGTGACTTTTGAATGAAAGCTCAATTGTAAGTTTTAATTTTTGTGTCGATGAGGCTTATTCTTTACTTTATGTGTTGTACGCGTGATATGTGAAGCAGACATCCATTTAGAAATCGTAGCGTGGAAGGTCTCGTCTCTTCTGCAGATTTAATCATTGTTAAAAATTAAACTTCTTTGTAACTTGTATGTTGCTCATTTCATTTCGGACTTTAATGTGTCATTTCTAAAAATGAAGAGTACTTTTAACTGATTGCTTTGATTATTTGTTCGATTTAATAAGTGTATTTCAAGTATGATGATCTGTTGGCTTTACTTTACATATTGCGCGTGCACGATTATCTCATGTATTTCTCGAGCGTTCTCTAATCCCGGAGGGGGCGGATTCCGCCCCGCCCCTGCAGTTTTTCTGCAAAGCTTAGAAACTACAAAAAATGCAATATAACGCTTATAACATATTAACGCTTAACCCATATAGGATAATCAGTGGTCATAGGTAATATATCAGCTAATGTGCATAATTAGCCATATCTGATTTTAAAAAAAAACAAAGGACTTTTTATAAATTATGCGCAGTTGACTGAAAAGATAATTACAAAAGATATAGGCCTATTGTTAGCTTTAGATGGCATAATTGTTTAATTTTAGATGTAAAGCCGAAAAATACATAAAATTTGCACATATGAATAATTTATTAGTTGATTTTTCTAAAATGTTTGTAGTTATGAAAATCAAAATTTTGACCCATTTCTCACCCCCTCCTCTGGCTGTTGCATGGCCTAAATAACCTGCCCTTCTAAAGGTTAAGACGACAAAACCAGCCATTTAAATCTATGAACAGGCCATGGAGGCCCATTGTCAAAGATTTTAAAGAGTAAAAGTAGAAGATTTTAAAAACACTATCACACTTTATGTAAGAATTATAAGGTTTCTATTTTAATAAATCTAAAAGCATGAATATTATCATAAACAGAATATATATTTCAAATATTTGTATAATCTAGCTTCCCATCAGATTTAAGACTCATTTCTTAATATGAACTTTCACTAGTTGAATTATACCTATGCGTTTCATTTTCCACTCCCTGGGACTAACAACTGCTGAATAATAATTAATGATGATGATAATCCTAATTACAAAAGACCTTGATCACTGTATGCCTGATCACAAAGCTGTTATAAGTATGATGATGAAATAATGCTCACTTTCTATTCTATTGTTAAACGTCAGATTTGATACATATTGGAAATACCCTCAGGGATTTGGAGCGGTTCCAAAAATTAAGTCCCCAAAGTATATTTCAACCAATAGATCAATTCTCGCTTTTTGAAGCCCATGAGACCAGTTAACTATAACAAGTTGCGTGAGTTGTATGTATTATCTTATCTTTCTTCCGAACTTAAAGTTAGGCTACGATATATGCTGTATCCCATAGGATATAAGCTAACTAGGACGGGTAGCTTATCTCTTGCACGCCATATATTTAACTCAAAATCCTTTTGATCACATTTTAATGGAAAGTATTCAATTTCATATTAAGCGGATATACGTCACTTTCGGTGTACGTCGACAAGCCCTGAGACTTAAATGGCTTTTTCTTGTTGTCACCTTCTTCCCTCCTTTCCCGCTCCCTCCCTCCCTGACTCCTACGCCCCCTCCCCTCCTATATCTCTCTCTCTCTCTCTTTTCTGTTCTCCTTCTCTGTTTCCCCTATCTCTTAACTCTTCCCCTCTCTCTCTCCCCCTCTCTCTCCCTCTCTCTTTCTCTCTCCCTCTCTCTCTTTCTCTCTCTCTATCTTTCTATCTCTCTTTGTTCTCGCCCTCTCCCCCTCTCTCTTCCCTCTCTATATCTATGTATCTACCTTTCTCTCTCTCTCTCTCTCTCTCCGTTTCTCCGTTTCTCGCACACTCATAAACACACCTACACGCACTCATAAACGCCCACAAACATGTATTTTTCTTCATGAAAGTAAATTATAAGGTCGATTAAAAATTTTAAAATTATTTTAAAAAGGAGGAAAAGAAACTACAACAACGAACCATCTTTTACTTTAAGTAATACATAACTTCTAAGGCATGAATTCTAATGGGAAAGATTTGACCAGATATATAAATATAATTTCGAAATAGAAATATTGATTTATATCAAGGCCAGTAGTCACGAATAAATTGTCACCTCCTTGTTATAATTTATTACAGTACGCCACGTCACAATTATATTAAGTGCAAACATTTTGCAGCCGTTTTCAATTACGAAGATCTGCCCTTTGTCCACTTAAATTTAACAAAAAGGTAATTTGGTGTTTTATTGTGCACGCACTTTAAAACGTGACCATTCGAAGTTTGCATGTATTGACTTTATTAATACAAGATGTTTCAAAAATAATAATTGAATCACAAATATATGTATATGCTTCGGGCTTCTTGGACTATTACGTATATATATCCTTGTTTTCTGTTTCTTTGTAATGATGATGATTGCGATGATAATGGTTGCGTTGATGATGCTGATGCTGATGATGATAGTGATGATGATGATGATGATGATGATGATTGTGATGATAATGATGATGATTGTGTTGATGATGATGATGTTGATGATGATTATAATGATGATGATGGTGATGGTGATGATGATGATGATGGTGATGATGATGATGATTGTGATGATAATGATTGTGATGATGATGATGATGATGATGATGACAATGACGATGGTAATGATGATGATGATGGTGATGATGACGAGTCACAGATGGATTGAAATGGACGAACATTACAATAACGTATTACGTATTTCACTCTCTCACATCATTCTCTTTCTTCATCTTCTCTTTCCTTACGAAATCTCCGAGAGACCTTATTCGATTTTTATTTTAGCACCTAGATTCTGAAATTACTTTATTTTGAATTTATCTGCAAAAGTTCCTTCGGTCGTTCTAGATGTGAGTTTTCATCGCGTCAGTTTGACGATCTTACTCTCTCATTCACTCCATATAGACGTATAGAAATATATGCTTGAATCTGTTAAATTTTAACCTAAACTTGAACAATATTTTCCACATTTATTTGAACAACAATTGAAGAAAAGACGGTCGAACATAGAGAGTGTCATGTCTAACGAATAGAAATAAACAGAAAATAATTTGAAACCCGAAAGCAAACGCTTATTGTATAAACAATGAGCTTTATAAAACAATTCCTAGCTTTTCACAAAGTAATATGCTTTTAAATGATACTTTGATTGTATCAATCTGTATATCCTTCAACGAGAAACAACGAGAAAGTGGCATGTCAAAATCCAATTGTGCCAGATTCTGGTAAAGAGTGACAACGTTAGTGTCACATTGCGTGTGAACATGACTTAAGGGAAGGTAGGATTTCATAAATGATTATGCACAAATTTATATTGTGTGGTTACACACAGTTACATGTAAATATGCAGTTACAAAAAATAGCGAATATATACCCATGTCCGGGATGACAGGGGCGTACATCCTCAGATTTTCCCCAAATCAATAACTTACCCTCAAGAAATGAAATCGTGCCCTTCCTGAGATGAAAAATGACAAGTTCTTATAGGTCTTTTCTGCATTATGTGCCAAGTATACCATACCCTTTCCCCTTTATCAAAAATGTACAGTGCTCCTTGCCTTGATTCTTGTGAAAATTATTACCTGATTGTCCGCTTTTGCTCTTTTAAAAAGATGCAGTTCTTAAAAAGGCAAAAGCTACTGTGAATAACGATTGCAGACCCATTTAACTACGAAATATGCCCATTTGACGCTTACCATCGAAAATATCCCCACTATCCTTTATTCTTTGATGATGATGGCATAACTATTGCTTTCATTATTAAATGAAACACATAAACATGAAAATGTGATACTGCTGAAATAATCAATCACGAAAAGTTGAACATTTATCTTTATGAATGAATATCCTGATAATTTACTGCCGAATTTTCATTTAGAAAGAGGAAATAGTATATTATAAAAAGAGTCCCGAATTTAAAAGTAGATGCTTCCTAACTCATTTTTTTCCAGTCTTAAAACACTGAAAATGATTGACCGAGGCGAAAGCAATGTAAAGATCGTAAAAAAAGGTTTCTACTCAAAGCCTTTAGGATTTCCTACTACTTGAGACCCTGATTAGAATAAATTCATTGATCAATCGAGTTTTATATGACATAAGTGAATTGGAAATCATGACACTTAAAAAAAACTCTTTGATGACTTTGAAAAGAAAAGAAAAAAGGCAATGCTGTTTAGCACCAGGATGAAATATTACACCAATTATCAAAGGCAAATAAACATTAATATAACGTTCGATTGGCTTATGACGCAGATAAAATAAATCGCTGAGAATATGGAACGAGTGGAATTAGATTTAATCGCTGGGGATAGATTGATGATATTCCCTATGCGATGCAATCGTCGCTGTAAATCTCTTTAATGGTTGTTTTGTACTGGTCTTGTCGACAATACCACTCTTTTGACTTTTAATTCGTTACTTTTTTGCTGTCCTCTGTGAGATCATCCTTCATCTCTTTTAATTTCTCTGAACCTATAAGATTAGTCGTAGTTACGTTTGAATCAAAACGATGTGATTGACCCCTTTTGTAAAACTTGCTGATATTCATCTACGAAATCAGATCGTCCCTCTCTCTCTCTCTCTCTCACACACGCACAGACAAAAGAGAGAGAGATAGATAGAGAGAGAGTGTGTGTGTAAGAGAGAGAGAGAGAGACAAACAGACAGAGAGACAGAGAAGACAGTGTGTGTGAGTGAGTGTACGTGTGTCGGTGTGCGTACGTGCTCTTACATCTGTGCACTTGTGAGGTACCGCATGCAATCACAATATGCTCTGTGGGGTATCTCTGACTTGTGGGGTAAAAACGTGTGCCCCACAAAGAAAACTCGTCACAGTGTTCCTTATGAGGCGTCTACATCGATGACGTCATCCCCCTCGAGTACCCCACAAGAAAGTGCGATGATTCACACATATTTTTCATTTCACACTGCACAAACACACGCACCAGGATACGGCAGTAATAATCAAGAGCGCCACCTCTCGCCGGTACCGGTACAGCGCACGCGCGGCGAGGGTACAGTTGTATTTCGTTGGGGTACAGCCGTGTATCAAGCGGATCCAGTCGTCGATGACGTCACTGGCGCTGGTACGACGGGTCTGTCTCTAGAGCGCGAAGTTCAGTACTAGGTAGCTAGGTGGAAGGGAGCAGAACTGGCCGCGCGCCCTGGCCGGCCGGCCGGCCTAGCGCCTGGCGCTGGCCTGTGCGGCGGACGCAGACATGACAGCTTGTCGCCACTAGATCTATAGCTCAATCGCCGATTGCACCGCACCGGGAATCGACTAGCTATACAGACCATGTTCCTACGTTCGATCTAACGTATTAATCGTCATGTCAAGTCGGTAAGTTCTTAATGTAATGGGGCGTTCCCACTGTCGTGCGATCCGTTACGAACCCCACGATTGGCCATTCGTAGCTGATCGTGGAAATTCTCTGAATTGCTAGGTTTGGATACGAGGTGATGCGAGTCGATACGTTATGGTACGATTTGGTGCGCTTGGTTGCGATATGGTCACGATTGGTCAATTTCAGGTGACACGAGCTGGTCTCCCGTTCAGATACGATCATATACGTTCCGATATGATTGTCCCGATTGAGTCCACGATTGGGTCTCGATGTGACACGATCATCACGATCGGGGTCTCCGATTTGGGACGATCGGGTACGTGTAGATACGTTCGAATACCTTCCGATACGTTCATCACGAACCGATGCGCTCTGTTGCGACAGTATACGGTTGTGGTTGCGATGTCTTTCACGATAAGGGTCGAGAGTGATCAGGATTTGAGCTACGATTGGACCCCGACGGATATATATACAGGCCGACTGACCATGGACTTCATTGTTTCTTGAACTTCTACAAAGTGATCACTACAACCCACAACCATTGATGATGACAGGAGTTGAGGATGATGACAACGTGACATTTGCAGTATTACTGTATGCTTATATTATTATCGCCAGAGAGGAAGAAGACGAGCAGCAGCCAGACGGTACAGACCAGCCACAGCCCCAATCACGTAAGTACAGGAGAGCTGCAGTCAGGCAGTTCTGGGTGCAACCATGGCTCATTCCTTAGGACCTACTGAACGATATTAGGGTAGGAGCCCCCGGCAAGAATATCATATAAGGGTGTGGGACAGGGGCGTCGCCTCGTAGTCCAAAAATAATTTGTAAGGTAATAAAACATTGATTTGTTGTTGTACAAATGCCATTTTTGGTACAGGGCTTCATTAGGACCTGCTGAATGATGGTCAGGTAGGAGCCCCCGACATACATATTCATATATGTGTCATTGTGGGCCCATGGCGTTTGTACAACAACAAATCAATGTTATATTGCCCCTGTCCCACACCCTTATATGATATTCTTGCCGGGGGCTCCTACCCTAATATCGTTCAGTAGGTCCTAAGGAAGCCCTGTACCAAAAATGGCATTTGTACAACAACAAATAAATGTTATATTCCCGTCTAAATTATTTGGGGGGCTACGAAGCGACGCCCCCGCCCCACAACCTTATATGATATTCTTACCGGGGGCTCCTACCCTAATATCGTTCAGTAGGTCCTAAGGAAGCCCTGTACCAAAAATGGCATTTGTACAACAACAAATAAATGTTATATTACCTTCTAAATTATTTGGGGGCTACGAGGCCACGCCAACGCCCCACACCCTTATATGATATTTTTGCCGGGGGCTCCCACCCTAATATCGTTCAGTAGGTCCTAAGGAAGCCCTGTACCAAAAATGGCATTTGTACAACAGCAAATCAATGTTATAAAATTATTTGGGGCTCCAAAACAACGCCCCCGCCCCCACACCCTTAAATTGAATTTTTTGCCGGGGGCTCCTAGCCTAATAAGTCCTAAGGAAGCCCTGTACCAAAAATGGTGCTTTTATCCGGCAAGTAACGATAATCGATAAATTTGACGCTAAGCCACCTGACTACTAGACCTACCACAATATTGTTTATGGGGTTCGTTTTTTGTCTTCCGCAATTTACACCAAGTCGACTCGAGCACGTTTTTGCCTGTGGCCTGGGGTACGAATGATCACAACGCATTATTTCTTTCAACTTTCAAGCTGGAACAATGTGCAGGCCAGGCCAGGCCAGGCAGTAATAAGGTGAACACAATGAAACTTGAACTTTGATTGAAGAGACCTGGACTCTCCTGGAGCTGGAGTGTGGATTGGCTTCCACTTGTTCCAGGTCATTATTTTGTTTCCTGCTTCAAATCTAGAGTAGATCTTGCTGGAGAAGGTTGAATTTAATCCATAATCATGCTAGACCCTAATTCAACTTTAAATTTGGATACTGATCTTGATGAACCAAGTACCTGCACGAGTACTGGGTCGACCTGTAGTGGTGCCGATGACTCCATCCTGTGTCCACCCAACACTGTGCGCAATTCATCCACTGAATCAGATTCTGATGACACATGTGTCGATGCAGTACTCAGCTCAGTATAGCCTATAGGCCTAGAAAAACTAGTAGGCCTAGCTACCTTTGGAAAGATATGTCACATCATCTCCATCATATAACATCATACTCATAGCTGATAAGTTAAGAGCTAGACCCTCCATTTCTAGTAGCAGACCTAACGTTAGTATGGATTTGACAGATTCTCATGACGACTCTCAACACCGACTAGACGTAAATCTCAGGAATAGGATGTGGAGGTATAACGCCATAACTGGTTCTATAAGTGTTGAATTTGAAGGGGGTTCTGATTCTCCTGATGAAGAACAACATGTTTGTCAGCAAGATGAAGATTCAGAAAAGAAGAATGCTGAACTCGATCATCCAGTAGACCTACATGCATATGGTGGTAATACTAGTACTACATGTACATCTCGGCGTAGATCTGGATCATCTGGTTCTGGTTTGCATTTGGCCGAAGGATCTGAGACTGAATTTAATGATGGAGACCTCCATGTACATCAGCAAGATAAAAATTTGGAAAATAAGAGAGAGAACACTGCGGAGCTAATAGACCCAAAGAATCTTCACGTAGATCTACATGTATGCAACGTACATCAGGCCTAACTTTAGACCTACATGTACATGTAGATCTACACTATCATCAGTATCACCATCATTTGACATTGAAGTGCAAGAGAAGATTCAACGGTTGGATACTTTGGGAAGAATGGAAACAGTTAACCTTATTTTGTCTTGTGGAATTATTTGCGTTCTCTTAATAATCTTTGGAGTTTTAGCGTTTCACACAGTGTGTTCAGCTTAATCAAGCCAAGGTAAGTCTCTAACTCTAAGTAACACGGTGCCAAATATTGTCAGAACGTCTAAAATGTGATAAATGATTTTTGGTGTGAAAACAAAGTAAGAAACCCTTGAAAATTCAAGGTTAGAAATTCAAGGATCCAATAAATAAAAAAGGCTAGGGATTTTTGTATATTTTTTATCAGGCCTTAAATTTCAATATTTTTAGGGCAAGGCCACTTTTCTGTAGGGCACATTCCTATATTACAGCACAAATAGGAAGAATTGGAAAGGGCACAAAAAATCTCCAAGGCCAATGAGAGGGGCATTGAGGCCAATCAAAAGGGCATCCAAGGCCATGGCCTTGGTGGCCTTGGATTAATTTAAGCCCTGTTTTATGGTGGGGAGGGGGGGGGCTGTAACAGGAAAATGAAGTTTCATTAGAAATTTCATGAACGATATCAGCAAAGTAAAAGCCCCCTTAAAAAAAAAAGGCAGAAAGAAAATAAAACGAGACCTTGATACTTGTAGTGTAACAAGTATGCGGTGATCTGTTGGATCACATTCCGTAGCTCAACTCTGTCGTGTTCCAAATCTCTGATCAAAAAGTAAATGCACAGTTTGTATAAAAGCCTATAGTCTCAGCTAGAACGTGTCAAAATCTTGGCGAGAGTCAAGTGAAAAAAACTGAGATACTGCTCGAACAACAATGTAATGTACAGTGAAGATGTTACAAAAAGTCACCTCCCATAGAAAATACATACGCAAAATGTGAAAATTAACGTGTCCCCTTTGATCGCAAAAATAAGCCATGACGCCTATGAATGAAAAATAGATGTCAGATTGTGGTAGAGAATCGTCCCAGCTACAACATAGCGAAAATTGGGCGAAGAACCATTGGGCGATCAAATTGAATGGGTATAGAAAATAAGTGTTAGGTACTACAATTAGAAGTTTATAGGCTAAGAAAATACAGTTGATTCACCTTATAGAAAACAATCAACTCTGGGTTAAGACTTCCATCTGATTAACGTATGCGCCCCATCAATTATGTCAACAACCATTAACTCTGCAATACACAAAATTCAATTTCATGCATGGTATCTCTTTTTCTCTTTGTTGAGCTTTAATTGTACATTTATTTTTTAATAGTGAACTCACGAGTATGTTGTTATGTGAAAAGGTTTACTTTTAATACGGGGGGGGTTCAGTACAGAAATGTTCATTTTCTTAGTTGTTGATGAAGGAATAGATTTTTTATTTTAAGCAGATTTTGTGTAAAAATACATAAGCAATAATTTATCTTAGGTGCATGTATGATTGAATGTTTCCTTTAGAGAAAATGGAAATTACTTATTGTTTGGATACAGGGCAAATGGGAGAGGGACCCACAAGATATGTCATGGAGTTGCCAATTTATGTCTGATTGATTACAACTTTAAAACTCCATAATGTTCTTATTTCTTATTGGATTTTGCTCAAACCTTCACTGAGATGTTTTTTTTTATTTTCTGCTTCTTTTAAAACCAACTTGTAATCAGGGTGGACTATCCCTTTAATGTTTAAACATTTTCAACTGCCTTAATTTTTTTGCATTCATTTTTATTCATCTTTTATTTTCATGTATAGGAGGTGTACTCATAGGAAGGGCAAGACCCAATTAGAGAGAATGGAATTGTGCATTAAAGAAGGAAAAGATCCCCCACATTTCTCAGTCAAAAGTATACAACAAAAAGGTAAGGGAAATCTTTGTAAGTTATGTGTACTGGTATATTCCAATACATAGATGTTACAAAATGCATAGTCTAAGTACACCCATTCTATATTTCCCCTGGTTTGACCAATTGCAGACATGCATCGTTATACCACACAGAACTTGGAATTTACGCAAGTCTGTAAGTCAGACTTTGTTCTTTGTAAAATATCCCAAGGACAATATTTCATTGATGGTGATGTATACAATACATGTGCACTAAGGGGAGTCTCAGAAAAGCAAAAAAGTCCTTATCTAATTAATATATTCTCATGCAATTAACAATAAATTAATGTTGAATTTTCTTAATATATATATATATATGCCAACCAAGTTTACTTGTCATATTCATCAGTACATGTATGATAATGGCACCATGTACATTGTATGTACAGGTGTACGTGTACATCATACATGTTTATGCATGCAAGTCTCTGTTTCCCGAGTTTTTAACAATTTTCTGTAAATTTGTCCTATCTTTTGCAGGATGAGGTGTCTTTGCAAATAAGGTTTTTGAAAGGGGCGACTTCGTTCTCGTTTACCATGGGGAATAATTGTCAGCTGAAGAAGGAGAGAGGAGGGAGGCAGTCTGTCAAACAGGCTACAGATACTTCTTTGGAACTACAAGTACAAGGGCAGGGGAGCAGAAGCAAATGTGGTGAGTTTTAACCTCTCATGTCTTTCAGAAGGGCTCCACACTAACCTGTTCTGGGTACAGTCCACAAGCTATACACATCATGCGGGGTGCCCTCTACATCATATCCAAAATGTGTTCAAACACGCGAACTACAGATGCATATCGATAAGCAGTTTCCAAAATGCCCGTACCTATAGATGCCACAGAATACCGTAATATTGCCACAATATTGCGGTATTCAGGTCGGAGTGTACATATGAATGGGTGTCCGCCAAAATACCGTAATATTACATGTATACTGGAAACGGAGCACCTACATTGCATTGTGGGATGTCGCTAAAATGGCGGCGCACAGCTTCTGGTTTAACCCATAGAGGTACATGTACATGTATTTAGCCTGATTTTACTTACATGTATCTACTTCACAAATATAATTTTCATAAAGTAATCAGTAAAATTTGTGGCTTTTTTTTGTGGATGTACTTTATATGGCCTGTTATCAGCAATATTTTGCAGGGCTTAAATTAATCCAAGGCCACCAAGGCCGTGGCCGTGGATGCCCTTTGATTGGCCTCAATGCCCCTCTCATTGGCCTTGGAGATTTTTTTGTGCCCTTTCCAATTCTTCCTATTTGTGCTTTAATATAGGAATGTGCCCTACAGAAAAGTGGCCTTGCTCTAAAAATATTGAAATTTAAGGCCTGATTTTGGAAGTGTTGCTGTATTTTGTCTATGATCCTATCCCTTAAATATCGGGTTCTGCCCACAGGAGCAGCAAACACCCGTGTTCATCAGCATCCCAGTTCATAGCTGCCAACTGTTACGAATTTCCCACCCTCGTTATAAATACCCCTTCTATTATTACGAATTTAAAAAAAAAAAAAAAATCTTCTTTTTTTGTTGTATTTTATGACGCGGCCGGGGTTCGAACCCACTACCTCCCGGTTGTGAGGCGGATGCTCTACTGACTGAGCCAACACACCGGTTCGTGGGGTACCTTGTATACATGTATCCTATTCAAAATGAATTCACATTCTGACATACATGTATTCATATGGACTCTTGATCATCCTATCCAAAATGTAACCCAATCACATAGGGTGCGTTTATCGTGTCTTGCCACTAGATATGTACATGTATATCGAACCCCACTTTACCAACGTGATTTTCGGGATGTCGAGTTTATTGTCTCTTCACGGTTCAAAATAAATGCCTTGTCTCTGCGCAGCTGCTTTGGGCCGTTTGACCCGGGAAGCAGATTAGCCTGGGAAGGTCCATAGAGCTACATGCTGTATAAGGGAAGGTCCGATTTGTATGTGGGGTTCAAAGCAGCTTTGCGTTTATCATGTCTCAGAAACGTGATTCTGGCTGTATGTCACATTCAAAACGCACTTTTTTCGGCGTTACAATATGCCCATATCTAAAGACGTTTGAAAAAGGCTTTGCATTTATCACTTTAAAAATTTGCCTGAAAGACGTTTGAAAACGCTGATTCTATAGGCAAAAAATTGAACAATAAACGCAACCATAGTCATGTTGGGTACTCCGAGTCTGTAAAATGTGTTCATTTAGTCTGTAAAATGTGTTCATTTAATCATGTGGGGCACTCTGTATCCTATCTAATGTGTGTTGATATAATCATGTGGGGTACTCTGTATCCTATCCAAAGTGTGTTCATATATGTGGGGTACTCTGTACCGGTAGATCCAAAGTGTGTTCATATAATCATGTGGGGTACTCTGTACATAGATCCAAAGTGTGTTCATATAATCATGTGGGGTACTCTGTACATAGATCCAAAATGTGTTCATACATGTTGTATATAGTCTTGTGGAGTACTCTGTGTATCCTATCAAAAATATGTTCACATAGTCATGTGGGGAAAGTGTGTTCATGTGGGGTACTACATCCTATCCAAAGTGTCTTCATTTAAGGCTCTGTTTGTTTTGCTTATAAAAATACGAAATATGTCCGTTGACGCGAACAGCGCATGGGCACACCTCCGATTATTCTGATATAGTTGCAGTATCCACTATATCCATGCAGTCGATCTTTTCATGAATCTTCCCCTAGTTTTGAAAGCAGTTTTACACAAAACTAATATACACGCCATCACAAAACTGGGCAGAGAGTGAGACTGGATTTTAAAGTCTAGTATTAAAATGTCAATTGTTTGCATATTCATATAGTCCTGGACTTATCTCTGGAAAAAGGGAAGCCTCTTTTCACCGACCTCTGAAACAGAAACATGCCTATATCTTTAAAAATACCTTATACACATGTACATGTAGTTTTTAATGAAAATTTATTTGAAGAATAATATTATCATTTTGTATACATATATGTGCTGTGATATTTTCATGAGCTTTGAAGCCAAAATAAGGGAGATACGCAATGGTGAATTTTGGACAAATTTTGCTCCTCTCTTCGAACAGGGCCTCGATAGCCCTTACGAATACAAAAGCTTTTACAACTTTTCGGGGTTTTAATTGCACCCTAGCTCCGCGCGAGCATTCAAGTCGAGATCGAGGTACTACATGTAGCTCCCATCCATCCGTACGTCTGTACGTCCCATGATCATGTTATCTCAAGAACCGATTGATGGATTCATGACAAACTTGCGTCATGTATGTATCTTGTAGAGCCAATGAACTGATTAGATTTTGGGGTCACAAGGTCAAAGGTCACAGGGAACATTATGTACAATTTGCAAAAATAGCTTGTGATCGCGTTTTCTCAAGAACCGATTGATGGATTCCCGCCAAATTTGGGTTATGTACAGTATGTATCTTGCAGAGCCAATGAACTGATAGATTTTGGGGTCAAAAGTCATAAGGCTCATTATGTATGCAAAAATAGCTTGTGATCGCATTATCATTAGAACCGATAGACAGTTTACCATCAAACTCAAGACATGTACATGTATCTTTCAGATTTTAGGTTCATGAGGTCAAAGCGGTCATGGGGCTCATTATGTATGCAAAAATAGCTATTAAACGCATTATCATTAGACCCGACATATGGATTACTATGACATTTACATGTATCTTGCAAAGAAGAACCAGTTCTGAGACCCTGTTAAGGGATTACAACCAAACTTGAATTTTAAAAATTGCTTCTGTTTTGGTTTGTAAAATCGCTCTATGGCGGAGGCATGATCCTCGACTGCACGTCGAAGATGGATCTAGTTTGGATCTCGCACATTATTATACATTCTATTCGAGGATTGGTTCTTCTTTCCTGTTTTTGATACCCTAAACAAGATCCCTGAAAAACAACTCTTTTTATTCATTTTCATGGATGCAGATGCCGTAGAGTCCTCAGTGAGCATATCCCCGCCCCCCGGTCCTCACTCTGCCTATCCTGCTTTAATTCATCCCAATAAAAATACGGAAATCCAATACTAAAAGTGCTGGACCCTTCTAGTTTTTGCTGATAGGGTATTAGACCCCACAAGGGGGAAACTAAATTAATAAAAAGGGACTTTGGAGTGGCTTTAGCTTATTTTCATTTTCATGGTTAAATAATATTCACAAGTTGACAATCTAAAGTCAATTATTGTATGATGTGGATACATGTAGTTAAATTAAAGCCTGATATACAGCCATTTGCAATTAAAATTGTTTACAAGTTTACGAAGTTATTTTTTTAGTGCATGAAGGAACCTATAGCTGACTATATGTTTGCACTTGAAGGCCTTGTGTTAACTGAAAATGCATACATGTGCAATCAATCTACTAATGAATATGTCTTGTGGTTTAAAGTCTATTTCACATAATGGCGTTATAAATTGTGAGAATTATGCTTTTTAAAAAATCAGGTGCTATTTTATTTGAAGTAGTAGTCCCACACATGTAAATTAAAGTTAGTACCCTGATTTTATGGCAAAAGTCCTTATTTCACATACAGTTGTACATGTACATTTTCAGAAGATGATTGGTTGCATTTAAAATATATTTACATACACTGTACATACAGTAAGATATTCTTTGTTGTGAAGACTGGGTACATGTATAGTTAAGGCGTGTGACTGCTACCAACAAAACCTTTGAATTGACAATTTAAATTCACGTTTTATGACATACATGTGGGATAACCTGCATAAAAATGAAAAACTGATGAAATACAAAAACAAAATACCATTATCAGTGAGAGGAAAAGTTGAAAACTGAAGTCTCTTCTTTGTACATCAATCTTCGAATTGGCTGGAGTTTAAAATTGAATGTTATCAGTATGATGTAACCTCCAAAACGTGCTTATACAGCATACCAGAAAATACTGTTAAAATGGCTCAAAATTTGTAATGAGTAACTTTTGCTATGTTTTTTTAATAAAAATAAATTACAATGTATGATATATATATTAAACCATCCAGCAGTGCCTGTCATGAAATAGAGTGGCTTCAAAATTATATTTTTTTATAATTCAGTTTTGCAAGAAAGTTCAGATAGTTCATACAAAAATGAGTTTGTAGCATCCTATTCATATTTTCTTTATATTCAAATCTAAATAAAGTATCAAAAACGAGGGAGAATATTGTAAAATCATAATTTGCTGATATTGTTAGAAATTATAAATTAAAATTTGCAAATTATGTGTTAACAATTAAATCATGTAACATTCAGAACAAATTTCTTGCCCTCATGACAAACAAAAACTGAATGTGAAACAACTAATTTGTGTCTAGATTTGTGATATGACTTACAATGTTTTATTTCATAATAATTGAATCACTCCAGATACCATAAAATTTGCTCATAAACTGAATTTTTTGCTAAATGATGTGTAGCTGCCTTAAAATGGTTTTAAAATGTTGTAATAGATATGGCCTACAAGCCATGCATTTTTTACTACTTTAAAATGAAAATTGTTTACGGAAAATGAGACAACTTTTTTCATTTCATGAGGACATTTTTACCACCAGCACTACTACAATATATTTCTATTTTATTTCAAGATTCATGTACATGTATGTATTTGGAGTAATTAATAAGTGTATTTGGATATAAGGTGCAGATAAGTTCTTGATCTACATGTAGTGGGTTAAATGCGGGTCTAAAATGTTTACGAAAGATTTTTAATCGCACCGTTCCATCAAAATATCAGAGATTGTTCAGATGACATATAATTTTGTTAAAGATCCTCTCAGGCTCATTAATCATGAATACGAAAGAAATATATTGACCTTGTATATTTTTCAGCTCAGAACAAAATGTTCAATTTGGGCTACAAAATTCTGTAAACAATTTGCTGTTCAGGGATACCTCAGGCACATAAGGCAAAGTCAATTTTTTTTTCGTTAAGCTATGGGAGATCAATGTAGGTCCATGATACAAGAAAAAGTGAAAACTGAATTCCAACATGTCTTGTAGGTTATATCCTATCCAAAATGTGTTCACATAGTCACATGTAAGTGGATAACAGATTTTTTCAAATTGAATTTTACATTGTTTACCAACGATACCAACATTTTTTTTTACTCACAGATAATTATTAATTAAAGGGAAATCCAACCTTGATGACAAGTTGCTCTAAAAGAGAGAGGAAAAATCAGAGAAGCATATTGGTGAAAGTTTAAACAAAATTAGACAAGCAATAAGAAAGTTATTAATTTTTAAAAGTTGTAATCACTGTACATAGTGTGTATATATATATGGTAACTTCAAATTGGCCGAATGGATAATGTCACTGTGGACATGTAGTGGGGGACAACTCCCCCATTTGCTCCAACACACAAAATGACTAAAAAGGCGCTTTGGAAAAAAAACAGAAATTAATGATATTTTTGTGTACGACAAACGCGAGAGTTGTCCACCATTATCTCACAATTTTTTTCAAACTGTATTATTTATTAATTAGTAGGATTTTTTCTTTCATGAGGACCAACAATATGCTATCTACGATATATTGTGATTACTGACCTGGGGGTAAAGGCGCTTTGGAAGAAAAAAAAACGAAATTAATGATATTTTTGTGTACGACAAACGCGAGAGTTGTCCGCCATTATCTCACAATTTTTTTCAAACTGTATTATTTATTAATCAGTAGGATTTTTTCTTTCATGAGGACCAACAATATGCTATCTACGATATATTGTGATTACTGACCTGGGGGTAAAGGCGCTTTGGAAAAAAAAACGAAATTAATGATATTTTTGTGTACGACAAACGCGAGAGTTGTCCGCCATTATCTCACAATGGACTCACCAAAGTGCCAATTTGAGATTCGCATAGATGTATTAATTTCATTTTTTTAAACATCCATAACTTTCTTATTCCTTGTTCGATGTCCTTCAAGCTTTCACCGTCCAGTTTATCTAATTAGTTTTCTCCTTTCACACTTACATGTATTAGCAAGGATGGATTGCCCTTTAAAGGCATCGTTTAACAATGTTAAATCTGAGATGCATGGCCCTACGTGTTATTAGTGTCTGTGGTATGGTGTAATAATAAAAGCCCTACCAAAATTGCGCTTTAAAATGATCATTAAGTGCCACAAAAAAGTAAAAATCTTTGAGTGACCGGTTTTCATTTTCCCCAATAGACTATAGTGTTATAAAAACTGTTAGCATTTACAATCGTAAATAATACTAAATATCTTGATAATCAGACAAGCGATCGGCTTGTAAAAGTCATGGGATTCCTGACTGACCTAAAGGTTTATAATTATGATTGCAGCATAAGCTAAATCCAGGATTTTATTTCATATTTCTCGGTAAGGAGAATACATGAGAGCCCGCACGCAACGCTACAATCAATACGTTCGTCGCGCTTACATCGTATGATATACGAAATCATTGAGCTGCAAAAATCTGTTTATATTTTTGCAATCCTTCGTTTCCGGCAGAGTTTTTCTGCCGGATTTCGCTCGTCCAGGATTTTGTTTCAGAATCTGAGGCAATGTTACCGAGTCACTTTAATGAATCAGTATAAATAATAAATTGAGCAAATGAAGTGTCATATGCGAAATGTGTTCATTATAATCATGTGGGGTACTCTGTTTGTCCAATCCAAAGTGTGTTTGGAGTACTCTGTGTATCTTATCCAAATGTGTTAATTCACCTAGTCATGTGGGGTACTCTGTATATCCTATCCAAAGTGTGTTCATACAGTCACGTGGGGTACTCTGTATCCTATCCAAAGAGTGTTCATACAGTCATGTGGGGTACTCTGTATTTCCTATCCAAAGTGTGTTCATACAGTCATGTGAGGTACTCTGTATATCCTATCCAAAGTGTGTTCATACAGTCATGTGGGGTACTCTGTATTTCCTATCCAAAGTGTGTTCATATATACAGTCACGTGGGGTACTCTGTATATCATATCCAAAGTGTGTTCATGAAGTCACGTGGGGGTACTCTGTATATTATATCTCATCCAAAGTGTGTTCATACAGTCATGTGGGGTCCTCTGTATTTCCTATCCAAAGTGTGTTCATAACATGTTATTTTCTCGCAGGACATATTCAGATCTTTACAATCATGTATAAGAATGATTATTATCTATATAGCTTCCAAGTGGAACAATAAATTAGTGTATTTAATATCTTTAGGGCAGTACCCGGATGACTGATCAATATTATTTTCGTATTGCTCAGTTATTCGGGAACTTCAACTATCGATAACGATATGATACAAAAACAAAGCCATATTTACCAAGGTAAGTCAAATTCTCGCTAGTCAGCCTGATATAGATAATAATAATAACATTATATGGCTTTGTTTCTTGAGATACAAAAATGTATTGCTCTCGCTATGAAAATATTGGACTCATCTTCGACTTGTACAATATTGTCTTAATATCTCGAGCAATATATTCTTGTATCACACTCAAAGCCATCCAATATTATTTAAAAAACCAGATTCCACCCTTAATATCATTGTAATCAGTTATTCTATCAAAATTAGTCCCCTTGTAACCTACATGTATCATGTTTTTTTAATTTATTTTTTAAAAATTTAATATCTTGATCAACAAAATCTGACCATGTACAGTTAAAAAGAAGCATTTTTCCTGATACATGTCAAATTTGCCTCTGCCCAAGTTTTGATTGAAATGGATGGTCAACTCAAGCTTTGAATGAATGGTCTCCATTCTGATTGATTTCACTCATATAATTATAACAACGGTAACTTGTGAATACTACTCATTGTAAACTTGGGCAAAGTTGATACTAACATGCATGCTCATTTAAAATGGCCAGTGCTCAGTCATGCACAATCTAATTTTGGTGAGACATCATCAACCATCATTCTATTATACTATATTTTAGAAATTTTCCTAGAATTTTAAGGTATTGAGCTTGAATAATAGTTTCCATTTTATTGAATCATAAGTACTATAGTTGGCAGCTCTGCTAGCATCAGATGTACGTTTCCTACTGCATATACGTACAAACTTACCAGCAAACTGATGCCCTTGTTCACATGGGGCAGATCCCTCCTGAGTTGCAGCAGATTCTTCAACCATACCAATGTCTGCAATTGATTCAAATGAATAAATATGGTAAACAAAATCCGTTTCAAAGCCATTACATGTACATGTACATCAACAGTTAACAGTAAATACAGGAAGATTTCACATTTCAAAGTTTAAAAATAAAGTTGAGTTCTGGTTATGAGATTGAATTGTGAAAGAAACTGTCTCAAAGTAATTGGGAAAGCTGTTGTAAGGCTTCAGAATCACCAAAATGATTGGAAATTGACTCAATTCCGTTGTGAGTCACATGTACTGCACACAGAAATGCATGTATGGGACTACACACAAATGTTTGGCCCAAACCTTTCAGCTGTTTCTTGTTATATTTTGAATGTGAGGGCATTTGAAGAACAATTCTTTTCAGGTGAAATTTCTACTATGATAATCTTCCAAACTAACATAAAAAAGAATGAAAAAGCTCACATATGTACTATTTTGTACCTTTCCCAGAACTCAACCTTCTCTTAACATCAGGCATACAATAACCAAATTGAATCTTTCACGATCGACTCATTGAGTAATATTGTTCATAAATTAATGAGCTTTGAAGTAGGAACAGCAAATTGTATGTTCCTACCTAAAGGCCATGCAAAGTTATTGAGTGTCAACCGTAATTGTTGACTATGATGACGCCGCCGGAAATCGTGACACTATATGTCTTGCTGGCAAGACAATAATGTTTCTACTGATAAAAGAGCATGGACTACATGTACATGTAAGTACAAAATTTGTGTGAGTTGTACCTGAATGCTACTGAAGACTTTACATCATGTAATTTTGGTGCACATTTCAAAACAGCATAGAAAATTTTGAAATTTAAAAAAATGTTTAGTTTCTATTGTACATGTACATGATATACAAGCATTTATTTAATTACATTTTTTATTTTGTTGTCTTTCATGTACAGTAAGCAACAAAAGAAAAACCACATGTCCAAACATATTCTTACAGTTCATCTAAAATCGAATAATGGAGCACAGGGGTAGGAATTAGATACAAATACAGAGTACCCACATGACTGTATGAACACACTTTGGATAGGAAATACAGAGTACCCCACATGACGTTATGAACACACTTTGGATAGGATATATACAGAGTACCCCACATGACTGTATGAACACACTTTCTATAAGATATAAACAGAGTACCCCACATGAGGCTATGAACACACTTTGGATATGATATATACAGAGTACCCCACATGACTGTATGAACACACTTTGGATAGGAAATACAGAGTACCCCACATGACTGTATAAACACACTTTGGATGGGATATATACATATACATACAGAGTACCCCCCATGACTGTATGAACACACTTTGGATATGATACATACAGAGTACCCCACATGACGTTATGAACACACTTTGGATAGGATATATACAGAGTACCCCCCATGACTGTATGAACACACTTTGGATAGGATATACAGAGTGCCCAACATGACTGTATGAACACATTTTGGACATAAAAGAGGGAGAACGAGATCTAGAGGCGGGTAAGGAAGAGGGTGAGAGAGCAGATGAAGCAAAGAAGAGGGGAAGGAAACAGCAAGAGAGTGGAGAGAGAGAGAGAGAGATGCAATGGAGAAGATGCATGCATTTTCACGTTTATTGACCGGACAGATATGATTGACCTTTGTCATGATAAATATGAATGAGAAATGACTTTCCGTTATGAAAATATGATCATGAGTTGATTTTCAGAAAACTTCACAAAATGGGGCCTGGATGATGTCACAAGTACCCGATGACTTTGAAAATGTTGCTGTCACATCTTGTGGCAATGACATATGACTGCCAAAATTTAAAGAAATTGACTGTACGAAATTTGAGTTGTCCTCTGCAAAAAAAATTCGGAGAAATAAATAAAAAAGAAGAATAAAGAAAGAAAGAAAATTCTGACGAAATCAATAGGGGATCTGTCGATGACAGACCACATAAAATGTAACATATTAATTTTTTCCTAGATTTTACAGAAAGAAAAAACATTTAACAACAAAAAATACATTTTGAAAACACATTTTTTTTCCCAATTACCCTGTTTATAATTGATAATCATTACCTGGTATGTTTCCAAGCGTTGCATTTTGTTTAACCTTGTTCAATCTAAGATTCAGCTACACTGTATGTACATGTATGTAATAAATCATTATTGAAAATCAATTAAAGAAGGATTTCCTTAAACTGTATAAAGTACAGTGCTTTGGAACAACATAATATTAGCCTGTTGGTGCTGCTAGGCTGGAAATGCAGCTGCAGTAATAACAAAACCTGTCAATGGAAAATAGGGATCTGATTTCGTTAAATGTCATAGATGAGTGTAGTTCCTTGATATTTCTTGATGTGATATCACTCTGAACATTGTACTGTTTATATAAAAAAATATAACAGTAGTAATGAAATAAGAATAAATTCTTTATTCATCATTAAAAGTCCTCGTTGTATTGCACTGTAGGCAATGTCAAGAAATTATATCCTTCTTTGGAGCACACAAAGAAAGGTACAATTTATGAGGTGCATCCTTTTAGCCAAAATCAGTTCTTTTACAGGTTATTGATGCTTTACCCATAGAAATTAGACATATTAGAGCTTTGTGTGATTTTATTATGCAGTTAGTGAAAGTGAAGAGGAGATGGAAATAGGAAGTGCCAGAAGTCGGAAGAGAAGTCAACCATGAGGTATATTACATACATATGCATGAGGGATAAATTAAGAATACAATGTTCAGTTTGTCCAATAATGCTGCTACTTTTTAATAGTTGAATTGGGCCAGGGAGCTGTCAATGTCATACAAGAAGTGAAAACTCTTGTAATTTATTCCAATGCATGTATGAATTCAATGTAACAATGGGATGCATAACATTCAACTTGGCTTTGAAGTTCCATGCTCTGAGGCGCTCTTCCACTGCGGGGAATTTCAGAGGCTAGGTACCATGCAGTTTCACATTTATTAAATTACCGGCAAAACTTCAGTGTAAATTTATAAACTTTATATTGGGAATAGTGCATCAAACAATTTCTCAAATTGAGTACTCCGCCCTTCCTTTAATTTGTGTGCCAGATCTGGTAAAAGAAAAATTAGATCCTGACAAAAACTCAATATTTTCGGATAATTCAATTATTTTTGCATGTTTTAATGTCCCGTCATTCAATCCATTTACAATCTTCGATAACTTTAAGTTTGCTGATACGTGCTTTCGCATGCTCTTTGTATTTTCATATTTGTATTCTTTATCAATCAATAAAAGTCTTTGTTCTATATTATAGTGTAATGTAGGTAATGCCAAGAAAGTTATGCCCTACTTTGAGGTACCCAAAAGAAAGGTACAATTCACCCCCCCCCCCTTTTCACAATGAGCAAAATTGCAGATTTTGATTCAATTTTGATTTGTTGTTGGTATTTTTGGATATGATTCACTCATACCTTGAACCTCACAAACTTTCAGACTGTAATAATGTTGAAGTATGTAACTACGGCGATAACATCAATAAGAAAATACCTAGTAAAATTTGTCCCGTATGTTTTATGTGCGCAGCGGAGATCTGTCACTTCATGAAAAGAAGAAAAAAGATTGTGTGCTTGATTTCAATTTTTGTTTAGACGCAATGTCCCAAATATGTAACAAGCCCACGGCTGAGATCTGTCACTTTGTGAAAAATTTCCAAGCGCGCAAAGTAAAGTTTTCTTTTTACAAACTGACAGAGAAGTTAACCCTAATTTGAGAAAAATTGCATTCATTATAAAGTGAAATTAGGTTTAAATACTAACAAAAAACTTTCTTAGAATTACTTTTTTCTTGAATCGTGTGCATATCCGTCACTTCTTGAAAAGGGGGACGAATTTATGGGGTGTATCTTTTTAGCCAAAATCAGTCCTTTGCAGGTTGTTGAAGCTCTATATAAAGTAAACATATTTAAGCTTTATTTTATTGTGTGTTTTTATCATGCAGTTAGTGACAGTGAAGAGGAGATCAAATTAGGATGTGCCCCACTTCAAAGAGAAGCCGAACAAGAGGTATATTACATGCATAAGGGATAAATGTTCAGTATGTCTCATCATCCATGATACTACCACCTTTTAGCTCAGCTGGCCCAAAGGGCCTAATGAGCATGCCATGACGTGGCGTCCGTCATCCGTCGTCGTGTGTCCGTCCACAATTTAAAAATGCTTCTTCTTTGTCATTTCTTGGCTAATTTCAATTCTGTTTGCTTTATATGATAGGACCAGGTTGGGGATTCAAAAGTTCTCAACAATATTGTGAAATTTATAGTAATTTCTGCAAATTTATTCAAAATCATTTAATTTCAGTGGCATTTCATTGGAATTTGCAAGAATTGCTTTATTAGCTCAATGCCAGTTGAGCGCCACATCATTGATATGCTAGTTTTCATAGTCGAATTGGGCTAACTCAGTGTGGTCTTTTTTACCGAAAATAAAGTAAATATTTGCACTTTTTCATTAGTAAAAGTCTTTGTTCTGTAGTGTAATGCAGGCAATGCCAAGAAAGTAATATATGTCCTACTTTGAGGTACTCAAAAGAAAGGTACAGTTTATGGGGTGTATCTTTTTAGCTAAAATCAGTTCGGCTGTTGATGTAAACTGTAAAATAAGCTTTATTGTGTGTTTTTATAATGCAGTTAGTGAAAGTGAAGAGGAGATGGAAACAGAATGTGCCCCACCTCAGAAAAAAAGTCGAACAAGAGGTATATTACATACATTAGGGATAAATTAAACCATAGCAACAGCAATAACAAAACAAATGGCTCTTACACTAAACTAAGAATATTAAAAAAAGTATATTAGACCATTACTCATTAGAAATGGGAGATGAGTTATTTTAAATATAGTAGTGAGTACATGTAGGAGTATTTTATTTTCAAAGGGTTAGACTGAAACTATTTTGTTACCATCCAGTTGATTGAGCTAAAGGTGACACTGATGTAGTTATATTTATTCATTTCAAAATCATACATTACATTCTTTATAATGAGTACAAATATACTGACTATAGATTGAATGATTATAAAAGAAGAGCTAGACTACAAAATTGTCTGAGATAGTCCCTTATTGCACAAAATCAATGTTAAAGAGAAGGTTGAGTTCTGGGAAGAGGTGAAAAATAATTTGTGAGCGTTATCCTTGTATTATGCAAGTGTCGAAGAGTATCAGATAAAAAATGTTCCCTGAAAAGCATGGCTCTTCAAATGCCTTAATATTCTAAATATGGCATGTAACATCATAAAAATCGGGACGGATTTTTAGGCCACATGTTCGTGTAGTCCCATATGCATCTTTCTGTGTACAGTGCTTGTAACTTTACCAAGACTGGGCCAAATTTCTTATCATTTTGATGATTCCAGAACCTTGCAGTACACACCAATACTTATATGCTAGATGATCAACCTTTTCTGATCGATTCCACAACGTTTCTTTCACAATGCAATGGCATGACCAGAACTCAACTTTATCTTTAAGAGCGAGTCAGGATAATGAGATGATTTTGAGTATTTTAGCACAATATGCATATAGAAAAAAACAAACATACATGTATTGCACACACTCTTGACATTAATAATTTAACAAAATTTAGTGGTATATTTACATTTGAATATTGTTGGGTATGTATAAAATATAAAAGAAATGTAATTACTGGGCCCCGTCTTACAAAGAGTTACGATTGATCCAAATCAATCGTAAGTCCTCCAATCAATCGCAAGTTTGCATTCTCCTATCTCTTATGTACATGGTTGCGATTGATATCAATCGCAAATAAGTTACGATTGATATCAACTCTTTGTAATACGGGGCCCAGGATATCCAAAAGAAACATTATACATGTACCTGTTACATGTATTTTAAAGTTGTTGTATTTCTCTTTTTCATGTGCTATGGCAATATTATTCACCTATTTCATAGTTGATTTTCATGGTCATAATTAATAACCTGACTCCACTTTCAACCAGTCAGATGACAAGATTATTAATAATTAAATTTAAAGATTCTTAAAATACCTGATTCTTAAAATCAGGTATATAATTGTTAATAGTATGCAGCACCATGGTGAGGCAAATTGTTAGATTTTTCCTCTTAATTGTTACGAGGTGATAGAGGTCAATATGCATGATATTTAAATTTGTCACTTTTGTTATTCCAAATTTTCAACGATTTTATATCCATGACTATGAGGAGACAAAGTGGCGAGTTGTTGGGGTTGTTAGGTCAATTAACATTGAACTATAGGTTTCTATTCTGGTTAATCCAATATTTCAGGAACAGTTTGAGACATAAACTTAACTGCATTTAGGCATAGGAGGAGAAGCAGTCTCATTCATCTGACCTGATTGTGTTTGTTTTTTCTTTCTTTTTTCTTTCAAACAGGAAATAAGAAAGAAGCATGGTCGAAGGCCGAAACAACGGCAGTATGGAATTTTTCAGTGAAAATATCAAAATGAAAAATTTCCTGGGAAAGAGGCCTGTGACTCTTGTTTCAGGCGTAACCCTTGTCTGAGGAACCGTACTTGGAAGGGTATTAAGTACAAAGTCAAAAATATAATAACATCTGTAAAAGATCAAAGCGATAGTACACTGTTGCTCATAACGTTGGAATATTTTGTTTACCCCAATTTATGGAATTATTTTGACAATGATTTATCGTTAATAGATCTAGATAATAGTATACATTCTCTCAGATTTTATTGACTAATGATTTGCGAGTGTTTGTTTTGTGTGACTGCTAAAGCATGTGTATGCTACTATGCTTATCAACTAGGGGACCTACGCCTCTTAAGTCATAAATGACAGTAATGAGGACAGTAATGCCTCGGAAAAGGGCACTAATATAGCGCATCAACACGGTTTTGATCCTAGGGCCTCACAGTTACGAGGCCATTGCTTTGTCACTGAATCACGACTGTACGCAGCGGGCTAGGGTAGGGTAGGGGGCAGCCCCCACAAATTAAAAAAAACAAAGAAAATGCAATAAATTTTCAATAATTCATTGAATTTCCCCCCGGTCCCCAACAGAAAAAAATCCTCTGTGTGGCCATGCTTTGAGCCACAATGCATGGCCGTACAGAGGATTCTTTTCTGTTAGGGACCGGGGGGGGGGAATTCAATGAATTATTGAAAATTTATTGCATTTTCTTTGATATCATGCGGTGAAATAAGATTAGGATGCATAAAATAAAATGGGAGAAGAGAGAGAGAGAGAAAGACAGAGAAAGAAACATGTAATTAATATATTAATATTTACCTCAAGTGAGGTTTTTCTATGAATATCCAACAGTTGGTGTGTTTGGATGACTATGATGCAATCATTGCAATGTATATTTAGCTTCAAAGGTCCTACGTTTTGAATGTGGCTTAAATGTGGGTTACTTTTTAGTACACAGAGTAATGTGAGGGGGAAAAATGCAATGTATGTGAGTTTGTTTGTATAGGAAATATGCAACTTAAGTTGTGTACTTGCAGGGTCTTACATAATTATGTACCCCATATTTACCACTAGTGAGGTTTTTCTATGAATTCCCCACAGTTAGGTTGAACAGTGTGTGTGTGTGTGTGATCTATATATCCTTATGAGGTCCTGTATATATGGACCCCATATACACGGGTCCTGGGGCGGTATTCTGAACATTGTTGTAAGTTTTGTGTTATCTTTTGTTGTATCTTCCAGAGATAACACAGCGCTAATATTGTTGTAAGTTGGTATTCTGAAAATCATTTTATCCCTGTGTTATCTCTTGAAGGACCGCCTCTATCTTATCTTTGACCACTGTTGACCCCCATTTTTATGGACCCTACCAATCAAAATCTATTTTATATAAGCATGATAAGTAGGTCAACCAATAGGAATACTTTATGCCATATCTAATGATGCGCCTAGCGCATACTAATCTTGGGCGTAATTACTAAATTGAGTGCTTATTACGCGCGTCATCATATGCGCTGTGGCATGTGGATCATGAAGACAACAAGTCACGCTTTCAATTAGTGGTTATAGATGAGAGCATTAAAATCGTCATATCCTAGCATGTAATTTCTTAGAAAGTTCTCATCTGTGATGTCTCCGGTCAACACACAATCTTCTGCTAACTTGTCTATTGGCACGAAGTTGGTTTTGGGCAAGGAATATTGCCGCCATTATATCATCCCGAAAGATACAACAACCTCCTACCTATTGTAAATATTGTTGTAAGTACCACGCAAGATAAGATAAGATAAAAGATACAACAATTTTCAGAATACCAATTATCTTGTCATATTATCTCCCGTGCGCATATGCAAATGAGGATTAAGCGCCATTTTTGTAATACTACGCACTATTACAAGCACACAAAAGTTTGAGCGCAGGCGCGACCAAAGAAATGAGAGAAAAGATACAACAAAAGATACAACAAAAGTTACAACAATGTTCAGAATACCAACTTTATCTTATCTTCAAAGATACAACAATATTAGATATAACACAGGGTTCAGAATACGGCCCCTGAGTTTTTCTAGAATTCCCCACAGTCATGTTGCACAGTGTGTGTGTGATCTACATGTCCTTATGAGGTCCTGTATATGGACCCCATATACAGAGGTCCTGAGGTTTTTCTAGAATTCCCCCACAGTGTGTGTGTCTCTCTGTGCGATCTACATGTCCTTATGAGGTCCTGTATATGGACCCCATATACAGGGGTCCACACAGTATATGAGAAATTGACATGAAATGCCCCACATGGCAGTACCCTGAAAGGTAGCATAATTATGTCAGTACGTGTGCGTGTGTGTGTGTGTGTGTGTTTGTCTCTCTCTCTCTCTCTATCCTCTCATTTATGTTTATACATCCCTCAATATCTTTCGTTCTAGCTACACAGCTGAATTTGATTCATTGTCCTCAATACACTTGTGGTGTTATCTAGGGGGTGTAAACTGACGAGACTACGTGTCTTTCCCGTGGCCTGACTTGGGGCCAATCGATTACGACTACGGACGACGAGACCGCAGCAATCACGTGCGTGCAACTTACGCGAAACCGAAGCGTGAGAAGAACTTCGGTCTGTTTCGCGAACGCTGACAGAGATTAAGTCGCTGACTATCGCTAATTATGTCCATTCGTTTACGTGCAGTTGTCCAAAAGGAGACGTAGATGGCGTTCCCCTGTAATCGTCAGTTTACACCCCCCCCCCCTTTAACGCGGATCGATGCTCCTGAATAATCAATCATTTACCGAGAATTATCGGACAACAACATCACAACAGTCATAACCGGTGTCTCCGGACAAGTGCAATCCGAACAATAACTATCCCTTCAGTTATTATATCAAAGCTTAGACTGGAGAAATACGGACCGGTAGCAACTATTCGGACCGTATAATCCCAGGTGGGTAATTGTCTGATATATCAATGCAGTCTCTCTTGCCATTGATCATGTGTTTCACGTGATGAGTCGGATAGACGGGGCAGTTGAAGTCCGGATAATTTGCTCAATAGGCAAACGAGAGATATTCCAGGATTCTTGATTGAGTACGGTTCATCCTCCCCATCCTTCATCAATCCTCATCCCCTGATTCCCCTCCTCCTTCTTCTTCTTCTTCTTTTGTTATTGTCTTTTAAAAACACCTGTTCTTCTCCATATCCCATTGTTCATCATCATCATCGTCTTCTTCTTCTTCTTCTTCTTCTCCTACTACTACTACTACTACTTCTACTTCTACTAACTTCTGATATAGATATCAATGAGTCTTATAACATGGATATCCTATATACTCCATCGTTTCTGAATTATTTATCAGAAATTTGTAAATTATAATCTTAACTTATATGAAGCTATGATTGGTCAGTATTGGTATGGTATAATAAAAAATAGACACAGTCTGTAACTCTGATGGATGCATTTGGCACATGTGTACTGTAGGATGGTTTTCATTTATTTACTCTTTCTACTTACACTTGCCTTATTTGAATATTAATAATACAGCAGAACATGTCTATCATTTCTCAGCTATGTAAAATAATGTTCCTAACCATTGTGGTCTCTCTTCTAAACACGAAAATTCATAAATATCCAGGATTGATTAAATTTTTAGCCTGCAAATTCAAGAATTGAGATCATCAATAGACTTCTCCCGTATTTGCAATGGTTCTTGATGCCAAAATCATTTCGTAATAATAATAACAATAATACACAGTTTTTATATAGCGCTTATTACAATCACTAACACTAAGCGCTTCCAAACTTGGAGATTATTACACCGGCTTTAGCTGTGTACGCAGAAGATCCGGTACATCATCAGCAAATTATCAACTAGTGATCCCGAAGAAGAAAAGTTTTCTCGACAGACCTAAGCTTATCCACTTTTTTTTTGTAATCTCAACACACTCGTTGATTTTATTTTAGTGTCCGTGTACATGGATAGACAACATTACTGCATTATTGATCTCGAGCAGAATTTTGTTAAAGGTCGGGTGAAATCCAAATATAAGTTGATTCCTGTTGATGTACAGGGCTGCGTACAACTCATATTTTGTGATTCCAACATCTAAATATATTTCATGGATTTTTAAATATTTTTAAAATAATTTTCTCAGACCTGCTGAGCTCCACCCCAAGAAATGCTTCAGATCTCATTCCCTAAATTACATCATCTGTCAATCATTAGTGAGCTAACAAGAGACAGTGGTATGTAGCTTCACCAGAGCTGACCACCTGTTTACAATAGACAATATACAATACCAACATAGGAGTTGCTATGTCAGACGTGCTGTAGCATAACCAGGAAAAGAAAGGTATTGTGGAGGTATTGTATGAAAACATGCAATTCTTTTGTAAGCATGTGTTGAGCTGGGGGAAGTTACATACCACTGTCTCTTGTTAAAGATACTATGTCCCTTTTGCAGCCAACATCAAATTCTGTAGAACTTTGCAGGAATTATGAATATGTCATGTATGTCCTATCTGTGAAATTTAAACGTTAGCAGTATCCTAATATTCAAATTATGCAAGGAAACCCGTTTACTTGCTAGACTTCACTGTCAGACACTATTGAGTGACTGACTGGCCTTTTTCATCTTTGACTTTGGTAATAACATACATAAATGAGCTGTAAAGGGAACATGAGCATTAGTCAACATCAATAACCAACTTCTTGTAATGGCCAAAATGAAACTGACTGAATCTTTGCGCAGCATAAAACGTATGACCATTCGGTACAGTGGTCTGAAAAATCAGACTATTACTTACTGGCTCTATAGCTCCTAAGTCGATTCGACAACTAATAGTCGTTATGTTCCCTCTTAAAGACATTTTCAAGCCCCCTTTTTTTTAGGGAAGTTCTAAATTAGTATTGTCTTTCAAATGCCGTTGGAATTTAACCTTTTCATTTGTTTGGCCTGCAAATGGGACATAGTACCTTTAACTCACTAATGATTGACAGATGATGTCATTTCGGAGGGACTGGCAATAGTACTATGCCAGTCCCTCCTCAGATAAATAATTTCCCACTATTCTTTCTCAAAACTTTGTATATTTGTATAGTATACTGTCAGCATGCGTGACCAAGAAAACGCGTATAAAGGGGATGTTTTTTTTTTTTTTGGGGGACGCGGTCCGCGCGATGCCACATTAAGGGGCCCGGGTAAAAAAAAAACCGTCCATTTTCAAGAAAAAGGGTACTTTTTCAAAATCCTGCCGAATTGAAAGCTGGTCGGGATAGCTGTGCTGAGTCTGTGTCAATAACAAGAGATATCACACTTAATCATATTATTTATAGAGTACTCATACATTTACCACTCGAGGTATAAAATGTATAGTTGAGGTAATTTTAGACCCCAAAATGTGTGAATTTAGATTGCCATACGATCATACCAATTCAGCTCCACTTTAAAAAAAATAAGGTGACGGTTAGTTAATAAATTAATTAATAATAACAATACACTGGCCGGCTGGCTGGTTGTGCATATTATAACCAACACAACAAAAAGCCAATATTGGCATTGGCTGGAATAAAACTTATAATCTCGTTTTTCAACGGCTGGTTTAAAATTATTGAATATTTTGTGGGGCACCACAAATACTAGAAATGGTTATATTTATGGATATTTCAGCCGTCTCTGACCAGATTTTGCTCAAACAAAGATGATATTATCATTTAAATTGTATATTCTTTCAAATTTGACACTCAGTTTTTCATTATCTCACATACAAATTATTTTGGGTAGCGCCCTCTGCAACAAAACTCAACTATCCCTTTAAGTATTAGCCAAAGATGTAGAAGACCATTATGTTTGTGGAGATATATAGTAGATAAAATGCCGAACATACGTGTTCAAAAATGCTCAAGGGGTTACAATTTTACAAAACTTGTTTAGGACTCATTAATTACGAGTACATTTTTGTAAAATACCCGTTAAAACCAGTTTCAGTTTTAATATCAGTTTATTGTTTCCATATTGCACATGATATAAATATTACAATATAAAACAATACTTTGTAAATTATAATCACACGAAAAGAAATTAGATACATGTTACAAATTTACTCATTGATCGAGTTATATAACAGCGTTTACAAGAAGACGAATATATTTATTTGATAGTGAAATATGACGAAACCTAATAAAAAGCAAAGCTTGTAAAGAATAGGTTCCGTACAAAATATGATGAGGAAGATCGAAATAAAGAGAAAACATTAAATGCAATATAAATGTATCAGACAAATAAGAAGATTGTATAATGTGAAATCATGTCAGAAAATATCATAGAGAAAAATAATAAATAAATGAACATGAAAAAGTGAATAGGCCTATCCGAATAAACATCGAGCCTCATACAATGATTATGAGGTCTAGTTTTAATTTGAATGAGTCGATTGCGAAAGAGGTTGCCCATAGACGAAAATGAAACCGCAATTTGCCAAATAATTCTCCTCCCACTCAACATTGGCGAAATTGAATGACGCTTACGCATTTCCAAATTGACTGAACCAAGCTTTAATTTGAATGTGCATGTTTAGAAAACTCGGTGACTCGAAACGAAATTGAATGCAAAAAGTTTAAAAATGAAACAGGGGAGCAACGAGTGGAGAAAATTCGCTCGAACATGAATGCACGTTAGTGAAATTGATCGCTGCTTTGACGAAATTGGCCGGGAAAACCTATACTTAACCTACTGAGGGACACAATCCTCACGTCTATCCCACATTATATCCAAATAAATGAGAAAGAAAATGTCATAAAATATCATTTTCATTATGAGATCATTCATGTTTATTTTTATCATAGATTTGTCTTTATTTCCCGAGCGTACGGGGCACGTTTTTCAGGGTGAATGTGATATAGGAGCAAAATAGTTCATTGCCAACAAAGGAGAATCCAGCTATTTTTCTTGACTTGATCTCTGTACACACATCCAATCTATCACAGTTTACCACGTCACATTGTTTATTTTCAGAAGAAGTTCTGCACGTTCCGACTTTAAAAGGCATTCAATCATACACTCTAAAAAAAAACTGCTCAATTTGAGTCAAAATGTTACTCTTTTGAGTGGTCAAAAGGGAACCACCCGACTTTTGAGTAAACTTTACTCAGCATGTGTTGAGTAACAAATCTACTCATCTGTTGAGTAAAAATATTACTCAATAAAAGACTAAATCTCTACTCAGTTTTAATGAGTCAACCTTTACTCAATATTTACTCCTCTGTTGAGCGGTTCCCTTTTTTACTCAGTAATGGGTAGAAACGTAATCAACTCATGTCGAGTAAGAAACTGCTCATGAGTTGAGCCAAATTTTACTCAATTAACGAGTACATGTTTTGACTCGAATTGTTTGAGCGATTTTTTGCTCAAATATTGAGTATGATGTTTTCTGGGTAACGCTTAGTTGCTCAATCAATATTGAGTAAAAACATGTACTAAGTTAAGTACATGTTTTTACTCAATACTGATTAAAACAAAGGTGGATTCAACTATAGGGTTTTAACTTTTTGACTAAGGGTTTAACTAAACCGCTGATTAATATTGTTCTTTTTTATAGCTGTTAAGTAACCATTATTTGTCAATAGAGAATATAAACCATAACTTTGCCTGATTTCTAAATTAAGCATTGATTTGAAGTTCTTCACTCACACACTATGCCAATAACATAAAGTCAACGACATTTTAAGTTCAGTAACATAATTTGTGGTCTTTAATTTCCCAAATCAGTTTGAATCACAGTGTAAACATACATGATATTAAAAACCTCTTTTGTCTACATCTTTTCTTTCTCTCTTCCTCACTTTGAATTCATAATTTGTTGAGGTAGATATTCCCTTTTCCTTCGTATTTTTGCTTTTGTTTTACATTTGGTATATACAAAATTTAGGATAAACATGTGACATAATACGTGTACTTATAATTATGTAAACGATACTGTTCTAAATTGTACTCTCGTTTTGAATTTTGATGAAAAATTGTGGTACTGATTTCCTGTATAGATCCAAGAGTCCACATTCTGCAAGACAAAATAAGAAACAAATATAGTTTTGAAAAGTTTGGCCATCATCTATACAAAAAATTCAAAAATTTCCACAAAAAAAAAAAAAAAATAGGAGGCGGCCCAAAAAAAGGAAGCGGGCGGGAACGCTAAACATGTATATTTTTTTAAGTGGCCTTATATTGGTAATTGGCCGAATGCCCAGGGCAAATCGTCCTGTAGAACCATCTGCATCAATAGAATAGGCCTAGGTAGCTCCGACGTACGCCGAAGCCGTCGTCGGAGCTCCCTGGGTCTGGAGTCACTATGAACATGACGGACAAAGAAAGCGGACAACATATACAGTTCCTCAGGTAGACAAAGCTAAATCCCTTCACTACATGCTATA
Organism: Mesocentrotus franciscanus; assembly: GCA_037976565.1. Lineage (NCBI taxonomy): Eukaryota > Metazoa > Echinodermata > Echinoidea > Camarodonta > Strongylocentrotidae > Mesocentrotus > Mesocentrotus franciscanus. The sequence continues at coordinate 1,559,082 of CP137668.1, read as the reverse complement.
AGCCAGTTCATAGTTACAATCCGAGCATGGGCAGATAAAGGTCATTTGTACCAAAATGGTAAAACCCACAGAGATGAATACTGGATTATGCGCTCATGAAAGTTATGTAACATTATTCATTTATGCACCAACGGTACATTCTATGATACGCAGGTGGAAGTATTCTTTTCAAGAGGACAAACAAAAGGTTCTAAGATGCTCAAAGTGGAACTTCTCCATGTGTAAAAGATCTGTGGATATTTGGGGTCATTTGTACCATGTGCTATCTGTAAACTCCCTTATCATGTAAAAATGTGTAGAACAGGTGAATATGTGACACCTGTTATACACATTTTTACATAATAACAGTGAAGGGATGTTCCTTTGTCTACCTGAGGAACTGTATATTTTGTCCGCTTTCTTTGTCCGCCATATTCATAGTGAGTTACCCCAGGCCATGCCAAATAGGTCCTACGTGTTTAATACAAATGCAAAGTAGGCTAGCTATTACCGGTCACTGAATTAAAGATACCATGTCCCTTTCGCAGCCAATCTCAAATTCTGTAGAACTTTGCAGGAATTATGAATGTGTCATGTATGTCCTATCTGTGAAATTTAAACGTTAGCAGTGTCCTAATATTCAAATTATGCAAGGAAACCCGTTTACTTGCTAGACCTCACTGTCAGACACTATTGTCAGTATTGAGTGACTGACTGGCTTTTCTTCTTCTTTGGTAATAACATACATAAAATGAGCTGTAAAAGATTTGTCTTCATCAATAACCCACTTCTTGTAATGGCCAAAATTAAACTGATTGAATCTTTGCGCAGCATAAAACTTACGACCATGCGGTACAATGGTCTGAAAACCAAGACTATTAGTCTTTATTTTCCCACTTACAGACATTTTGAAGCCCCATTTTTTAAGGGAGTTTTAAATTAGTATTATCTTTCAAATGCCATTGCATGGAATTTAACCTTTTCATTTTATTGGCCTGCAAAGGGACATAGTACCTTTAATGCATGCACGCACGCCCAAGTTCACAATCACATAGACTAGTCTAGGCATAATGACATTGACAGTGCATGACAACAATAATTTCACAATCTTGATCAAAATATCTTGACTAAATATCACACAGTAGCATTATTAAATTAGCATGAGGAATACTTACCTAAAAATGTAGGTTGTAACTCTTCCATGCTCCATGAGCTCAGAATTTCTTCGACAGTCACATCCATATCTCACTCTCAGTTCTTTCGCATCTGCACGTGCGCGCATGCGCATGCACGAGCCAGCTGTTAGTTACACTTTCCATCGATCAAACTTTTACTCGCACCCGAGGTAAAATCAGGTCAGAGATCAATGTTGAGTTATTTATTACCTGCCGCCGCGTAATACCCAACCGTAGTTTACTCAAAATTGACACAAATGAAATTCGTACTCAACGTTGAGTCATTGATTTACTCTTTATCGAAGGTAACAAATTACTCGGGTGACGAGTACCACTAAAATCAAGGTCTTACTCCAGCTTGAGTACTGAATTGCTCATTTTGTTACTCAACTTGTTTTACTCGGCAAAATTTACTCGCTGACTTTAAGAGTGTAAGAGACAGTCGTCAAAGAAGTCATCATCTCTCCGATCGTCCATTGTCCTCTTTTATTGTGATCGTATTTCCCTCGATCTGTTGATGCTTTTGTTTCTTCAACATAATGTGTCCTCATATCAATTAGCCCATCCCGTCATTTTGTCTGACATATACAAACAATATGTAATGTCTTTCCCATTCAAAGACTTATCATTTCATAATTTCAAGGATGACTTAACCAATGGAGGAGTACATGACACAAAATTTAAGTTTTTGAGCATGACCGTAGTCAGGCTAGTCAAATGGTATTGCGTGGAATTTTATGTAATCATGAAAACCTTATTTTGCTAACAAAATTGATACAAAAAACACATGGGAGGCTTTTGATACAACACAGAGAAAAAATGAATGACATTTACTTATCAACTATTCTTAGGATTTTCTGTCTAAGTTTATAAGGCCACCGTACGTTTTTGGGCACCAATTTTTTTTTTTGTAATTCTGTCACCGTATTTTTTTCCTCCTCAGTGTACAGGACCATGTGTCACTTGTGTATCCGCGATTGGGCATGGATCTGACTCCTGGTTCAACAAACATAGACATAGACAAAGGTTGAAGCCCCACACACGCGGATCCCCCAAAAAAAAAAATGGAAGATGAGAGCTCCATATATAGAGCCCAATGATTTAAGGACAAGAAGCAGTAGACAATTCGTGACTCGGCGGTCTTGATTGTACTTGACTTGAAATAGAGCACCCAATATATCTGAGATCAATTATGTATCCGGTCAGAATAAACAGATAAACAAAGAAGTAGATTAGTTAATGGAGCTCTATGGAGCTCGCCTGTCTTTGTTGACCACCAGGTGATTCTTCTCGGGAATGCAGACAAGCTAGGTGTAATTAAGCCACTATCAGAAAGTCTTCTATTTTCGTTAGATACAGTGGGACGCTTTCAATAGACTTGAACGTGAAAGACCTGATGCGAAGAGAGAGCTTATAATGACAAGTAAATGCATGGCTACCATTGTTTGTATATTGAAAGGTAGGTTATAGACTGTAAAATAATTGGATGTATCGACTTAAAGAATGAATAAGAAAGGGAAAGCAAACTGCAAACTTATTTAAAATGTTGGAAAAAGTCGGGCAAAAAATCGTTCAAAACTGGCAAGAGGAGAATCTTGGATGAAGTACAAAATTGGACATAACTGGGTGGCCTGCGGCCGGTAGCGATAGTCACATTTTGGTTTTAGGACAAGAACCAGTTATGAAGATAATTCGTGGCTCTGCAGACTCGACTATAAGAATATTACGTAAGAAATCATTAATATGCCTTTAAAAAAAAGTTTTTAATGTTTGTTAATGCTTTTTACCCAATATCATTATGTATTGTAAATGTTGTATTTCTTTCTTTCTATCTTTGACTTCTCTTTTGCTGCCCCTTCCTTATTTTTACTTCTCTTCACTTTGACTGGTAGCCTAGTCGTATCTCTGTCGCTCTTTTCTTCTGCTATATATGTAAAACTGTATATAATTAATCATTCATTTATATATAATGCGTTATGATTTGAAATATGTTTGTATTGTATTTTTTCCGGTGTATGGTAATTTTGTTGTCTAATTCATGTGTGTAATACCATACACATGGACATATTGAAAAACAGCCTTTTTGGCTGAAAGTGTGTTTTTACCGTGTCTAAATAAAATCAATAACAACAACACCTATATTTGAAACAGAGTATCAAATATACCTGATATCACTAGGTACCCTGTCAATTAATACAAATAACTAAATATACAAACAAATAACTGAATGCAGCTCTTTCCTCCAAGCCTGTGGGTCTTTGTTGAGCACTGGCTGATTCTGCTCGGGTATGCAGGCGAGGCCCCTACTAGTAGAATGTCTTTTATTTTCATTAAAGACGGGGGAATTCTGTCTTGAATGTGAAAGACCGTTTGCATTCCCTCATACAATTTGATCGCTCTTTTATGTGACACGAATAAACCTGGCCCATCATTATTTGCATGTTGAATGGTTGTTTACAGACTAGGGAAGGATATTATGGCACTTATGAGAATAAATAAGACAAGGAAATCAAAATTTAAAAGGTAAAAAATCAATTTAAAAATGTCAGGAGGGGACTCTTAAATGTATTTTAAAATGGACTATAACATTGTGGCTAACCCTACCGGCTGCAGGCTATGGTGATGACAAATGTCAGCTGCCTAATCCATTTTTACGACACCATTATCACGGCCTCTCCCCGAGCTCCCTCGACAGACGTCAGCTAGGACCCACCCCAAACTTTTCACCCCTATGACAACATTTTCAATTTTTTTCTTCAATTTCCGCCTGACTTGAGATGGCTCGCTGCGGGGCTTGAGGCTACAGAGAGAGAGAGGGGGGTGAGAGTGAGAGAGAGAGAGAAAAAAAAATAAATAAAAGGGGGAGATGAATGCTTATTTATTAGAGACCAAAGATGTTTTAAACAATAAATATTAAGAATTTATAGTATTGTGTAACAAAATCACCCTATATCTTATCTTTGTCGCATGTTTCTATTTCTATTTGAGAAGAGTAGAGAGCTTGCATCACTCAGAGGAGATGGTAAATCAGGATGCCAGTATTATATCATCTCAATCCATTCTATTTTCGCAAGTGCATTCGAAATATTAATTTACATTCTATATATTGTAATAGCTCGTTCAGATAATTAGGACTCTGTAAAACTGCGGCGGTTTTGTTTTCTTCTTTTGATCACGTGTTGTGTAATGCACTTTTCATTTCTGTATCTTATTACGCAGTGTGCAGTGATTATGCGCAAGTCCTTTGTTGCGCGCAGTTGCCTTTCATTTTTATTAATATTGTAATACCCTTAAAGCTCGTTCAGATAATTAGGACTCTGTAAAACTGCGGCGGTTTTGTTTTCTTCTTTTGATCACGTGTTGTGTAATGCACTTTTCATTTCTGTATCTTATAACGCAGTGCTCAGTGATTATGCGCAAGTCCTTTGTTGCGCGCAGTTGCCTTTCATTTTTATTAATATACAAATAACGCACGGTAACGAGTGCATTCAGGGCCAAATAATGCACGATGTGCGAGAAGAGCCCCTGGATATACCGCACCGAGGTCCGTAGGGCCGAGTGCGGTATATCCAGGTGGCGAGTCGAGCACAGAGTGCATTATTTCGGCCCACAAATGCACGAGCAAACGTGCATTGTTTGTTTTATAAAACTTCCCCCTCCTACTGAGCTGCCCCCATCCCCCAAAAAAGCCAATTAATAAATAATTGAATTGTATTCTTACCTTCACGCTACGGTCTAGTCTCTCAACCGTTGACTAAAAAGTGATCCAAAAAGTTGCAAAGTCTATCCAATAAGTACGCGCATCTATTACGCGTATGAGAACCTGCGCACTTTGCGCGCACTCCATCTATTGTGACGTAATAATCACACCCAAGGCACACTTTTCCTCCGAGCATCATTGCGCGTACACTTCACACAAACTTTGACACGCCCGGTCATTGACACTGACAATGGTGACCTCATTATGAGTGCAGCGAATGTGCTAACCAAAAGCACTATACCTGCACTCCGGCGAGTGCAATATTAGTGCAGTCCATTGAATGTCACGTGACCAGATTTGAACCAATCACATTACAGAACATTCTTGGGAGTTAGTATTATACAGATATTGCCTGCCTAGAGGTTTAATATAACATTTGACTTCCCCGACAGAGTTATATTTTTCCCAAGGGATTATATTTTCCCCGAAGCGCGCAGCGCTGAGGGAAAATATTGTCCCGAGGAAAAATGTAACTCTGGAGGGAAATGAAATGTTATTTATTAAAGCGATACAACAGGCAATATCTGTTATATTATATAGCCTATATAGATACGACATTTGTGTCATATAGATCTAGATCTAGGCTTAGGCCTACCCTTATTTAAAATACTGAAATCAAGAAGCGCGGAGCTGTATAGGCGCAGGCAGGGCGCAGGCTTTGGGCGTATGTTGTCTGCATGCAGCGCACTGCACTGCGCGTGTGGCAGCTATGCATTATGACGTAGGTGATGACGCTCCTCGGTCCAATATAACGGACCGAGGTGACGTCAATCGGGCAATATAACGTTGGAGATCCTTGCAGCTCTAGTCACGTGATGGCGCTTTGACCAATCACTAATCAGTATCTATATAGACTATATAATATAATATTGTAATACCCTTAAAGCTCGTTCAGATAATTAGGACTCTGTAAAACTGCGGCGGTTTTGTTTTCTTCTTTTGATCACGTGTTGTGTAATGCACTTTTCATTTCTGTATCTTATAACGCAGTGCTCAGTGATTATGCGCAAGTCCTTTGTTGCGCGCAGTTGCCTTTCATTTTTATTAATATTGTTATTATTATCATAATTATTATTACTATCATCATAATTTGTTCACTATTGTCGATAGTGATATATTTCATTGATTAACTTTAATTAGATTTGAATTGTATATTGTACAGTGTTAAATTGACAAATTCAAACTGATTGTAAATTTCTCCAATACCCCAATGTGGGTGACATGAGAATAAATTGTCATTGTCATTGTCATTGACACGTACACAAACAACCTCGGCGGCTTTCTTGCGGCGGTTACCGCGCCATATTTGAACAAGCCTCAATTTATGCGTCATCTTTTGAAATGTGCTAACATTACAGTTACACATGAGGTAGTCCCAACACTTTTTCTAAAGGCTATACAAAAGGGTACTGAAATTACCCTTAAGTTAAGTTCTCAAAAGTCACTGGCGATCACTTTCATTAAACAAAAATTAATATCCACTATTTCGTTTCGAGATTTCAAAAGGTGTTTTTCCGAACATTATGGAAAAATACAACTGTTTGTTACAATGGGTTTGAGAAGTTCTCCTCGTTTAAGAGTGTAGATGGAAGGATTTCACAATCATCCAGTACCGTATCAACGTCATGATACTTGAGGATCCTCCCCAATCAAACATCTTCCTCCCATGGTAACATTCTATTGTCATGACAAGTGAAATGCAGGTACATGTTGATATCACTGCAAAATGTTTAGGCGCTTTTGTGCAAAAGCTATTATGGTATCATTGTATCCTTTTGGTGTAAACAGAGAGTTTTGAATTATAATAGAGATGTGTTGCTGATGGTGGGGAGTATCACAGCACTCGTTTTGTCTTGTTTTCATTGTGGTTTGAAGGTACATTTCAGAGTTTGTTGGTTAACATTCTTCATATATTTGCATAATGATCATCTTCTCTACTGTCCAACAAGATGGTAAAACTCCTTTTACATTTAGAGTGATGATCGGGTATTCACGTTTTCCACACGACTTGAATACATTGATCATTGTTTGTTTATATGGGAGCAGTCCACCTGATTTAATTGTTCGCAGGACCCGCGTCTTGTATATATGAGAAGAGCAATATTAAAGCTTTCAAGATTTATTAAAAACATATCTTTGTAGCCAGACTGCTGAATTGTTACATTATTTTAAAGATAATTAAAAAAAACAAGGGTACAATGTACAAAAGTATAACTGCAATGAATATATACATACAGAATCAGATGGTTAAGAATTTTTGAAATGACTCAACAAAATGTTACGTTTGGACTAGAGAGTGAATATTAAAAGCAAGAATAAAGACATAGCTTTTTTTTTTAATTGTTGATACCCGTCACTAAAGTCACACCTGACAATTTATACGAATTTGATTAACTGGGATTATACAAATCTTATTTTATTGGAGTTACCATTGGGAAATGGAATGCAAAAAAGAATCGGCATTTCAGCAATCTGTCTTCATGAACTAATATACGATGGCGTTCTTGCATAGCAATGTACATACAAGAATTGTATAAGAGAAGAGATGGTTTGTTCTACAAAATCAAGGTAAACATTGTTCACTTAGTTTTCCTATGTACGTACTGTTTGATGGCTAATTATTCCGAATGGTCGGGTAGCGTCGCGGTGCGTCGCGTTAACTTGAACGCGACCATTCGTCCAAAGCCCCAGTTTTGCCGAAAGGGTGCGTTGAGAACGGAGTACCGCCTTAACGCACCCTTTCGGAATAAGCGGGGGCTTTTCTCGAAAGGGTGCGTTGACTAGTCTTCCACACCAGTCGTTTAGAATGGAATTTAAGGAATAGAAATTTAAGTCGTTTGAAATTGAAATAATCAAAATTTAAACAATTAAAAATGCAGATCAGGCGTTTACAAGAATTAAATAAATAATTAACAAGAAACACAATCAAATAATTTACTTAAATATTTAAAAAAAATGTCACATAAAGGTGTTTACCTAGTCTTGCATGACAGTCGTTTATTTATTAAAATAACAAAAAAAAAAATCCATTTCTTTCTATGTGCTCCGTTATTTATTTATTTATTTGTAATTTCATTTGTAACGACAGTTATGCAAGATTAGTTTACATTAAAAATCAATTCTATACATAGAAAGAAGTGAATGTTATTTTATTTGACATTTTTAAATATTTAAGCCCCACTGCAATACTTGTACCTACTTGCGACCTCTATCTAGCAATCGGTACCCGTTGGTTAAATGAGAGCTGAATTGATGAGATAACCAGTGGCGGTTCCAGGGGGCCGGCCCTCCCTAGAAAAAACAGGTAAAACACACTTTTTGTAAAAAAAAGAAGTTGGGCCCCCTCCCCTGGCGCCCAAGGGGGGGGTGGAGGTTGAAAAATTGCAATTCGCCTCCCCGTTGAGCAAAAAAAAAAATGAGTGCTCACTCCCGCTTATCCCGAAAGGATGCGTTAAGGCGGTACTCCGTTCACAACGCACCCTGGGGGCTTTGGACGAATGGTCGCGTTCACGCTACCCGACTATTCGGAATACGCCCTGTTTGATTGTCCGATTTCGGCTTTCTGTTCATTCTGTTTTTACGGTTTACTCTGATGAGTCCAAAAGGCAAACGTTCACTGTCTTTTCAATGCTGTTACACATATGGCATATCTTAATAAAAAGACAGATACTTGTAAACGTGTAGGCATAATTATAATTGTATTTGCTTGAAAGTAATAAATTCAGTTTTAGATGTTATATTCCATGTCTCCAACATTAGCTGTTCTAACCATCCTCTTATAATTTTTCTCTTATTTACCCACACAGGGACATTATTTATGCCAGTGATATTTCCTACACATGCAAGGTTTACCACTATCACCATCATTATAATTATCATCATCATCATCATCATCATCATCACTGTCAAAATCATCATCATGATCATTAAACATTGAGTTCATTTCAGAACCTAATATAAATGATAAAAAACGCCTGAAGTAGGTCTTGTTGACTTAATCCTAATACGGCCGGGGGCCATGATGCCCCTGTCGAATTTTTGCCGCTGCATCAAAACCCCTGAACCTTTGGCGCTGAAATTTCATGAGTTTTTTCCCTCATGTCTGCCGCACATTTTGATACCAAATTTGTTATGGGCGAACCTATGGTTCGGGTGTTAGGTGACAAAATATAATCACATGTCAATCAAAATATGTAATTCTCACAAATGTGCGTGTGTAAGTATATTGCAGTATATGATCTTTATCGAAATCAATATCATGAGTGATTTATTTCATGTTATGCAGTCATACATTCATAATTATACTTGTTTAGTATTAGCCAAGCATTTTTTTATTCACACAATGAAATACAAAATAAATTAAAAACAATAGAATACATAAGAAATTGGTAATAAATTTACATAATTAGTGGAAAAACACAGAATTCACACTTGTTCAGTATTAGAAACTATTATATTTCAATTGATAAATGTTATTGCCCAACTAAAACAGCAATTTCAAATCAAATCTGCCCATGCATTGTTCAAAATCACGCATTTTTGAAAATTTCCAAACAAAATTTGCATATTGTCATGAAAATATTAATAAAAATAAGTTAAAAAAAACATAAAAGAAAATAAATATTACCATCTTATTCAATATACTTCAATCTATCACCATGCAAATTTTCACATTAACTGGACCTTCCTAGGCCGAGATCTTAGGGGGGCCATAATGCCCGGCCGTATTAAGACCTCAAATAGCCCGGCCTTTTTAGGGTCTGTAAAAGACGGCATCATCAAAAAGTGGAGTATTGGTGACTATTGGTGGATAAGTGTAATTTTATTCTCAAATATTCAATTTATCTTCTTATATCGTGCCCCCTCCCTATTCTGTTTGGTCTTTTGGTAGTTGTTGCTGTGGATGCGTTGGCCACAGGTTCAACTACAAAATCGGGTATGAATGGTTACGGTACTCAATGCAATACATGTGATCTGCACCAGGGGCGGCGATCCCGGGGGACGGGGACACGTCCCCCCTCAATTTTTTTAGGGGGGATCGTCCCCCCTGCAAATTTGAAAAAAAGTGCACACAAGAAATGTATAGCAAATACTGACTATAAAGACTGCAACATACTTTTAGGCTCTGGAGGGCCCAAGAGTGCAGTGTTTAGACAAATAAAAATGCAAAAATCTTCTCGCTCGGGAGCTTCGCTCCTTCGCATAATATCCTTCAAAATTTACATGTAAATATTGTAGAAATGTGAAATGTGAAAAAGTATATTGCTTGTTTTCTGTTATACTATAGTTTTGCTAAGGAATGTAATTATTTAATACAACAAAACTTCAAAAACCTGTGAGGGGGTAGTCACTTCCGTCACCTTCACCCCTCTCGTTCACTATGCTCCCTCACTGGCGTACTGATAGGGGCTTGGGGCAGTTGCCCCTAATAAAATTCAGACATGGTGTATTTCTAATTTGATACCAGTGATTTACAAATGTTGCTGAAATGGCATGATTTTCCTGAGCTTCCGGGGCTCTGCCCTGGACCCCACCAAGGGCCCTAAGGCGGCCCTCGGATGCTTATCTGATCGTAATTTAATGCCCAAAACCCTGAGATTCTGGGGCTCTGTCCCTGGACCCGACTCCAATTAATGCCAGTGTCACAAATAAGGTATCAAAATATGCTCATCTGACCGTAATTAAATGCCTTAAACCTCTGAGCTTCCGGGGGCTCCACCCCCCTGGGCCCCACCTGGGGCCCTAAGGCAGGGCCCTGGATGCTCATCTGACTGTAATTAAATGCCTGAACCCCCTGAGCTTCATTGGGCTCCGCCCCTTGTCCCCCGCCGGGGCTTTGCCCCTGGACCCCACGCCAATTTACGCTCCACTTGCCTCGCTCGCTTTGCTCTACCTGATCGTAAATACTTACTTTAGCCTCCCCCACTTTGAAAAACGTTTCGCGGGTCCTGCATGTAACATGTGGTTACATGCAGTTACATAACAAGTGGTGGTGATGCAGATTTTGTTTCTGCCCCCAAAAAAAGTTTTTGCTCGTCCCTCGCATTTCGTCCCCCGGTCATGAAAAGAAATCGCCGCCCCTGATCTGCACACAAACTACATCGCGCACCGTCATCAATCTGATCAGCTGAGCGGCCCATTGTTCATACCAAGACGTCACTGAAAATCAGCGTGTATGACGATTGTTTTCGGGGTCATGAGTGGGTTGATTTTTCGTCAATTTTGATCAACTTTTATAATTTTCGCTCGAATTTACAAGTTAAACAAATACAATATTCTTACTCATTGTAAGTTTACGATTGCAATGATACCAAATTCAGTCAAGTTCAAAATCAATGAACCTTCTCTTTAAATGTAAAAATATTTATACCCCAAGACCTTATCAGCTACGGTACAATAAACTTTCCCTTCCCAACCCCGAACAAACAACTGCAAACAACTTCTACAGGGGGTCTAATATACAACAGCATCCCCTAACCTATTCGCAATTGCACATCTGTTTCCTTATTCAAACGATCTCTTTCACAACTAAAGTAATTAATACCATAATTGAATTTTTCTTTCTTATTTTTAAATACCATTGTCCTTGTGTGTGTTTTGGGGTCTTGTTTTGTCTCCCACACCCCCATCTTCTTCTTTTCTACTACTTCTTCTTCTTTTTCTTTCTGGTCTCCATGGCAGACCAGCTGCACTACGCAAGCGCAGCTGAAAATGGGCTATCCAGTCGTCTGTTTTCTCTGTCTTTTTGTGTGTGTCGTTGTACATTCTTTCGTTCTTAATGTTTTGTTGTTTTTGTTTTTTGTTTGCAATTTAATGCCATGTGATTTTGCTTGCTTATGTAAAAAAATGTATATTATCTTTTTAAAAATTGTTTTTTGGGGGGGTTACTTTTTTCCACTGTATATTCTTGTTATGACAGGAATACGCTGGTTCGCTGACGAACATCTTGTGAAGTGCATATCGGTATATTTCAGAGGTTTTTTTGCACACGTGCAAGTCATAGTCGTTCGTTTGGAACAAGAAGGGCTTAACTCATATAATTTTGGAGAGCTACGCTCTTCAAGCTCCATAGAGACAATTAGTATTATTTCATGTTCCTACGCGTGCAAGGTTAACCAATATCATTACATTATTATCATCACTCTCCACGCAGGTGTTAAATGGGTAACGGTAGGAAGGAATTCCTTGAATGCTGTGAGCGCCGAAATCGGCGGCCTAGCATAGCCGGGTAATGTTGGAGCGCCTTGAGGACCTTGCAAGGTCGATACGTGCACTATATAAGAAACCAATATTATTATTATTATTATTATTATTATTATTATTATTATTATTATTATTATCACCATCATCATCGTGAGCATCATCATCATTACAAAAGTTCAATTCACTTCCAATCCAGGTTCATTTCCGCTCTTGTTCGGTGTCTTAATCTTGACATTAGGGCCTTTTCGTTTGGCACGTCCACATAGACGACGTCAAAGATATGACGTCATTTCGGCGATTTGCGCATGCGTCGGGTCGTCTCACGTCGTCAGGCCCAATTTGAGAACGCGTTCACCCATGATTTGAGGTTCGTCAGAAAACTCGAACCCCGTCGTCAAAATGACGTCATCTTGCTATATCGCAGCGTAAATCAGAAGGGAAGAAACAAAGAGAAAGTGATATAAAGAATGATAAAAACAAAGAACTACATAAGAGAAGGTTATAGAATAGATAATGAAAAGATAGAAGAGAAGATGAAAGATGGAAAAACAAAGAATAACATAAGGAATGGTAGGAAGAAAATGATAGAACGATAAAAACAAAGAATTACATAAGAAAAGGTGATGAAAAGAAGTAACAAAGAATAACATAAGGAAAGACAGAAAGAGAAAATGATAAACAAAAGATAATGAGAAGATAGAAGAGAAGATGAAAGATGGAAAAACAAAGAATAACATAAGGAATGGTAGGAAGAAAATGATAGAACGATAAAAACAAAGAATTACATAAGAAAAGGTGATAGAAGGAAGAAACAAAGAATAACATAAGAAAAGACAGAAAGAGAAAGTGATAGAATGATAAAAACAAAGAACAAATGAGAAGGTTATAGAAGGAAAAAATAAAGAATAACATAAGGAAAGACAGAAAGAGAAAATGATAGAATGGTAACAATAAACGATAACATAAGGAGAGACAGAAAGAGAAAAATGATTAAGCATAGATAATGGAAAGATAGAAGAAAAGATGAAAGATGGAAAAATAAAGAATAACATAAGGAAAGAAAGAAAGAGGAATAATGAAAACAAACACTAACATGAGAGAAGGTGATAGAAGGAAGAAACAAAGAATAACATAAGGAAAGACAGAAAGAGAAAATGATATACAAAAGATAATGAGAAGGTAGAAGAGAAGATGAAAGATGGAAAATCAAAGAATAACATAAGGAATAGTAGGAAGAAAATGATAGAACGATAAAAACAAAGAATTACATAAGAAAAGGTGATAGAAGGAAGAAACAAAGAATAACATAAGAAAAGACAAAAAGAGAAAGTGATAGAATGATAAAAACAAAGAACAAAAGAGAAGGTGATAGAAGGAAGAAATAAAGAATAACATAAGGAGAGACAGAAAGAGAAAATGATAGAATGGTAACAAACAATAACATAAGGAGAGACAGCAAGAGAAAATGATTAAGCATAGATCATGGAAAGATAGGAGAAAAGATGAAAGATGGAAAAACAAAGAATAACATAAGGAAAGATAGAAAGAGGAATAATAAAAACAAACACTAACATGAGAGAAGGTGATAGAAGGAAGAAATAAAGAACAACATAAGGAAAGACAGAAAGAGAAAATGATAAAGCATAGATAATGGAAAGAAAGAAGAAAAGATGAAAGATGGAAAAACAAAGAATAACATAAGGAAAGATAGAAAGAGGAAATTAATAGAATGATAAAAACAAACACTAACAGAAATAAAGAATAACATAAGGAAAGACAGAAAGAGAAAATGATAGAATGGTAACAATAAACAATTACATAAGGAGAGACAGAAAGAGAAAATGATAAAGAATAGAAAATGGAAAGATAGAAGAGAAGAAGAAAGATGGAAAAACAGATAATAACAAGAAAAACAGAGAGAGAAAATAATAAAGGGAAACTAAAGAATAACATGACGAAAGATAGAGAAGAAAAAAATAGAGTAATATACGAAGAATAACATAACAAGTGAAAGAAGGAGAAATTCAATAAGCGAGCGGGGCCATTACGTCATCGTGTAGAGAACGGGCGTCGACTACATACGAAAAGGGTTATAAAGTAGGGAACAGGACGGGTCGACTGCAGCCAATTCGCATCGTTAGAGGACGGGAACGGCGTCCTCGTCCACACAAACGAAAAGCCCCTACTGACGGTAAGAATACATAACGGTCATTTACATCTTACACAACCTTATAAAAACAATAACAACGTCTTACGAAGTGTTGTTGACTTAATACCGAAGAATACATAACGCTCATTTACATCTTAAACAACCTTATAAAAACAATAACAACGTCTTACGGCGGTGTTGTTGACCTAATACTGAAGAATACATAACGGTCATTTACATCTTAAACAACCTTATACAAACAATAACAACGTCTTAAAGACGGCATCATGAAAGTGTAGAGTATTGGTGGGTAAGTGTAAAGACACCTCCCCGTAAGAATACTCATTGAACAACACCATCATAAAAAAGCGTTTTTATCACACTTGAAACACAACCAATCATCACTTCATGTTTAGTTTGAGGGCTGATACAACATGGTTCGACCAAGGACTTCTTTTGAAGTACATATCGGTTTCTTTCATTAATATTGGTATATTTCAGAGGTGTTTTTGCAGTTTTTTGCTAGTCATAACCGTTCGTTTGGAACGAGAAAGGCGTTAACTCATATAATTTTGGAGAGTAATTAACGCCCTTCTAGCTCCAAAAAGACATTTTGTATCATTTCATGTGCCATGAGCCCCAGCAGCTCCCCCAACAAAAACTGGAAAATAGGGACCTAGTATATGTCCCGGTATCTGAAGGGGGACATAATTAAATAACGGTTGTGTACACAGTGATCAGTGAAACAACATACTGTTATATGAGGGAGATAGAGTCAATCTTTGATTTTCCATTTTGTTGTTACTTAGTTTTTTAATTTCGAGGGATTATCGTTTTTCACGTTTTTTCACACGAACTGAATACATTGATAATTGTTCGCTCATAAATATGGGAGCCGTCCTCTCCATTTAATTGTTCGCAGGACCCATGTCTTTTATATATTTGATTTTCAATTTTGTTGTTACTTAGTATTTGAAAAGATTTTTAATGATAGCTTGACAAAGAATTCCAAGAAAATCCTACAGCGCCGTTTACATCTATGTAGTTCGGTCACCAAATACATACATTTCTATTCACACCAAAATAATGTACTCCGAGTAAGTTTTTAACTTTAAAAAGTTATTGAACCTTCATTTAAATTGTTTAAAGAGAAAGACCAGTTCTGGTCATGCGATTGCATTGTGAAAGAAACGTTGTGGAATCGATCAGAAAAGGTTGATCATCTAGCATATAAGTATTGGTGTGTACTGCAAGGTTCTGGAATCATCAAAATGATAAGAAATTTGGCCCAGTCTTGGTAAAGTTACAAGCACTGTACACAAAAAGATGTATATGGGACTACGCGACCACGTGCGCGATATCTATTTGGTCCCAATAGATATAATAATTTACCAAATATATCAATTATAGTAGGCGGTTTCCCGGCAAAATTTGTATCATCACGTATTAGTCAAAACATATTCTTTCATATGATTGGTAATGAGAGCTTCCATTTCTTTTTTTGAGAGAGGGGCGTTTCCAAAACTGGTCTTTACCTTTAATACTGACGCATTTTTTCCGAGCACAATCTTAAAGAGAAGGTTGAGTTCTGGGAAAAGGTGAAAATAATTTGTGAGCGTTATCATTGTTATTACGCAAGTGTGGAAGAACATCAGATAAAAAATGTTCCCTGAAATGCATGGCTCTTCAAATGCCTTGAAGGGAGTGTAGCATGGCAAATACTGGTTAACGCCATCTACGTCTTCTTTTGGACAACTGCATGCACGTAAGCGAATGGACTTGATTAACGGTAGTCAGCGACTTAATCTCTACATGCATGGTCAGCACGCGCTAGCGTTTGCGAAACAGACCGAAGTTCTCATCACGCTTCGGTTTCGCGTATGTTGCACGCACGTGAATACTGCGATCGCGTCGTCCGTAGTCGTATTTTACCCGATTGGCCCCGAGTAGGTCCACGGGAAAGACACATAGGGTGCGTTCAAGCGATTTTTCGAAGCTAGAATCACAAACATGAATCACAATTCAAAACGCCGATACAATACACGGTTACTGCGGGAGATCGTTCAAGCGAGTTTCCATCAACGCTGATTCTCGCTCATTTCAAGACCACCCAGGAAGAATAGAAATAGGTAGCGATAATATTATATAATAGATAATGACGTCATAGAATCATGATTAAGATCTCCGTTCGTTCAAGCGAATTTTAGCGACCGTGATTCTGCAGAGTCATGATACAAAACGCATCTTTTTCAGCGTTTCATGTTTGTGTTTTTAAACACGTTTATTTTTACGACCAACGAAAAATCGCTCGAACTCAACCGTGTTTTAAACTAAACGTCTTTGAAAACCGTGATTCTAGGGTGAAAAAGTGTCGATTGAACACACCATAGTCTCGTCATGCTACACTCCCTTTAATATTCTAAATATGGCATGTAACAGCATTTAAATCGGGACGGATTTTTATGCCACATGTACGTTAAGTCCCATATACATCTTTCTGTGTACAGTGCTCGTTACTTTACCAAGACTGGGCCAAATTTCTTATCGTTTTGATGATTCCAGAACCTTGCAGTACACACAAATACTAATATGCTAGATGATCACCGTTTCTTTCACAATGCAATTGCATGACCAGAACTCAACTTTATCTTTAAGTGTAACCTTAATTATATGAGAATACATCCGTGAGTAATCTCCCCTTATATACGCCTTTAGAAAATATTATTTGGTTGCTAAAATATACAATGATCTTCGCATATTCAACAGATTAAAGAAATGTTGGCAAAGTTATTATTTTCCAACTATTTTGACTATTCTGTTTTTAAGAACCTGTATTTCCTGACCACTGTTTGCTCTCACCATTGTGATCTTTAGATAACATTGTTTCCTTCAATGATGAATTATCAAAAAATATAGATGATTTGTACGTCCCTTGAGATACCAATGCCAGTAAATGATGAGAGCAAACAGTGGCATGAACGGCCTGCCATATTTAAGTCCAACTGTGAATCACTCCCAGGGCCCCGTCTTATAAAGAGTTGCGCCTAGTCCGAATCAATGATCGCAAGTCCCCCAATCAATCGCAAGTTTGCAGTCCCCTGTCTCGTTTGTACATAGTTGCGAATGACATCAATCGTAAATTATTGCCAAATAAGTTGCGATTAATATCAACTCTTTATAAGACGGGGCCCAGGATTCTACTTCAACTGTAACAACGTACACAGCATGAAGCTTCTAGTTGTGGATATTTATTTCTAATATGAATAGTAAATTTAATACTTGGGTTAAGTCACATCTCATATTTTGCATGATGTCAGCTTACATAGCAATCTTGTTTGATAACCAGTTTCATCTTAAAAATTGAATAAATAACCCTTCAAATTGCTAAAAGGAAGTATCGTGTCAGATTTTACTTATCTAAGTTCAACTTTGTTTTATTTCCACTTGATATGCGCAAAGTAAAAGCAAATAAATAATTCAAACTAAACAATCAGTAAAAAGGCCTTGATTGAAAAAATTATTTGGTACGCTTATGTTTTATTAAAGTAGACTGAACTGAATTATGTACTTAATCTGTTTAACCTCTCTGAGGAATATCTGCAGAAGAGATTCTCATTCACAAATTCGTCTGATCATCTCAGACAGGCCTACTAACACACGTGTAAACCATACCCACTTATGTCGTGATTAGTCCTGGCATTGTTTATAAACAAGCTGGTCTGACTCATGAACAAAAGATGTCATCCAAAACCGCTCTTCTGTATGCTTCGATAGGATCGAACTGCGCTTAGAAGGAAGATGAATAGAGCATGGGCCCATGAATGGAGGCAGCGGGGAGAAAGGGGGAGGAGAGAGAGAGAGAGAGTGAGAGAGAGAGAGAGAGAGAGAAAGAGAGAGAGAGAGAGAGAGGGGGGAGTGTGAAAGAGATAGAGGTTGTTTAGTTAGAGAGAAATGGTGCCCAAAGAGTGAGATCGAGCAGAGAACAAACAAGACCCTAATAAACGGGTGGTTAGATTAAATACGTTAATATAAACATGAAGAAGATGGATCATATAATGACGTGTGGACAGCGAAAATACTCTCAATAGAAATGAAACTTGATCCTTTCTCTGAAGAAAAAAATCTTAGTCTTTTTATAGGATGATATTTTAAACTGCACAGGTTCGAGGTGTCGTGGTAATAACAAGAAATACTTGAAAGAGGAGACATTTAATGTACAAGCACAACCTTAGCCAAATAGGTTAGTCTGTCATCACTTCTCAGCTTGTTGAATCTGCTTTTATTTTCATTTCGAAGAATTTCGGCCCATCTGTGAATGAATTGTTTCTCCGAAAAAAAAATACAAATTCTCTCATCCACGCCACTTATTTGTCATCGCTTGCCATCCGAGCTGGGTTAGGATTCGGGCAACTCTTAAAAACACAATATTCAGGCCAATACAAATAGAAGGACAACGTTGTATGCACTAATAAAAGCACCACACAGCTCTCAGAATTTGGGGGTAGTTTGGTTTAATATTTGCTGAACGAGAGTAGGGGTGAGAGACCGCGATGAGTATGGGTTGGAATAAACAAAACATGAAGTTTGACTCTCTTTAATTACAAACAGTCTCGGAAACGATAATAACCTGGATAGGTGAATCAATCGGGCTGTAAACCCCCCGTCTGACAAAACAATAAAGTAAAACTGCCCCTTTCTCGAACGCTTACGGAACTTCTCGAAAATAATAGTCCGGGAGGAGCATCATGCTTAGATAAAATCGCAATATTTTCATTATACAACCCCCTCCCCGTCATCCTGTATCTACACATGCAATGTTTCTTATTAATGGACAGGGAATCACGCAATCAGTTTTGGCATATAAAGTTTAAGTATACTGAATTCTACTGTGAAATCAATTTCGTGTTTAAGTTTAAGTTCAAGTTTAAACTATATTCCACCCATAAAAACACTTCATATATTGAAATGGAAATTAATTTAGGGGTTTCAACCTCTATCTTAATGCGAACTGTTCATTATGTAGGACAGCAATTAAAGAAAAGAAAGAAACACGATTTTGAATACACCAGCCCTCCCCCATCTCCTCCCTCTTGTTTCTCCGAATAGTTATCCGAGCTAGATTCTAGGCACTCTCTTAAAAATACAAAATGCCGGTCAATATAAACAATAGACCACTTTCATGATCTGCTCTCGATCCAATACATCCATGGACTGAAGTATTTCGAATAATATCGTATAATTAAATCATGCTAAAATGTTTACCCTTAATCACATGAGGTTGATACTATAGCAACAGACTCGTTTTTCTGTAGTATCTGTATAAAGGGAGCCCTATGTCTGTGCATCGTATATTTCACCTCAAATTGACACGAATTTTATTTCGTAATCCCCTAATACTTGACCTTATCTAAGTTATTATATTCTAGAGAGTAAGTGTGCCGAAAACTGTGTCAAAATTCGAGCAAGAACAATGTCAGTTTCACAAGAAAAGGCAGCGGTGTAATTTTGATACTGTCAAAACAAAGGTTCCCATGTCTGCACACTCATTCAATTTACACGCAGTTGGGAATTTTTGACATGAAAGAAGCATGTTGAGGCTTATGCATAAAAGTACCTAAATCACACATTTATCACTAATTTTACTCGTTTTTTGGATGATTACGTATCGCTATAGTAGAGACGGATATTCTGTGTGGCGTATGCGCAGACAAAGGCACTCTTACCATAATGATAGTACCCTACCATATTTTACCCCTGGTAAAACAGAATTATGAACATTTTGTTATAATATGCAACGCTTATTATTATGTCAGTGTGATTGTTCTTATAGTTAATATATATATACAGATTAAGATTACGGTTAATCGGTGATGAAGTTTTATCATTTGGAGTTGGAACAATCAGTTGTCAAATGCCTGGCTATCCAGCGTCATTTTTATTTTATTAGATATGTTACTGACATAAAAATAAGATTCATTATGACTGATGAACAACATACATGGAGAAGTGAGAGAAACGAAGAAACACTGCTTATATAAACAAATAGATGACAAGAAGTCTCCAGATCCATGTCTATTTATTTATAGGTCCAGTAATAAATGAAGCCCCGGCTAGGCTACTGATTGTTTCTTTTATTAGGGTGAATCATGAACAATAAAACCTGAAGTAACCACACACTTACAGCAGCTAATTACAGTGATGAAAGTACAATCTTATTTCTCAAAGCCGGAAAACGTACTGTAAGCACTACTAATTTTTTAGGATGGTGCGTTTCATCCGGTTTCAATCCACCAATGAGCGTTGCGTGCGTAAGGTGCGCGCACATTTTGCTGGGAGTTGAGTTGAGTGAGCGAGAAGTGTGTTTATGTCTTCTCTTTCTACTTCCTATAGCTTGCCTATAAATTGGCCGGTCATTGGAGATCGCATCCCATTTTCATCTGTGAGAGAAGTGACGACAGGAATCACTGAAAGCCTACCATCTCATCAAAGAACCTGATTGAAAGGAAGATACTGAGATAGATCGATAGAAACATTATAGTCGCGGATTCGTATCAACGGATTCAGCGTTGCAGAGGTATCAGGACAGAGGATCTTGAAAAGACACGATTTTAGACAGTAAGTTGAACATTTTTTGATGTATCCAAAAGTTCTAAACTACACTAAGAAAAAATGATTACCTTATTTTGTTGATGGTGCATGTATTCATGATTATTGGATGATGGAGAGTCGTATTTCGATAATCATGAACCATTTAGTTATTTTTAGCTGTTTAGTTTTTTCAAGAGTAACAAATTGTTCGGTCATGTTTGTTATCATAACATAATCTTCCCGGCGAAAATTGTGGTTGAGACATGTTTTCTTCAAGATAATGATTTTTTCCACGCGAGAAAGCAATAATGTAGAGTTATCAAATGTTGGTGGGTTTGCAATTATTTTTTGTTATGCTTGGTCACGTATCGACACGATGACATAGTACACATACATAAAGAATGGCGCCAAATTTTCTCAAAAAATGTTCGCTGGCGTGAATCCCACCCCATGATTCATGTTATGTGATGATGTGAGAGAGATAACATGATAAAGAAGTGGAAAATTATTTCAAAAAGTTCCCTCCTCGAAAATCGCTCTCAGTTACAGTAATCCTCATTAGGGAATTGCCCATTTTGTGTTTGCAATGAGAATTGTTATGGATGTAACGATAAACATGACAAAAGAGTGAGAAATAACGCAGGCCCAGCACTTTCGTTGAGAGACGCACATTTTTAAAGGAAAATCAAGAGATACAAATTTACCGCTTACCCTCCTTCCAGCACTGTACACTGGTCAAAGTATTTATTCTGTGTTAAAAATAGCTCTACCACTCATTCTCCCTTTAAAGTTTCCTTATTTCAGATTAATATTCAGATTCAGATAAGCAAGTAATTCATTAATGCATAGGTGCATACGGGGGTGAAGGAGGCCGACAAGCCGGTGAGGAAAAATAATCTTTAACAAAAAAAAAACAGAAGAAAAATAAGTTTTTGGTCCACCCGTCACCCTTTCACAATCCTGAATCCGCCTTCTTCAATAAATACCAATGACCTATTTCTTCCGTTTATCCCATCGCTTTTCTTTTTTTTCTCACTCTTCTTTTGAAGATTTATGTCAACATCTTAAAAATAGATTATCCACTTCCTTTATTTTTGTCTTTGTTTTATTGTTATTGTTGTTATTATTGTTGTTGTCATATGTAACCTTGCCAGTTTTGTATCGTCAATGTACAAACAATATTTAGATTTTAGACGTGTTTTCTTTTATTGTTTATGTATGTTTTCAATGTTTTGGGATAGAAAATATCATGTTGAATTAATTAGAATTGAGTTTTCTATATTTTGTGATAATGATCGATCGCATTCGCGTGCTCATTCACTATAATGCATTGTCTAATTTACAGTTTAAATTCAAAAAAAAAAAGGATTTTAGTAGAATTTCCATCATGTATTTCGGATCGGGTGCCAATATGATCTATATCGATTTTCACCACTTCATCTTTCCTCGTTTATTTTGATCGACTGACAGTATCCATTTTTTTACCAGAGGACTACCTAGTTTGTATTTTTTTCCCTCAACGATCTATTTACTCCATGTATTAGATCCTTCTCCACTTTCCGAAACTGTGATTTTGTAATAAAGTTTGGTTTTTGTCGTTTTACGCCCTTTTGATTATGAAAAGTACAATGATATATATGATATATAATTTGGGGCTACATACGTATTCTTGGCTTTTTATTTCTTATTTGCTGTGCTTGATTCGGTAGCCTACCTAAACGTTCTTTTACTTGTTCATTGGAGCGGCCGAATGTTCTTTCCGAAAAAGACTGATGGCTGATATTAGCCTTCAGCATAGTATTTAAGAAGATCAGACGTTATCGCTGTCAAGTTATTGCAGTCGATCAAATAACAATTATTGCCGTAGATCAGAAGTGGAATGGATTTTCAATAAAAGTATCAGATTGTTGGTTGTTGTCGGTCTTTGTAATTGAATCTATACCAAGAGATATGCTGTTTTCTTTTTGCTCCTAATTATCAATAATTTTAAAAAGTGATCATGTCAGGCTTGTACATCTCAAGCTTCCACAGTGATGTCATTCACAAATCATCCACCCACGTCTTCTTCCGCTAATACCTTTTCTCCACGATTAAGTAATATCCACAAGCACTTTAAGTGGACCCATAAATATATCAACGGACGTTTTTATATTCATTAAGATCGGGGGCGCTAAGATAAATACCTTTGAAATGTATGGACTTTTTGTTTGAAGAACGACCTGAGGGTTTAATGATGCGAGGATGATGTGTGCATTAGGCGGGGTCTGTTCCGAAACCGGCCATCTCAGACACTCCTTCAAAACAAAGATGTGAGATGCATTCTATATGATGGTGAAAGGTGCACAGCAAAGTGGAATTCAAGTGCGTGCATTTAAAAGCGGAACTAGTGGAAACCATGGCGTTCTCTTACTTACCAAGTAACCCATATTTTGTGTAATACTAGTTTCAAGTTTATTATGATATGTCGTGAGTTCGTTTGCATGGGCCATGAAAATTTCAAGAACGTTTCCTTTTTTGTTTATCTTTCAATTAGATCATAAAGATAATACACGTGTGTAAATAACTAAATAAATGGATTAGTAGCGAATCGTTTTGATCAAAATATGCACGTAAGCTTCATCGTAAGGCATTTTCTATATGTCATATTGGAAGCTATAAATACTACTAGCTTAGTATTTGATACAAAGTGTACTAATATGTCTTTATGCAATGTACAATGTTCTGTATTCGTTGATATCAAATGACAGGATTTTTGAGACTTCATACATTTCATTTTTTTGCTAAAACGTGCAAAATTTACACAAAAAAATCGCTCTTTCGATCTGACTGCGATCCTGCATTTTAAGATATGATATTATTTTTGTCATTGATATCAAATCAAAACCGATCTAATTCAAATTCTTCCTCTTCGATATTAATTCCAACTGTTTAAAATTTGTAAGGATAACAAATAAATATATCTCTCTCAAATTTCTAAAACTGAAGAACAGGAATTATGGGACACAGTTTGTTTTGGAATGCCTGTAGAGAAAATCCGAATCACCACCCTGATTTATTGTTACCCAATGAAACTGAAATCGCTCGATGGTGAATATTCCAAGAATAATACTGGTTTTGGACTCGAAATGCACAAATGACTTAAAATTTCAAAATAAGAAAGATAGAAGGAAGTTTCTAATCAAATTAAAAATCGTTATTTGGAGAGCAAAACAGATTTATATGTGCGGACAAATGAACCAGACCTTTTTATCGCCTTATGAATGTAGCTTATGTGAAGAAAGACTGTTTTTGGACCTAGTTTTAGACCATTTAAATGGATCAAGAAAATAATAAAACCTTTCACTAAACTATTGATAATGACTTAGAAAGTATATTACCTTTGATACAAAGAGAATGAGAAAACAGCAACAAGACGCCAATACAAAGAGCATGGCTGAAAATATTTGGGGAATATTCTGACATAAAGACATGACGTGGAAAAAAAATCCCGGGAAGTAGTTTTTGTATGAAAAAGAAAACAAGGGAATGTATATTTTGGGTTAATATGGTCTCAACAAAGTATTATCTTTATCACATTCCTAAGTTATTCCCGCATCAGTGCGGTCGTTTTCGTAGTCATTGTAATTGTATTTATGATTATCACTCTTGTTATTATTATTATCATTATTATCATCTATGTATAATATGTTGGGATACTCTTTTTTACACAAATCCAGAACAACTCGATTAGGTGGAGGAGTTTGTTTATATATTGACTCAACTTAAATTACAAAGAAAGACCAGATATTTCATTTAACAATGACGATATTGATTCATTATTTATAGAGGTACAGTTTAATTCTCATAAAAATGTTATTGCTGGTGTAATATACAAAGCTCCAAACTCGGATGGAAAATCTTTTAACGATTTATTAGATAAATGTTTGTCAGCTATTTCTAAAGAAAATAAGTACTGTTATATACTTGGCGACTTTAATTTTGATATTTTGAGACATTCTTCCCACTCTCAAACTGGTAACTTTTTAAGTGTCATGTATTCTAATGGTTTTCAACCATTGATTACCAAGCCCACACGTGTTACGGCATCATCATGTACATGTATTGATAACATCTTTACTAATGTTCTGGACAAAACAGTTTATCCTGGAGTACTTTATTTTGACGTTTCCGATCACCTCCCATTTTCCAGTTGACAGAATTTGTTCGTGTGCAGGATTGTACTTCTCATCTCACAACAAATGATTCAGTTTTTCTAAATTAAATTATGAAAATGTTTCAAGGGATTTAAGTCTGAATAATTGGCTTTGTGTAAATAGATGTGATGATACAAACTCAGCATATGAAGCATTTTTAAATACACTGTCTGGGATATGTAAAAAGCATGCAAATGTTAATGCACCATTTCAACGGAAAAAAAGAGATATTCCAAGAAAGCCATGGATAACTCAAGGGATTTTATGTTCTATCAATAAGAAGCAGAGATTATTCCGGAAGTATATAAAACAACCATCGTCTAAAAACAGTTCATTATACAAAATCTATAGAAACAAATTGAACTGCATTATTAGATTGTCAAAACGAAAGCACTATGCACACCTTTTTGAAAAAAATAAATTGAATCTTACCAAAACTTGGCAAACGATTAATGATATTTTAGGAAGAAATAGGAAGGTTAGACTACCGCAATTAATCCTGAAAAATGGGACACAAATATCTAATGAAAAGGAAATGGCTGATTCTTTCAATTCATATTTTACTAATGTGGGTGCATCAGTTGACAACGATGCTCAGTCAACATCTAACCACTTTTCGGAATACTTGAATCCAAGGACTTCGAAATCTCTGTTTTTTAATCCTACAAATGAATGTGAAATTGTACAGATTGTGAAGGATTTGAAATCTAGTTCCTCGTGTGGGTATGATGGTATAAGTACCAATTTTGTGAAAAAAATTATACATTATATTTCTTATCCTCTGAAACAAATTTTCAATTTGTCTTTGTCCACAGGCATCGTCCCAGACAACCTAAAGAGAGCAAAAATAATTCCTGTTTATAAAAAGAATGATCCAAATTCAATCAAAAATTATCGCCCCATATCTCTTCTTCCAACCCTTTCAAAAATCCTCGAACGCATTATATTCAAAAGACTCTATAGCCATCTGTCTAGAAATAGCATTCTAACAAAATACCAGTTTGGATTCAGACCCAACCACTCCACGGAAATGGCCCTTTTACACGCCCTAGAGCATATAACCTCATGTTTAGATAAAAAAGAATATACTTTAGGAATATATATTGATTTAAGTAAGGCATTCAATACCCTAAATCATAGCATATTGTAACAAAAATTGAAAAATTATGGCGTATGTGGTATACCACATGACTGGTTTGTTAATTATCTCAGCAATAGAAAACAATTTGTTAGCTTTAAAGGTTCTGAGAAAAACTTTAAAAAGTTCTGAGACAATGCCTGTGGTATGTAGAATACCACAAGGGAGTATAATTGGTCCTTTGTTATTTCTAATATATATGAATGATATAATTAATACATCTTAATTATTACATTTTGTTTTATATGCGGACGATACCAACATATTTATTTCACATGCTGATAAAAATACGCTTCAAAATTATGCAAATGTCGAATTAAACAAGATCTCTTCCTGGTTCAAAGCTAACAAATTATTTCTCAATACTGACAAAAATAAATATATGTTTTTTTGTTCAAATAAGCGCCAACATCTTCAATTTGATTTTTCGATAAAACTAGATAACCATGAAATACAAAGAGCAAGCAGTATCAATTTCCTAGGAGTACAGATAGATGATAAGCTAATTTGGGTTAATCACATCAGCTCCATTCGTGGAAAGCTTAGCATGTCTATAGGTATGTTGAGTAAGCTACGTTATTTTCTACCGCTCAAAACCCTTTTTACTTTGTACAATGCCATTGTCTTGCCCTATTTCGATTATAGTAGTCTTGTATGGGGAGGGGCCAGCTCGTGTCATTTAAACAGGCTATACACTTTACAAAAGAAAACCATTCGTCTATGCTCAAACTCTCATTATCTTGCCCATACCCCGCCGTTGTTTAAGAAACTGAATATATTAAATCTCTCTGATAATGTAACAATTAAAACAGGAGTCTTTATGTATCGTTAGTCGAACAATTTTTTACCACCCGTGTTTGATAATTACTTTGTTACAGTTGACAAGAAACATAATGTTAACACGAGACAAAAACATAACATTTCCTTGCCATATGCACGTTTAAAATTACGAAAGGTAAATTCTATACAACAAAAAGGAGGTGAAGTATGGAACAATATTGAAAACTCAATTAAAAATGTGACCACTCTAAGTTCTTTCAAATCGAAATTCAAGTTGTGTCTTCTTGCCACATATAAATGACTTCCCTGATGCATACAATTACCATATAAATTATGTCGTTCTGTGTTATAATTGTGTTTTAGTTTGTAATGTCTTGTTTACGTCTTGCATTTTGTTATATTGTGAATTTTAATGTTTTGTATTTTCCACATTTGTCATTTATGTTATGGGTCCACCCACTTCTCTCAAGCCATCGGCTTTATCGGGTGCTAATGACCCAGTACACTTCTCAGTGAATGTATATATATTGCATGTGATTTTTTTATGAAATAATAAATTGAATTGAATTGAATCATTATTATTACTATTAATATTTATCGTCATCATTATTATTG
Organism: Mesocentrotus franciscanus; assembly: GCA_037976565.1. NCBI lineage: Eukaryota > Metazoa > Echinodermata > Echinoidea > Camarodonta > Strongylocentrotidae > Mesocentrotus > Mesocentrotus franciscanus. The sequence continues at coordinate 1,531,502 of CP137668.1, read as the reverse complement.
TCAGTATTATTATTATTATTATTACTATTATTATTATTTTTATTATTACTATTATTATTATTACCATTATTATTATCAATATCATTATCATTAATGTTGTTGTTATTGGTGATGGTGGTGGTGGTGAGAGAGAGGTATGTGGGTAGGTGTTGTTGTGTATGTGTATTATATAGCTATCATCGTTAATACTTAGTATTACATTATTGTTTTAATAATGAACATTAATGAGCCTTAATGTCAGCTGCAATAGACCTACTCAAATGAAATTTATTCAATTAAAAGAAATGAAAGTAACAAATAATTTCATTAAATATCGAGAGAAAACTTAAAACTATTAATGAAGCTTATAAAATGCTCTATAATTCGTTCATGCTTTGTCATAATTGTAATTTCAAAGCAAAGTACCGCAAACTAAAGAAATACGTCAGAAAATTGTTTGTATTCGTTACCATAGCATCAGCATGCTACTGCATCAGCAATTTTAGACTAATCGTTGCTTGATCGCCATGTTGTTTCCCACTCATTAAACGTTCGTATGTTTAATTTACCGTGTTTTAATGACGTCTATTTTTAAACATCATTTTGGAATTGTTTGATACAGACCGAAGGTAGCTTCGTCGAGGTAATTAGTGTGTGAAGATAATAATTGCACGATGTGATATTTTCACGGCACGCTACAAATTTGCGGACATTTAAAATCAAATTATTAGGTAATGTCTAAATGGAAAGTTTCACAAAGCTGTGACAACTTGTGAATTAACAAGTCATTGATGAAATTCAATCTATTCTCTCTTGGCTTTATAAAACATGTCTTCTGAATTAAAAAAAATGAATTACTTTAGTATTTAAAATGTCAAAATGTTGTCGATAATTTCTCTTCGAGGTGATTCTATTTGACGCATATTTGATAACCGATGTCTTGAATCAATAAGAGCAAGGTGAAAACCTTGTGAAGAAAATACACACTTTCTTTAAAACCATTCAAACGTCTTGGAAAAGGTAGAGAGAGAAATGAGAATAATATTTGGAGACAGGCAGAGAGATAGAGTCAAAGAAACAGAGAGAGGGATTAAGAAAGAAGGATCGTAAATTTTAGAGAGACAGAAACAGAGAGATGGGTACAGAAGGACAGATCAGCAAATGAGACAGACAACGACGTAATGGACAAAGGGAGGGGTAGAGGAAAATGGAGAGGGGTCTTACCACTAAACTAAGCTATTCATGTTCATGACTTGTCCCTGATTGTCTTCTACTTCGTGTATTTATTTACTTGACTCTCACTTATTTATTTATTTGAGTTAATAATTTACTTTACGCCAATAAATTTTCAGTTGTTGGCTAATGTAACGTTTCTTTTGATACATTGATTTATTTTCACTTAAATGATTTTTTTATATCTCCTGCCACAAAAGTTAGAATTTCGATCTAGTAACTGCATGACGTATACAATTTGGTATTTAGTATCATCTAAACTAACAATGCGGACAGAACACAAAGCCACGAAGATTGACTTGTCAAAGAGCGAATCGAATTGCAATAATTCACTCGCCCCCTGCTGATCCCGAACCGTGAGACGGCATGCGTTGAATTGATTATCTTCATTATTAAAATCTCTCGGTATCCTTTATTGCAATTAGAATCATGTCCAGTCATTTATCGACGGGATTACTGTACCGCTTTCACGTTCAAATGGCATGACGCAACAATAGTCCAAAGTGGTATTAAAGGGTAGAACAATACATGACAAAATAAACATCAAATGAAACGTTTTATCGATATGATTGAGTAAAATTAATATTGCTAATATAGTAATCTACTAAGATAGTAATTATTGGTATACACTTGCCTGCAGACTATCACGTTTAAAGCTCCTCCGCACTAGTTTTGCCAGGAGGGATTAGAGGGATTAGCGTGGTCACTGACAGGTGGTTATCTCATCAATTCAGCTCTCAATTAACATAAGAAAAAGAGGATCATGGGGGACCAACAGGCACCGCTTAGGCATTGTTTTATATATAGAGGGAGCAAGTAGCTACAAGTAGTACAGTGTAGCTTTAAAAGATTACCAGAGAAATTGACATTCTCGTCTAGTGCATTACGCGATAAACTTTTGCTAAAGATTTTCTAATATTTTTCTCCCAATTTTGTAGAAATAGATATACTTAGGAGAACACTTTAATCAATCAATTGATCAATGAAAAAAATGCGTTAATAAATAGTTGAATTTATAATCAATAATATGGAATAAGGGCAACAATGCCTAACTAAGTTCGACAAACAGTTTGAAAGATCAAGATATTTAAAGAGCTATCGATTGCTTATTTCCCTCCACTTTTCATGCGATCGGATAAGTGGGCAATCTTTCGTCACTTGAGATTAGCAAATCAGCTTTATAGCGTAGGCTTGCGTGTCTCTCAAATAATATAACACCGAATCGTTTAATGGATTGTAGAGTGGCGTTTGCTGGCAACGTTTTCCAACTATCTTCTTGTTCAGAGATTGGAGTCCCTTCTGAGTTGCATTGACGCACGTACCTACTTACTCTGGACACGATACTTAGTGAATATCTACCACTCCCATGAGATACAATCCTACGTGGCTACTTTGGGTCCAATCTCACTTCTTTAATGACGAAAATTTTCCAATTGGAATCACATGACATCAAACAAACATATTTTGTGCCAATAGTCTATATTTGGAATCGTTCAGGTGTATTGTGTTGGTACGATTAAAGTGATTGGTTGCAAATTGAATTCCAGCTCCGTTATATGATGATAGTGATGGAGGTGGTGAGATATTGCAAATTACATGTATATCGTTCGGGGGTCAACAAATCAAACGACAGAAGTAGATTGATACATTCGTTGTCACGTGGGATGGTTATCATACAGGATAATGTGTAGAAATTTAGGTTCGAGCATACTTGGTAATTATACCATGTAAAATAAACGCATCTAGTAACCTACAAAGACCGAGGTAGGATCGACATTTCTTTTTGATCTTTACTCTTCAAACTCCTATAGACGTAGTATTGTTAAAAACTTTTAGAAGTCGTCGTACAAGTAGAATTTATAACAGTCAGGGGTGATAGTATACTAGTATTAGAAACTGGTGTATAGGAGCAGAATCATCCATATTAGGATAAACAATAGTTATAGTAAGAGCAGCGGTAGTCGTGGGGTTGTTGGAGTAATAGTAGTCATGGTAGTAGTAATAGGGACTTTTAGATTTGCACGTCGACATAGTGACTGCAACGTGTGACGTCCTTATACGGCACTGTGATGTCCTTTTAAGGCACTGCCGGGCACGGCCCAGTGCCTTAACACAATTCACACGCGGCAGTCCACGCTCTCGTCGTCTAAATCTAAAAGTCCCTAGTATAAGGAGGAAGACGAGGAGGAGGACGTCGAGGAGATGGAGGGGGACGTCGAGGAGATGGAGGAGGACGACGAGGAGGACGATGAGGAGGAGGAGAAGTAGTAGTAGTAGTAGTAGTAGTAGTAGAAGTAGTAGTAGTAGTAGTAGTAGTAGTAGTAGTAGTAGTAGTAGTAGTAGTAGTAGTAGTAGTAGTAGTAGTAGTAGTAGTAGTTGTTGTTGTAGTAGGAGGAGGAGGATGAGGAACAGCAGCAGCAGCGGCAGTAGTAGTCGTAATAGAAGTTTTTGTAGTTGTAGTAGTACTAGTAATAACAGTAGTAATAGTAGTAGTAATGGTAGTAGTACTGGTGGTAGTAGTCTTATAGTAGTAGGAGGAGGAGGAGGAGGAGGAGAATTATTATTACTGATGGTGGTAGTTGTGGTGGTGGTGGTGGTGGTGGTGGTGATAGAAGTAGTAGTAGAAGTAAAGGAAGAAAAAGATAAAACATAAAGAATAAGAACAACAACCACAAAAACAAAATGGAATAGAAAAGAAATAGACAAAAGAAGGGAAGGAAAAGAAAAAGAAGAAGAAGAAGAAGAAGAAGAAGAAGAAGAAGAAGAAGAAGAAGAAGAAAAGAAGAAGGTAAAAAGAGGAAGAAGAAACAGGAGGTTTCATCTTTTTAGGGCCACTATCTCATGTGCATAACGGGGCACCTGGACATATAACAGGGATCTAAAATCCCCCCCCCCTCCCCCGTCTGTTTATACTCCAATAAAGAAGAAATAACTCTCATGATTTTACAGGAGCTCAGATTTCATATTTCTTGCTTTTTATAAGATCTTATCATCGATGAGATCTGTCGTTATTTCCTTCCCTGCCATTCCCTCGTCTGAATTAAGAAGAATGGAGAGGGAAATAAAAGAAGTAGAGAGAGAGAGAGAAGAACAAAAAAGAGGGGGAATCTCATCCTTTATCAATAAATCTGTGTCACGGCGACAATTTGCTTCTTCAAAACGCCTAGGTTATCGTTCATCTGACGAGAAGATATCAAATCTCTGTCGCTGCTCTACATGTTGTTGTGTGTTGTGTAGTTAACAAAATAGAACTCTCCCCCTTATTACGGCTTTTCTCTTTCTAACAAGACTCTTATCCATGGTTTTATACAATTCCCAGTATATTCAAGAGCTATATGCATGAGCATTCCATTCAAAAATATATTCTTTTCCACAGTTTACCTTGGTGATTTGTTTGATTCCCTTTTCTAGATTTGCTGTTTTGAAATGCAGATTATTCAGATTATGAATTAACTTGCATTTAGTGCTGTATTTCTTTTTATTTATTTCAAGAATTGTATAGCCTTTTGTGCCGTTTTGTATCGTTGCGATATGATGAAAATTTCAGTGTTTGTTTATATTTTATTCAATCATGATGTATGAATGCTTAATATGTCTATCACAATAATGTCAAAAACAATGACATATCGTTTATTTCTGGTGATTTGGTATTGACAATTGGTGCTACAGTTAAATGTTACAGTTTCAAGTTTTAAAATGTGAATATCGTTAGGTGAATTTCTATCCTTACGTTTAATTATCTTCTACATTACTTCCGATTATTTTATTATGTTAATAGTATTGCTCTTCAAGGTTTGAATGATACAATAATTATTCATGCCGTGTGTTTGTGCGATCCCCTACCCCTAATCACACACCTCGTGGTAATACATCATTCTGAATGGCCGGGGATCTCATAATCCCATTTCCCATTTTTCTTCCATTTGTTTAGCCTTTAATATGTTTTCCATTTGTATATTCAATTTCTCATAGTTTTTACATAAATGCTTTAACAATTGTTGAGCTGTTGTTTTGTGGTCCCTATGTGAGCAAACAAAAGTGTTTTATCTTATTGTATCTTATTTTTAATTCCGTCCAAACTGTTTTCTTTTTTGTTTATACTTGCTAGAAAGCATTAAAATTATTGCGTATATAGAAGTTATAGGGAACGTATAAAAGGCACGGTAGATTGTCCAATATGTTACACAACAAAGAGAGTCCTTAAAAGAAGTAGTCAACTTTTTCATACTCTTTGTCATTTTTATAAATCTCCATAATTTTCAACACTCTTCATATTATTTATTTACAATGGAATTTACTCCCAAAATTCATTCTTTTATTTTTTATTTGTTGAAATAATACCTATTCATTTTTTGTTTGCGTGTGCATCGTGCTTTTTCGTCGCATCCAATTCAGACTTTTAACCATGTTATTCCTAGTTCATTCTAACATCAAAACACATATCATCCCATCGAGCCTTGACATTAAAGAATTATCTTTTCTTTTTCTCTTTCAAAATACCGCCTGAAGCCTGACATGTACATAATGAAAGGCTACTCTCTACATGGATAGTAAGAGCTAGCAAAATGCGACATTCATTAAAAAAAAATGATGTTTTTTCCTCAGTTCTCTCATCCTAGTCCACTTCGTTCCCTTTCTCTCTTTCTCTCTCTCTCTCTCTCTCTCCAAAACACAAACACATACGCACACACGCACACACGTCCACACTATCTCTCCCTCCCTCCCCCACACACTCTCTCTTTCTCTCTCCCTCCTTCCCTCTCTTTCTCTCACTCCCTCCCTCCATCTCTCCTTCCCCTCTCTCTCTTTCTCACTTTCTCTCTCCATCTCTCTCCCTCTCTTTGTTATTTTAGAGTTGATAGTGTTTGTTTGTGAATGCTGTATGTCATATTCGTATTCCTCTCAGTTATCAGCTAAGGACTCTTTGTGGTATTAATGATCAAAGTGCATGAAGATTAATTACATGTGTTCGATAGTCCTCAGAAGGCGATACGCCGAATATGTGACATATTTTTAAGACTTCGTCTGAGCTGTGTAACATACCTAATACGACATGAAATACCTCCGAACACCCTCAGGATGTTTGTAGTAATATAAACGTTGTTACTTATAATCTATGGAAATCATCCACCCGAAGTAAAAGTATCCTTTCACCGTCATACTGTGCCAAGCACCTGTCTTTCAAGTATTACGAAAATAGACCCTAAGAGTTTGGTTTAATACTTTAGTTTAGTTTGAAAATAGATCTGTTTTATTGAATTTACTTCTTTGTTGCTCTTGATGTTTTTGTTGGTTCCATCTAGTTATTTGGTTCACAGTACGAGATAACACGGAAAGTTTGTAGAGAAGCAACAGGTGAGCTTTGTACCTTTCGTATGGATGTTTTTTAGCTATCCATTATCCAACCTGGCTTCTTCTATCCACCGATTAGCATTATCTTGCCTCTTCAATCGCATTGACACATTCGATTACTATCTTTCTCTGGAAATGTTGTTCTACCTTCCTTTGTAATCAGTTAGCCTATTAACACTTGAAAAGGGTGTCTTCTCTAAAAACCTCATGCCAAACCTCGCGATATTTGATTTTAAGTTTGGTTGTTTTACTTCTCCAAGGCACCCTATAGATACACGTTGATTTACTTGACAGATTTATAATCAGGATACATAATTACTAACTGATGGTTCTGATTCCACATTTCCTTCACTCTACAAACTCAATGCCATTCATTTGCTATATATATTCATCACAATAATACACATTATACACCTATAATACCAAACCATCATCTTAATACAAAATTTCATCTGCTTTACGACCTCATTCTCATCATGATACAACTTATATATACTTAACAAATTTCATCGTTATGAACCATAGGCTATTCATTCTTATCTAAATGATTGTATTACCTTTGCCCAATCATAACAAAAATGCTACACATTAAACTGTCATGTTGATACAAACTGTATTTACTTTTTACTATTATAATGAGACGCATGTTATGATAATGTTCTTTACCAGCCTATCTTCATAAAAAATGTTCCAACATACTACCTTGAAATATACTGTTTTTTATAATTATAATAATCATGATCAGTCCACATTAGGCCCACCATCATGTATCTGTTTCACGTTATTGCCATTTTCCCTCTAATTTCTTACTCAATTGTTCATGACTTTTTTGTGTATTTTTTCCGCGTTATAAAATGTAAATCTATCACAGTATGTTAATATCATAATCGCGCACTTCTGGCTTTCGTGAGAGACATATATCTGCCTAGCCATTCTCACAAATCGTGAAATATTCATCACACGATTAGAGGTTAAATCTGTTTCTATAGCTATACCCAAGGTGTTGCTTTGTACCATCCTGTTCGTATGACCTCTTTGATTTCACCGGTTTCCTCAAGGGGCTAAAACGATTTCACCGTTTGTATTTGACTTTATTCTCGAGCCAACTATTTCCTTGCAATCAATCACTCGTTCTTAGCTCAGAGCGACTGGGATGAAATCACAAGAGCTGTCAACATGTTGGATCACAATGTATTCTAGAGATGCAAGAATCTAACATGATAGCCTAGGAACATGACGTCGAAAATGCTTTATTTAAAGTAATTTGAAACAGTGATTCTTTACTGTTTACATTATATCTGTATTTAGTCATTTAACTTAGTTCGTTGCATTCTTCTTCTTCTGTTAATCTTCAAAGGGCTATGAAGCCTATCTCGAATATATGTAGAAAGATTACCAGTTTTGTATGCAGGCACACTAAACACCAGGTTTACACCCTACTCTTAGCGATAATTGTAGCGCGTTAATGTGCATAGGGTGTGACTCTCCTACTCACGGGGCCTCCAGTTAACGTTCTAGTCCGAGAAACGTAGTGTTTTCCCTGAACCCGAGCCTGCATCGAGAACAGAGGGGAGGGGCGCGGTAACACACACCGTGGCTCGGCATGTAATCACCAATCTTTTGTTTAATATCAAACCTGATAATTAAAAGCTACATTTAAATCCGGGGAAAGAATATGGAAGGAAAAGTCGAGACCCATGTTTTTTTTATGAATACAGAGAATGGCAAGGTCCATGCTTCATAAAGTGGTAGCATGTTGTGCGTGCAAAAATCAATTACACGAAAGACGTCAAGCGATGAATTGGGTAATGCATTTGCGCACAGGGCCGTAGCTAGAGCGTATTTTTAAGGTCATTATTCGAATAAGTGGCGCCGTTTTGCATGCGTAAACAGAGATACTAGCAAGAAAGCCATAGTGACTTGCCTCATGAGGGGTTGGGAACAATATCAAACATTCTAGTCTCTGTGTCCCATGGAGCAATGTTAACAAGGCCTCATTAATATGATGCATTGTCAATGTAATCCAGAGATTAATTAATGTACCAGCGGGAGTGAGTCTCACGTTTCAGTTAGCATTGATGTCATGTCAGTGTACAGTTCTGCACAACATCGGAACCAACAAAGCAATTAAATGGCTATATTGGTTGTAACATTTCAACTATATTATTGAAATCAGCAGTGTTACTTACCGGAAATTATACAATTGATAATTATTTTAAGTATCTTTAGAATTACGATAGAGGAGATCGACCCCTTAATAGCTAACCTCGGTAAATCAGACACCAAGGACAAATTTGAAAGGGTCCTGGGAACATCTACCTAGTAGTTTTGGCGGGGGAGGGGGTGCATGCTAAAGATCCCTATTTGTTCGGACATTTAGAGGAACCACTTAGTCATCTGAACGATGGTTCATGACATCAGTAAATTCACCATATTATAGATGTCAGAAGAGTAACTATCTTAGTCGATTTCAGCAGCATTTTGATACGGGCTTTTCCTCTCGTCTATAATTGTTCTCACAGATATATCTATTATTTTCTTGTTAAATCATATATAATTCCGCTTAGATAATATACAAAGGTATGTGGAAGATATTTTTTGTAGTTGTGGACGTATTTGAATTATATTATTGTTTTATATTAGTATGACTGGAGAAGAAAAAAATCCCGGACAGTGTAAAGAATAAAGATGATCAACGCATAGTTCTAAAAATGGAGTTTTGAATAAAAATATAATATACTAATAGCAGGATGAACTGCTTGGATATAGAGTTCATAATCTTTTGTATGCACGTTGTTTTTGAACTTTTAAATGCGAGCAATATTGAAAATAAGTAAGATTGTATATGTTTCACATTCCAGCAGTGATTCAATGTTCTCTATTATAATAGTAAATATTGTTCGTCTTCAATGATAAAATCTTGCAATGTAGGTCACAAACAGTCGAATTAGTCTAGATCTGTTAGTAGTAGCTTCATCGCACTTATATTTCGATAGTAAATGTGATTTAAATAGGTTTCCTTTTAAATTTAGTCAGGAAGAGACCATTTAGATAGTTAAATCGAGGGAACAATTTGCTATACAATGTGCATTTGTCTTTGAATACGATTGATTTCATTAGAGTAATTTACAAATAAATCAAGATGCGATCATATCAATATGGGTTGACGACAGTATGTTACGTGCCAGCTGACATCATACAGCTTGGCATACTTTGGTTACCACAGGTCTTTCTAATTTGAAGCAGGGAAGGGAGCGGTATCATTTGACTACAATTTCCCGCCAAATTCTAGTGGGAGCAGGACAAATTGGTAAGAGCTCTCGCCAAAAGTAGGTCATGGAATTCCTTAGTGTCTTCGACTAGGCGCCGCCATCAATGAACACTTCCTGGTACCCAGATCGTATAGACTGATCTAGTGTAGACGTTAAAATAGGCTACTGTAAGATTACGTCTTGTCCCCGTTAGATCATTAAGAAATTATCTGATATCTTGATTCATTGGCAGCGCACACACGTTCCCATTTTCATTCCACTATTTTTACACACACTTCCCTACGCACGCATACACCTACGTAAACAAACTCGGAGCATACCGCTGTAGGGTTTTCATAGAAGCATCAACAAAACTGACTTTTGTCAATATTCTTGAAATATACACGTATCTTTGTTGCAGGTCTTTATTTTTCACATGATATCAAAACTTTATCAAAACTGTATTACGTCAGCGTTAGGTCTCAGTTACACCGCCACAGCGTCACCAAAGCGACCGATTCTTGGCCATTCAGGGTAATGTAAAATTGTGTTCGGTCTGTTGTTGGTCTGTTGTCAGGCTCGTTGGTGTGTCTGGGGCACCAGAGATGACATTGCCATGAGGTCCATTAACAAACTTGCTCACATTTGTTACAAATTTGACTCGGAATCAAATTGCAAATGCGCACATCAGCGGGATATCAATGGTCTAGTTTAGGATTCGTTTCAACCCACAGATTCATTTTTAAATTTTTGATTAAAAGCGTGGATTTTTGTTTGTATTCAATCCATCACAACAAGGGATCTTCAGTGAAAGAATGGACACTATCTTCTGAAGACGGCGAAATGTTTTTAATTTCAGAACCCTTCTTCTTTAAAAAAAAAAAAAAAACATACCTTATCAAATTGATACGAAACTTAGCTTTAAAAAAAATGCATGTGATGGAAAAGCGGTAATGATGATGACATCGAAATTTGGTTTTCTCACTTCCATCACGCTTGGCATTTTCGTTGCTCCTTTAGTATCCTGTCTTTACTCTGCTTCTAGTACAACGAGGCAGTTTTATTTGGAAGAAATCGATACAGGCTTATCCCAGTTATGAAGAGAGTGAAAACTATAGACGAACAGCCGAAAAAACTTTTCAAGCGTTCATCCTATTTAATGAAAGTCCTCTAAATGAACTCCTAAACATCAATGCTCTCTTTCTTTCGTGAAGCATTATGACCTAAATGGGTATCATTATTATCGTTAGGTGAAATATTTAATGGTTCACATTTTGAAACAATTGACAGTAAACGTGCAATAGTAGAACGAGTTGTGCACATTGTGCATATATCAAAAATGTATTCATGATGTGCCAATGTTGTCTCACATTATTCATGAGTCGACTACATGATTTCGGATTGGACAGCTTCCTCTTAAGCGCCGGTATTCATCAGTCATGCCAGTGCTGGGAACTCATTGCTCTTGGTCTATACAGAGTGGCACAACAGAATGCATCACCTGCGATCTGCAATTCCAACGACATCATTTGCGCAATTACCATTGGTTTTTGTTTTATGAAGTAACATTTTACCCTGAGGCTATTGACAATAAAATCATCAATTTAGGGTTACCGTGCAACCGTTGTCATGCATGATGCAGGGAGAAATTTGCGTACGACGGCTTCCCATGCGATCAGCTGTGCTTGATAAGGGCGTGAATACTCTCGTATCAACACAAATATAGGAAGCATTTTCCAGTATTCACATTGGGTAATGATAGTTTTTCTAATGAAATTTTCACAGCCATAACATTTTTTAAAGATCTTGCATTCGAAGAGGAAAGATTTTCTTTAGCATGTCTACTGGGAGAGAGGTAAACTCAGTCACGACGAACCCTTCCAACAAGATGAATTCCTCAGGGATTTACGTGCTTCCAATATATAAAAGAGCTTCGTTTGTTGTTTTACTGATGTAAAATGCACCCCTAAACCTCCTGTGTATGTTGGGTTTGTAGGATACATACATGTTTTCGTTCTTCCCTAGAGAAATCGGCGGATTGACGGAGGAATTATTAGGAAAGTCCTTACTTGAAGCTGATTAAACACACGGTTCTAGTACTACAGCACAAATTATTTGATTTTATCTTGCAAGAATATACAATTTGTTCTAAAATAATACGGTGAACCATTCCCCTTTAAATCTACACGGACGCTTGCTTCGCTTCATTTCATCATATCAACTTGATGCATAAGAATAAAGTTCAAAACTCGTAACTTTCAGTCTGTGTTTTAATAATGATGATGTAGATCAATGTTAGTTTCCTGTTTGGGTCAAACTTTAAATGCTAAATTATATACATCCTTGTTTTATGACGTAAATTTTATGAAACGACTATTAGATTATTCATTTTTCTTTAGACGATATTAGTAGCGACTTCAAATCAAGTGTTTCTCCTTAAGGATTCCATCCTTTCCCAATCTACCCTAGAAAGCTTTGTCACCTTAAGTGATGCAGCTAAGTGTTTCTGTCAACAGAACTTAAAGTCAAGGGCGCTGGTTAAAGCTCTCTCAAGAGCATTGAGATGTAAGAGCGTGATTTATCATTTACCTTTCAGCTTGTACTAGGCACACGAATGTGATGTACTTGTGGCTTTATTGTCATGATAATAAAACAGACACATATATATTAATACTAAGAGAATAGAAACTTAAGAAGATAAAGACATCCTACGACCTTATTTCAGACCGACAAAGATCGCAAAGGAATCAGCCGGAAGTGCAACTGTGAAATCATTTAATCACGTTTGGTCGTTGGAGAACAAACGTGTGAAATCGAGAAGCGTGCGGGTGGCGCTACAGAAGCCTTGATCGATTGAAATAGCCTTAACGTAGGAGTCGTAGGTGTTTGGTTTACTGTAGACGAAAAGAAAAGTCAAGTAAACATTCCTTTGTGTGAGCAGCGTCTTGGATATCGTTTTTTATTAAATAGAAATTGTCACATTACAGGAGAGCGAGCGTTAAAGGGTGACATCATCAAAAATTTAAGCTTGTACACTTCATTAACGGCACAACGTTAAACTTTGTGGGCTTGGCATTGATTGCATATCTTAATGTTTCATTCAGATTTGATGGGCAAACTATTTTATAATTATTTCCGTAATCAAATTGATTATATCAAAGAACTTCTCGTTAATCCTCTTTAATTTACGAATGTAGGCCTGCTATTGAGACAACATTTTAAAAGAAAATACGCAGGTAACGTTAATAATGAATATGGTGAGTGTATTCTTGGAAGAAAAAGTGGGTTTTGGTGTTACCGACATACTCTAAAAATATGACGACTGATCTGTAGTATTTTGTTGTGCGCCTCTATATTTTGTTGGCGCTCATAATTAAAATGAAATCTAAGCTACATAAAGATCGCTTTAAGGCTAGTAGGAGTCTCTGGTCCCGATTTTTACTTTTAAACATTGCACAATATGGAATATGAAATATGACGTGCTTACGATTTTGACAGATCATTTGAATGTGCTGTCACACAACGTGTTTAATTAATTCTACATGCAGCTACGCACCGTAAATCACAATTAATAATGGATGGCCATATGACTATTGGGATATCAAATATAGGGCATCTTTAAAAATATATCTTACTTTACTCGAAAATGTTACCTCTCTCTCTCTCTCTCTCTCTCTTTCTCTATCTCTCTCTCTCTCTCTCTATTTCACTCGGCCTTCCACCGCTTAATCTGTTTTCTTTCACTGTTTATCTTTCGCATTGTATTATCATTAACTGAATATCTCCTTTTATTTCAACTTTATCTCTCTATATTTCTCTCCTCTCTCTCTCTCTGCATCGTGATCCAGAAAACTTATATTTTGGAAGATACCGATTTATTTTTTGGTGTGTAAAACGAAACCGTTTGAGCTTGTAACCATGGTCACTCCTCTTTTCGTCTGTCATTGGTGCTACTTTCATTCAATTACGCGCGTTTGTCCGACCATCTAAAGCGGACGTGATTATGACATTTAGGATAAGGTTTAATGCGACTCTAAGCCGGTAAGGACCAGAAGGTAATTGTTCTCCCAGTAGGGGTTATGATGAAATGTGATAAACAAGAGTTGCGAGTTTAGGCCACTGTAAGAAATGAAGGAAACGACTAGTTTCAAGATTTAAAGTTTCTTTTCAAGTTTCCGTTATTATTCACATCACCCCGCACACCATTATGATGAACATATTGTAAAATAATCTGACTTAGAACTACTAAAAAGCTTCAATTATATAGTTTTTTCATTGTTAGAAAAAAGTAGATCTTTCAGCAACCGTATACTTTGAAGAATAGTTTGTTGTTTTTTCTTTTTGCATGGACGTCCAACGAAAAATAAGATTGTGTATTCAAACATAAATTTAAAAAAAAAAGATTGTGTATTCAGGTTACATTTAGATACGATTTTAACACATTTTTCAATCTTGCGTTAAAGCGTTAAACCAGCCTCTGCTCATTTTACAGGTAATAGTCTTTTTATGATAATTTTTCATTTGCTGTGTTTCAGTTCTGTGTTGTTGTTTTTTCAGTAATATCAAGAAGGATTGTTGTTTTACCCGATCAATTATCAAACGATTGTCCAACGCGCTATTAGCATCTTATTAACAAAAATCTAATCGTATGTATATGTTATCAGTTAAGCCTCTTTGTCTATATCCACGATGGGAGCTGTTAAGTCTATAGTCTATAGAAAATAATGGAATAATAATAATGAAAAGGCCGGGGACCCTCAATCATCTACCTTAGGTAAATGCCTGGTCCTAGACCTAATGTGATGACATTTGACCTGCAAATAGCCAATGCTGAACTCAGCGGAACATTTTCTTGCGATTTTAAAAGAAATCTAATCGCTGAATGCAGTTGTTGTTGGTTCATGTTTATTGAATGACTACATTGCGATTGGGGCGGTAATTTCATATCTACATTAGATTAGAAGAAAGAGAGATCAACCGATCGGTAATTCATATAGTATTATGTTGAATAGGGTGTAAGGAGTAATCAAGAATCAATAGCTAAGCATTATGTCTTTCATCCGTTCATTTCAAACTATCTTTCTCCCATCAGGGGGATTTACTATCTTAATAATAAGGCTTTGAATATACTTGTCCATGTACAATGCAAGTTTTGCTTTATAATCCCCCATGTATGCCTACGCACGCAGGTGGAGCGACAATAAGAGCTTTCAGCAAGACTTCATTAGCTTGGGGTAAAGTGATCAATTCATAAATCATTCGGTCTAATAGGTTTTACTGATTTTATCGTTAGAACACACCTGACAAACTGAGAATATTCCCATAACCGTACAAGGTCGGTATCTCAAAAGGGGGGGGGTGTCATAAGTCCCCTAATAATACAGATTACGTATTTGAATAATAAGACACTTACGCTTGCAGGAACAGTAGTGCATAGAGTTACTTGCTCCGTCGATATCCCTTCCTCATTCTCTCTCTCTCTCTCTCTCTCTACCTTTCCCTCTCTATTGCTTCCACTCTTTATGCGTCTTTTCTCTCTTTTCCCTAATCTCTCTCTCTCTCTCTCTCTTTCTCTCTCTTCATCTTTCTTCCTCCTCTGCCATTCCTACTCTCCTACTTCATCAGATAAGTATAAAACATCCTATTCTCTTGCTCTAAGCTTCTATTTAATTCCCTTTTCCGTAATGTAATAAGTTCACTCAGCTTATTATCCCTTCTCCCCTTCTTCCAAACCGTTCTTCCTTCTCTCTCCCTTTTTCCTTTATAGCTTCATATGTTTCCTTTTCATTGACGTTTCATAGTGTCCTTTTTTCTTCTAACACACTTGTCACTTCTCTTTTAACTCATATATCGCTCCTATTCTTTGACTTATCGTGTCATGAATCTCTGATTTTCCTTAGTTTCACGTGACATCAAGAACATTCATTAGAAGAAAAACAAGGGACGGCTTGTCTACTGAGATTTTACATTCTTTTCTTTCTTTTTTCATTTTTGTTTGTTTGCTAAACTCGGTTCAAATTTTTTATCAGAAACCGTAAAACATCGAAAAGGATATTGGTGATTAAACTACTTTATTTTTTATTTTATTTTATTTTATTTTATTTCGAGGAACATAGAGGAGTATACCATTAACAAAGAACAAAAGAAAACGAATAACAATAATAAATACAATAACAGGAAAAGAAGCCATCAACTAATGCCTGAGGATTACCAAAAGAAGCTGAGTTTCTGTATAGGAAGCTCTCCTCATTAGTTGATGGTATAATACTTATCTATACACAATATACATAAATGACATAAGATATATTTAATTAAATACGAAAAAGATGCAAACAGATAAATCATAAGATCATAAATATGAAATAATCATTTGTTGTTCAGGTCGTAAGAGATAACCAAAAAAAGCACTCTCGGTGTTAATCTTGTTAAAAGGCGTTATCAATTGGTGACATAGCGCAAAAAAACTCACGAAGAGCCTTAAGAATTAGGTTTACATTCGTTTCTAAGCAAAGGTCCCTGTCAGACTGGGGGATGTGTTTCCAAAGACGGGCAAAGCTGTGAAAAAAATGTTAAACAATCTACTTTCTAAACGCCGATAAACACATGTTAAAAAATGGGGCAAGCTAAACACGCCTATAATTTTGGCTACAAAAATATATGTTGAAAGCTTCATTTCCTCCTTGCTATATTACGTTGGGTATCTTTCACTGTTTCTGAGTTGATTTTGAACATTTTGTTTTTTTTACAATTTATTACTTCTAATTTATTTATGTTCTAAAATAGAAAAACGTACAAGCCTCACTGAAGGGTATATTTCGTAACATCAGTTTTTAATAAAATTTCAATTTCATTAAAAAGTGAGACATCTGTCCACGGCTTTAGGCTTTAGGCTTTCAGCGTGGATAAACAGATAAAAGTAGACATTAAACTTGAATTGGTGAGCTTTTAGGCAACATACTGGCTTTCTTTCAAAACTACGGATAGGGGGGATGTAAGTTTTATAGATAGAAAAGAGTATTATCGCCTTTAGCATTATTGACACATTGTACTTAAAGAAAAAACAAAAGCACTGTGGCCATGTAATCTAAAGATATCATTTCCTCTTACTATTTGGACAGAGGCCAAGTATGAGAGCTCGAGAATATCCCAAACCAGGAAAAGTTAGTCTTAAAATCCAAAAATATGAATTTCCCCAAGAAGGTAATAACAATTTTTGATATGGTAGAATGGACAAGCTAATATAAACATAGCCCACAATAAGAAAGGCCTAACTTTAAACAGAAAAATATTTAGTAAAATATTCTTTTTATGTAGCTGTGTCTGTTTTTGCTTGGTTACCTGGAAAAGCATAATTTAAACTGAGTCTCTCGTCATCGCTTTTAATGTTTAATAATACATTTTCATTAATGTTGAGCATGTTAAAATACATTTCCATCACGTCCATTTTATTCCTCCTGGATATTCTTTATAGACATTAGTCTTCTTATGTTACAATAAACACTCTACGCTCGCGGCATTTTTACTATGGATTTATGAGGCAAACGCTAACAATGTCGAACAACGAGGAAAAACCGGAGGTTGAATTTCCAAACAATTTACGGCGCCCTTCCTTGGGTTAAGCAGTCTTCGTGATCAATTTGAAAATTTGCTAATTTTTTCTTGTCAGTGTTGATGAGGGTAGAATGAACGTTGTAATTGACAGGGCGACGGTTTCTTTCATTGCTTCATAAAGAGGGACCTAAATCATGAAAGGGCTTGCAAATACTTGCAAATGGAATGACCGTTATGCCTGTATTTCAATATAATTTGAAATCATTTCTCGCTGCTCTATTAGTATTCGTGTCCTCTGCCTCCCCTCCTCCCCTCTCTCTCTCTCTCTCTCTCTCTCTCTCTCTCTCTCTCTCTCTCTTTCTCTTTCAAAGTTTTAAGAATCAAGATTAATTTCTGCTTTCACTTGATGGAAGTGATATAGCACCATTTTTTCAGTACAAGAAGCATAAATGTTTTTTTTAACATTTCGTGTTCTGAAATTTTGGACGAAAACAGTGTTCTGAATTTTAGACAAATAAAAAGCATTTAAATGAAAATACCTGATGAAAATTCTTGTATAAAGAAATTTCTTCGAAATACCTTTTTCTACCCAGTTTCCTTTTTTTCTTCAAAATTTTTTCAGTTACCAGTACACGAGCGTCGCATTGTAGTCGTGATATATGAAGTTACCGTATACATCGTCGCCTTGTAGTCGTGATATATGAAGTTACCGTATACATCGTCGCATTGTAGTCGTGATATATGAAGTTACCGTATACATCGACGCATTGTAGTCGTGATATATGAAGTTACCGTATACATCGTCGCCTTGTAGTCGTGATATATGAAGTTACCGTATACATCGACGCATTGTAGTCGTGATATATGAAGTTACCGTATACATCGACGCATTGTAGTCGTGATATATAAAGTTACCGTATACATCGTCGCATTGTAGTCGTGATATATGAAGTTACCGTATACATCGTCGCATTGTAGTCGTGATATATGAAGTTACCGTATACATCGTCCCATTGTAGTCGTGATATATGAAGTTACCGTATACATTTTCCGCTTCCATGTCCACTTAAAATTTGTCTGTGAGAAGGAAATTCTGATATGAAGCAAAAATGTATATTTTCAAGTGGAAATCGTAACAGAGAAATAAACACAGGGGCTGTGGGTAAGTGATAGTGATAGAAATTGACGAGAGAGAAAAAGATTTATAGAGAGAGAGAAGACAAAAAGAGAGAGCCCAAACTTGTTCTACCATTACTTCGTCCTTTGAGGTCCAAGAACGCCGTCTCTGATCAACATTTTTAAGTGCTCGTGATGAGTTCTATATTGAAGTAATAAAGGGAAGTCGGAGTGCATCCAGTATCAAGAAAATGTGTGTCCGGATCGAACAAGGCATAATGGATGGAATTAGGTTACCGGTGCTATAGGTGAATGCTCCCGACTCTTCTCCTGTGCCTCTAGCATCGAAGATTGAAAGGGAGTAGTCATAGTCAACTCTTCAAAAGTTAAAATAAATATATCCAGCTAATTGAATTCGAATTGACGCAACACTATCAGTTTGTAAGGTTAAGGGCTTTTGTAAAAAAGTTTATTCCAATCCCATTCAGTGTGATTCTCAAATTTATAGAGCGTCGAATATGGTTGCAGAACAGAATAGATATATTTTTATCAAGAATCTCTCATGTGCACAGCCCATTACACAAAACCACCTAACCACCCATACATACATGCACGAACATGTACATGGCACAACCAAATCATCTAATGCTTAGTTGCGATATTTCGTTGTTCAGACGAGTACCAAATTTTTTTTTATAGCTTTGCTATTTTGTCTAGATGACAGATTTGACAACCATGTTAATGAAATAACCGCGTTTACTGCATCCTTGGTAGCACATAGTTATTAACTTTTCTGCCTATATGATTGTGTACAATTGAAGTCTTAAAATAGCAGTTGTGTAAGGTCATAAGGCGTGAAAACACTTGAATTTTGCATAATGGTTTCCGATATTAATGGCGCTTCTGCTACTTCAGATGCAATTTGAATCAGGCGAGATGGAAGGATTCATCTCCATGCAACTATCCCCGGGGGATGTATAATATTTCTCGACCTCAAATTGTACGCCTACATTTGATCGGTGTTTCTATTTTTTCTAATCATTCTGTTAATCTACAAAACGATCGTAAAGACTTTCGTAAAAGCTACCTGTATGCAATTTAGCCTTGTCCAATACCTTCTGAAGTAATTACAGTGACATATTACGTAATTCTAAAAGAGCTTCTATGGGATATACAATAACGTATTGAAATATCCCTTGCGTTGAATTCTTGAAAGTCTGTGCGAGCATGTTTCATAACTCTGGCTGTAATCAGAGGTCTTTGGTTGATGTTAACAAAGAAACACACACACGCGAACTGAACTATTATACTCCATGTATTCACACAATCGTGAAAGAAATTTACCAAACAAACTGAAAGTTTACACAACTGCATAAGTATTATATCATGTCACCATTCGATATGCATGATATTATGTTAAACTAAAATCACAGTTGGCTGATATTAACGAGTTAATTACAAGCGTTGCATTCAAAGTGCCGATTAAACATCGAATTTTATTAAACGGTGAATGAAATGTCTCGTTAATTCATTGGCAAAGAGCATGAAGAATAATGATCCATTGATATAAACTCATTAGTTAAATTGTGAATAATTATAAGTAAAATATCATTGCATACTAATGGCGCGTACAAAATTCTAGTCATATTAGAAGTCTGGGCAGAAATGGGTTATTCCATACCGGATTCTGCATTGAACTTCACACCAGATCAAAGTGTCTGCAATGAAGATTCAATCCAAAATAATCTCCCAACCAGACAAGCCTACTACCGGGAATTGTTGAACTTGATACACTCTGTTCATCCCTAAGAAAAAGCTTAGTATTTCATTATATGTTAGGTTTGAAAAGATACATAACCATTGACTCTTTTAAGTGTTTAGTTCCGAACTATTTCCCGTGGGTGTAGGCTGAGTGGGAGGGGGTTTGGAGGGAGAACAACAAATAGTCCCTTGGTGTGGGTGGTTTCATAGGATAAACCAAGTCATTATTTGTCTGCTTGCGTCAACTACAGAGAAACGACAGACAGATGAAAAACAGATGAAGCAAAACAGAACGGTGTATAATATATCACCGTCAACAACCGGTAGTGGCGCCTTCTTATTCCAAGAAGTCACGTGACAATTTAAGCACCAATGCGCAATGAGGAGCGGATCTTGTCTTCAAGGCCTTCACATGTGTTTTATTCTCTTAAAACGTTAGTGAAAAAAAAATTTATGAAAAAATAGAAATAATACTTCATTTGTTATGCAAATACCCTGAGTGAAAAATAATGCTGCATTTAAGGTTCAGTTCTTGGATGATCAATATGATACGACATTTAATGTATTCCTACTATTGAACTATGTGATGGATATTGCTTTCTTATATCTAATTGTGACTTACATTTTTTATTTCGTAGATTAATATTTTTATGTCAACAGTCTTAATTCAAAACTTCAAAACTTCAAAAATAATTTCAAAGTAAATAACTTTTACTTGTGTATTCGTTCGTTCTCATAAATTTGCTTATTTTTTAAATATTTCTCTCCTTCGAATGTGTTCTTTGGAGTATAAATTTTCCCACACCTTGCTAAATTTATACACCTTGATCTCATGTAAAACTAATTTCAAATCATTATATATCAATACTATCATTAAATGTTCATATAGGCTACAATCATTGTGTGATGGACTTACAGGACTTTATCAGATGATTGATATACAGTTCTTATTTCAGTAAGTATTTTGTAAGATCTTATATGCAATGTGTTTCAGACACGTAGCGTGGATCAGAGTATTAGTATCCCCCGGCCGTGGAATAAACTGGAACATGAAAATTGAACAGTATTCCACGTATACAAAGACATTAAGATCGGCATGGCGTGTGTACGTGTGTTTATTCACCGAGTAAAATGGGGATAAGTAAATTCCCTTCCTGTTCTCCGCTGAGGCTGATTAATGATAAGGGAATCGGAAGGTGAGGGTAGTCACTGGGAATAAGATCAATGTCACCCGAACGCAACAGCGGATCGAGCGAAACATGGGACAGTTGCACGTGCGCACGACGCTGAGCCAAAATAAGACTCAGTACACTTTTGGAAATTTCACAAACACTTGATCCCCCGATATCGATCAATATCTATCCCAATCTGTTGCATTCTGTGTTACGATTGGATAAAGTGTGATGGTTACCCCGTTCCGAATTGTCATGTAAAGTTTTGTTTAAGTATGGTTTATGCTGATATCCGTATCTGATGATCCACACTGAGACATGTACGAGTCAGAATGCTTGATTCATAATGAACATGATGACTTTTTTCAGAAATTAAATTCTAGCTTATTACATTTTAGATTCCATCCCTCAATTATTTTCTTATATAAGAAATTCGCTCATGTTTTAAGAAAAGAGAGATGAATCTTTATATATGTGCTATTTTTTCTTTTCTTCAAAGTATTTGTATTGAGTACAAAAGAGAAAATAAGAAATATTGAATGAAAGAGGGGAGACTTTGACATCTTATGAATAGTTTTAAGCCGCATGACACCATTTTATCATCTGTATGTTGGAGTTATTATGAAAGTGTACAGATAATCTAGAACAAAAGGGATACTTCCTAGTAGTAGGGTGCTTCATTCTATATTAGTGAGTGAAACTAGAAACATCAGACAGACTTTTCAACTATCATCAGTACATGCATACTCGGATTAGTATTGATCATACTATTGTTTCTTTGCAGACTAAATAATACACATTAAAGCGAGCAAATTTCACAAATTTGTCCCCTCTCGATCCAACAGTCTCTCTGGTAAGTCTGTATTGCTATTCTTCAAATACTATATATAGAAATAATTTCATGATGCAATATACTGTCATATCCGGTTCGATTATTAATTGTAATTTTCCTGACATGCTTTGGAATACGCAATGGAGAAAACATCTAAGATATTATCAGGGGGCTTTAAAAGAAGGTAAGCTGAATTGTAATCCTTAGTCCTCAATTTCGGAGTCATTTTTAGAAGTAGAACGCTCTCTCTCTCTCTGTGGTTTTCGGCAGATAGTGGTGATCTCATTAAGGTGAGATTCTTTGGTTTTTCTGGCGAGCTGAGTAATGGAAGTTAGTGGTTCTTCTTCTTACAAGTGTTTTGTTTCCATTCGTCTTATTACTTCTTGAGAATCGGCATGTGCTTCGGTCATAATTGGTCCACTACCCATCCCCCCTTCGTCTTCATCTTCTCTTCCAACTCTCTCTCTCTATCTTTCTCCTCAAAAATGTTCCACCCCTCCCCCACCTCTCTCTCTCTCTCTCTCAATCTCACTTTCACTCTCTTTCTCCTCCAAATTGTTCAACCCTCCCCCTCTCTCTCTCTCTATCTCTTCAGGACAAACCCCTTTCCATTTTCTGTGTCAATCGACGCAGCTTTTAGATTTTTAGGGGTTCGAATCCGTAAAAATGCAGTGGTCCTCTCCTCACCATGAAGGTAAATGTGTTGGTCTCTCGAGAATAATGTTCTTTCACAGACAGTCTATTTTTTTACCGAGCGAAGGAGCCAGTCTTGGAATCTATAACTCGTTACTTTTACATCCTATTTTTTTCCCGTTTTCCTCAATTAAAAGCTTTTAGACATTTAAAAGTATACATTTAACTGTGAGTGCATTTCTGTGTCTATCGGCGTGTGAATATGTGTGTATGCGTGTGTGCGTGTGTGTGGGTGTGTATGTAAATTGTATCGACACCATTTATTTCTATGCACCACTTATCATCCATTACCGTTGATGAACTATTAATTTCCATCGCCACAGCCATAAAAATTTACTTAATTTGAAAGTCAGTCGTAATATCTATTTCTCTCTCACTCTCTTCCAATAATTGATGGCAAATAAAATATAGTATGTCACGTTCTGCACGTGTGTAATTATTGTCTATTGTACATAAAAGACGGGCGATTCTTACAAATCACCTTCTATAAAGAGGTCATGAACTTGGAATTAATTTCTTTAACAGTTTTTTTGTTCAAGTCCACACTTGAATCCCATGAGCTTGAAGTTCCGGTAACTGTATCGCTTTCCTCGTGAAAAGGATGTGGTATTTTCGGCTTCTATTTTTTTCTCTCCTCACACCCGGGATGACTCGAGAGCCGTTGCATTTCACTGACGACTTACATCCACTTAGGATGTACCCAAACACGGTTTTTGTCTGCATTTTTTCGCAAAAAATCTTCAAAAATATATGTAGCATCATCTATTTCAAATTTATATAATATCAAAGGTATAGTAGTAGTCCTACCGCTAGAATATTTAAACTTTTATTTTTAGAATATTGGATAGAAAATTTAAACTTTTATTTTTTTCTCTCTTATATTTCAGACCGCTTAAATTTGCCAAGGGATATCAATTGAGCAAGGAAACGCTTGAGGACATACTTTGAACGCCTTCCCTATCACACATCATCGAGTCGCCGTTTGTCCATGATGAAGCGATCACTTTGCCAGCTAAGTACAGCCATCTTGCTAGCAGCTTGTCTTCTCCTTCGGTTGGGACAGTGCCAACCTGTTGCAGAACACAGCTCACGTCAGCTTTCTCCCTCTTCGTCTCTTGACAATTACCTCACGCTTCGTGCCCTACTCTCGCCCGATAAGACGTTACCTGAGTATCTCTATGATGATAATTATAACGACATGGGTGAGTATATAAAAACAAATATTATCTTGTCTTTTACACCAAAGTAGGTACAGTCATGTAATTGTGGATCAACGCTTAGTGTTTAGAAAGCATGGAATGTTTTATAATTTACCTGCACTTTGAATATTATCATTTTGATGTTAAACGTTTAAATTTAAATAATTGATTTATGTTTTATTTCCACATTAACTGCATATGAAAAGAATTTACAAAGTAACGCATATACACGGTAACAAAACATGGAAATATATTCGATAAATATATGGTATTACAGCAGTAAAAATGATTTCATGCAAGTCATTAAATAAAAATGATGCTAACAATAATCTACAGTAATAAGGAAACCTTAGAAGCCTTATGCTTGTGATTAAGGTTCCCTTTACATAATACGTTTGTTACATAAAATATATAAAACAAAAACAAACAAAAGAAGAACAAAAACGGTGTGTAGTGCAGCCAACCAACAATTGATGATAATAACGGTGGTCTGCATCATGATGACCTTCTTAAGCATTTTCATACTGAAGAAGAAGTTTACGTTTCAAGTGATATTTAAAAGTACTTAAATTGGGCAGCTGTTTGAGCGACATGTCAAAGGAGTTCCAGTACACAGGACCAGTATAAATCAAAGTTTTTTTTTTTAGAAAAGTTCTCAGTTTGTGTAAGTAAAAAAGGAAGACTGCCGGTTGGATAATTATGAAGTTGTTGATGACATCATACTGAGGGAAAATAGAGGACAAGTTTGAATGCAAATGCAGCAAATGTGAAACACGACGTAAATTCAAGTCAGGTTTCAACCATACAAGTTTCTTACATATTTATCTTTATCTTCATCCATGACAGGTTTTTTTCCCAAAATTTTCTCTAACCTGTCAATATGAATCATTGCTTTTTTTAGTATTATCTCATCGTCTTGACTCATATTAAACTTCAATGTTACCATGTTTGCAAAATGGTGTAAATATATGGTATATGCGGATTATTATATATTTCTTAAAGATCTTCACGTTAAGACAAATTAGTTGTTTCATCCCCAAAAAGCATATTTTCGTCGTTACATCATTACGTGTTTGTATCCATTTTTTTTTATATATGCTTACATGATTTTTAAATCCCTTTTCTATAAAATCACACTGGTTTGTTATATCTTATGATTTTGTCCTTATATCTCACGGAGACTATGCTTCTCAATCCTATTTGCTATATTACTTTATTATGTCCCATTATAAAAAGGGTGTATCAATGTCTATATAAAAACAATTGGATATAAACCCTTTGGGAAATACGCGATACTTGCAAGTATTAACCCGTGTCTCGCTGTCGCCCTGTAAAACGATACATCATGACTCTCAAACACAGATCTCCACGATTGCAAATTTCGACGAAAATGAAGCCTTGGGCGACAACAGTCTTGAGATTAAAATCGATTACTTCTCCGTCTTTAAAAAAAATGCACCATCCCAAAATTCATTCCTTTGGTGGTTTTCCGGTAGATACATCTGGCAAAGCTTTTCTTTGATTAAATATAATCCATCGCTTCAGCCATTGTGAAACAATAAGTTCAATTGGGTGAACTAGAAAAAAAATCAGACAATTCAGACATAGTGACTTTTTGTTTACATGGAAAATATAATCGAATTCCTGAATTATCCTACATAACTTTTATCTTGAAATTAAAAAGCATGTTTGGTAAATCTTCTAATAAAAGAAAATATACTGTTCAATCGTGAAACTACATTAAAAAATAACATTTAGTAATTTTGTCTGTAGTAAAGAATAGTTGAATGGTTGATATATTTCTTCTTGTAAATATACCTTCTCGCCATTTTTGATTTACTAAACGTATTGTTATGTTAACTTTCTTTTTAAAAAATTAAGGTTCTGCCGTTTATCTGAGTTTGCTTTAGGTTATACCACTCTGTTTCTCTATATTTTCTGCTTCCCTTTAAAGAAACTCAATATTTAGTTTGGTATTGGCTTTGCTATTGAAACTGTCACGACTCAAAATCAGTCCAATTTTTCATGGGCAACAATTTCATATCACATACATGACATACCGAGTGAATATTTCCCCATACAATGAAATTTGTACGGATTTATATGTATTTTAGGTTTCTTAGATAAACGCCCCGTTAGCATACAAGTAACTCAACAAGCAATTGAATTGCATTTAAATTTCATCTAATTGAGATGCACTGCCGACCATAACTGAGGATATTGCATAAACCAATAATTCTTCGTAAATATCATGAAGGTAAAGGACAAAATGGTTAACGCATATACAATGAGATTAGAATAATTACGTTTAGCCTTCGTGATTACAGTAGATCTATAGCATTAAAGGGGTTAAGGTTTGTGTGAGCAGGGATTTCTTCATGTTCTCATGTTAGACATTAAAGAGAAGGTTGAGTTCTGGGGAGAGGTCAACAATAATGTGTGATCAACTGAGCGTTATCATTGTTATTATGCAAGTGTAGAAGAACATCAGAGAAAAAATGTTCCCTGAAAAGCATGGCTCTTCAAATGCCTTCATATTCTAAATATGACAAGTAACAGCTTAAAAATGAGGCCCGATTTGTATGCCATATATTTGTGTAGTCCCATATAAATCTTTCTGTGTACAGTGCTTGTTACTTTACCAAGACTGGGCCAAATTTCTTATCCCAATGAAATGTAACCTTACGGTTATGTCAACATCTTTCCACCCCATAAGTTAATTTTTGTCCTATGCTGTGAATATTTCGGGTCAACTTAACGCAAGCAAGGGATGTTAGACCCCTCCCTCAACCCCCTCCCTCCGGCGTAAATGTGCCCCTACGCCTTTAGTGGGCGGCTTTCCGTGCAATAAATCACTGTGTATCACGTACGGTGAATGCCTCGGGTCAACTTCAAGTGAAGCTGGTGCTTGATCCATGTCCCTGTAAATTGCCACTCTCCACCCAGGTGTTAAAAGGGTACCGGTAGGAAGGAATTCCTTGAATGCTGTGAACGCCGAAATCGGTAGCCTAGCATAGCCGGGTAATGATGGAGCGCCTTGAGGACCGATACGTGCGCTATATAAGAAACCTATATTATTATTATTATTATTTCCGCGAAAGAGGAAGATGTTTGAAAATAATCACTTTCAAGATTTGTCACCGATCCGTCTTGAACCATGTTTGAAATCACGTCCACACTCATACCATCAGGCCTTTCATTCACGTCATTCGATGCCAAGTGCAAATCTACAACCAGGATGAAATTTCCAAGTTAGAAGAATATATTACACCTAGTACCATTTCATGAGGATATTTTTTGAGGTAGGAATGGAATCAAGGTCTCTTTTCTTGCAGCTAGCTGTCTCTTGATTTCCTCATAATCATGTTTTTTGCGATTATTTACAGGCTAACCGCCAATAAGGATGTGGTTTGAGTATTCTATTTAATCAACAAGTTTTGAGATGTCTAAATGTAGAACATGTTCTAATATTTTGACAAACACATATCTATTTATACCTATTACACCCCTATTTTTCGATGTGTTTCCTGTTTTTGTTATTATGCATACATCTTTAATCCTTCTAATTGTTGACTGCTGGAAGTGAACTTCGGCTTCATTTCATCTAATATTTTGTTTTTCACGTTTTCACCACACAAGTACTAACTATTTAAGTAGAATATTTGTCAAATTACATTTAGATTTGTCCACTTTGGATGTTTAAATAGGCAAATATTTATAATTTAGATATACTAAACATATTAATGCGTTTAGAACTCGGAATCGTTCGCGTCAATTGACCTCTCCTCACACCATTCGGTATAAATAATTTAATTGCATTTCTCTCAGGTTTTTTTAACGAAAAGTGTGATGTTCTCAACCGTATATTGCTTTCACATTTAGTAACGTTTTTTTCATACAGGAATCATGTGGATTTAGTTACCACAAGTGGTTGCAACCAATAAAAGCAAGTACGCACTGTTCATGGTACATGTATTCTAAGATCGTTAATGATGCCAATGTACGAAATAATGATAGCAACATTCAGGATATTCAGGCCTCGATGTTATGTTGATTAATCAACTTATGTGTTTTTCACATTCATCACATATTCTGATTATTTTGTCATATTGTCCCTGTGAAAACAGAGGCCATTTCTAGGTAAGTTGATTTTCCGTCCAGTTCTAGCTGTGCTTACGTGATCTCCTCTGCAGGATGAAACACTACCTTAAAGTAGGGCGCACTTGAATCTCTCCCTCTCTGGATTTCTCTTTCTGTTAATCTCTCTCTCTCTCTCTCTCTCTCTCTCTCTCTCTCTCTCTCTCTCTCTCTCTTTCTCTTTCTCTCTCTCTCTCTCTCTCTCTCTCTCTCTCTCTCTCTCTCTCTCTCTCTCTCCTTCCTATACCCTCTCATCCAATTATTGTCTTTGACTTGGTACTGCTCTTAGCTCGTCGTTCATATTATGTTCACACATTAGTGGGAGGCGTGATTACTTACCCACGTTGTATCATGTGCTTATTTTGCTCTTCAAAGTCACCATCAATCTGCTCTAGAATGGATGAGGCTATGACAGGCTCTTGACTAACCCGCTCTCTGTTTGGTCTTTCACTCCACAAAGAAATTAGTTGTGCATTTGTGGTGTTTGCTTGCATTAATTTCTGAGTCGACATAACGAGGGGGAAATTGGATTTTGTCGGAGCATGGACTGGTTTATGTTTCCTCAGCTTTGATATGGCTAATACTGACAT
This sequence comes from Mesocentrotus franciscanus, assembly GCA_037976565.1. Taxonomy (NCBI): domain Eukaryota; kingdom Metazoa; phylum Echinodermata; class Echinoidea; order Camarodonta; family Strongylocentrotidae; genus Mesocentrotus; species Mesocentrotus franciscanus. The sequence goes on along the minus strand of CP137668.1, from coordinate 1,502,636 downwards.
TTTTGTCACATCATGCACTAAACGAACGTAGCTTTTATTTGCTGCTCCCATGGCAAATTATACAGTCCGAATCACATATATCAAAAAAGCATCTCAAACAGACTGATTATTAACTTGAAATGTAAATGTTCTACAAATTTACTTTGTCAGAAGGTATTACTATCTGCGGGTTACAAATGTGTTTGTTCATGTATAATGGAGCTTATAGGGCTTTGTTTTAATCAGTTAATTAGTAGTAATAGCTTATTACCTACTACGTGCGTCACGTACGAGGTGATTATATTGAGGGGACAATGTCGTCTTTCAGCATAATCAGACACACAGGTACACATGGTGGAAATTATGATAAATGTAAATGTCTAATCAAATGATTTTGGGTGCTGGACTAGGACTCGAATCAACCCACAACTTATAGAATGAATATCAAGTTAATAAAAGGGCCTCTACGCCACGACATCTTATAATATATTTAAATCTTATGGCATGATTATGATGATTTGATAGATAATAATTGATAATAATGACAACTACAAAAAAATACAATTCCCACGTATATGTTAATAAATGTAAGTGGAATTAATTTTGTATCGTTCCAGCTGCAGTAGTGCAAATATGGACAATGGTAGCATTTCATTTACTAGAGGGTTTGTAGTTTTAAAGATCTATAAATTCTTTATTTTCAGGTTCATTTCATTATGGCAGTCTACTAATTGCATTTAAAAAGAGACAGGCAAAATTCTGTTATAGAATGGCTTACCGATGATATCACATAATTGGTGACAGTTATGTCGCAGGGCTTTCTAGTTATCAGTTCAGAGCAATTTGATGTACATTCGGCACGCTAGAAGGCATGCTCTACAATGATGTAATTAGTTGACCAAGATAGCATCAGCGACCTGGATGTTAAAGTAATAAAGTAATATCGGGAATTACAAGTTTTTGTTGGATGATGGCTGCAGCCAGAAGGTTCAATTTGATGTCAGTCGCAGATCGTATTTCTAGAGGGTTTGTTGCTTCCTTATCAAGACAGAAATAATGAAGGCTTCCCATTAGGGTACGAAGTATATCTTACCGTTCGTTCAAAGATTTAAGGGTTGGGTATTCTTCTCTTCCGATTTCATGTACATTCTAAAATCCGGATTTTAGATATGGAAGATGAAAGAAAATGCATAAAGAATCATAAACCTGTTATATTCTATTTTTACTCCAGTTGTCAAAAGGAGATGGCGTGGCGCAATTGAATCGTCATCTGAATGTCATTACTTTCGTCATACGCGTAGGTTCGAGTCCCGCGCTGGGCAGACTAAAATGATTGTTGCCGCGTTGTGTAAGCGCAACTCCCCTCTGTTCTCGGTCCATGCTCAGATTCAGGGACAGAATGCTTACTGAAGGTCCCGTGTGTAGGTGTCACACCCTTTACACACGGTGTAAACCCGGTGTTTAGTGTACATGCATACACACGGTGCAAACCCGGTGTTTAGTTTACATGCATACACAACTTGGAAACTTCCTACATTCCTACATGTACAGATCTTTGTAGATTAACAGTAGAATAATAAGAGCAATCAATGTCACTTTATACATCTCTCTCTCTCTCTCTCTTTCACATACAACAAATTTGTTTGCACTTCACCTTTGCTTTGGTATTTTCTTAGTTTAGAATAATAATGTTGATGTTGCCTGAACTAATGTTATAGCTTTATTCTGTTTGCTGGCGTCAAATTATCCGAAGTTTAATCCGACGTACAAGGTTTTAATAGGTTAGTGTATGCCTCTCACACAATACACGATACCGTATAAGGTGCATTTACGTAATCACCCGAGAGCTTAAAACCGTGTTTGAAAGTAAAGGATGCCCCCACCATGGTGCGAAAGGGAACAAAGAGAGAAAAGAATATGATACATCCCTTCCCACCTCCAACACCCCGCCCCCTCTCGATCATTAAACCGCTGGCTAATACATCAATGACAAGAATCACAATGAGAAAAATTTCCAAACAGCGTATTTACATGGTTTACAGGACAAACATTGTCTAAGGTTCTGAAACGAGCTGCAAAGGAAAACATGAGGTGATTCAATCAGGGCATGCATCCAAATTATTCTTACACTCACCTGTATTTGATGTTAGTGTGTTCGTATTCATTAACTAAATTAAAGCTTGAAGCTTTTGGCCCGAATTCACAAAGGAGGTTTACATTTAACCCATGGTTTAAACCTTCATTTACATAACCCATGGTTTAAAATTAGCGCAAAATAAGCGTACCTTGCCTTGCGCGCGTCTAATATTGGACCTCTGACTTGTGTCGCGCTTATTTTGCGCTTATTTTAAACCATGGGTTAAATGTAAACCTCCTTTGTGAATTCGGGCCTTTGAGTTTGTGTATTCATTTGCGCTTTTCCCTTAGATCCTCCCACTTTCACATTAGTTGTTAACCTTTTATGATCTAAAGATGTTTTCTCTCATAATGTATGAAGACTATTCACCCCCTTCATCCAATAACGAGCTAGAAATGCATCATTTAACAAGGATACCATATGTATTCCTCTCGATATTGAATGACTAATGATTCATAAACGCCAAAGCAAACGGGTCATCAAAAATATATCAAACAAATTACCCTCAGGTCTTAACGTCTAGGCAATTTCATTAATGACAGTCGTCGCTTTATTGTGCAGAAACCTTATAGTTTGTATCGACTTGATCTAATGTATTTTAGGGGGAAATAGATGATAAAAATGTCATTAAACTGATATTGAATCACACGTTGATGAGACTGTGTATGATAGAGTATTGTTCGAGCTAACCGAGCATGTAGACTCCAAGACGTATATGCGACCTGACGTCTTTAAGATTATTATCACCGATATGGTACATTAGGTGCAGCAAATTTTAGATATCAATCTCATTTTGATGATACACGATCAACATTGTATTTATAAGGACTCTGCGTCATTACTTAGAACCGCGTTGTCTTGGGTATCCAGATATGTGATGCTCTTGATTGGTCATGTTGGTCTTTCTCCAAAACGTTTATAGGAAATCCTGGCACGCGGGAACATTGTGTTACGTGACCTGTCCATAGGGCACGTGCTTCTGTCCCCAAAGTGACAGGTCTAACAAGGGTGAAGACATTTATTGATCTGCCACTTAATGCAGATTGAAGAAGATCAATAAATAATGGAGAGCTATCGATCACCTAACCATCGACAGTAGAATCAGTGCCTCGTCTGTCGTCTGCAAGGAGCAATTGTCACATCACTATCCCTCCTTGAATTCTAGCTCTGTGTAACGGACTCAACTTTCTCCGAAGAGACGTTTATATCAGGCAATTGGTTTTCAAGAGCACTTAAAATGAATGTTTGAACATCTGTTAAGTGAAAATATTTGAAATAAATAGAATTCTTTAGGTTAATGTGGAATAAAGCACATTTCGAAACGAATTGTTTAGGTTAAATTAATGAGGAGTAAAGCACATTTCAATATATTAACTTGTATTTATCATGTTTGCGTCAATGTGCAGTGAAGCGTCATTACATGTATTTGATTATCAGTATGTCCATTTCCCTGGTTATATTTTGCAGATAGCAAATAGGGCCATATTGAAAATGACAGATCGTCACTAATTTTTAAATATAACTGAACGTTGCAATGGACATGGCGGATTTATGTTGAACGTTACACATTTCATAATCATCATTGATACATGAGTGTGAGGCTTCATGAAAGTATACGAAAATTAGCTTACGAGGAAACTTTGATGAGTTTGAAACCCATAACTTGTAAACTTTCGAAATTATACACTCTATGAAAATACTACCGCTCGAATATCAACTCGTAGCCAATAGTAATATAGATTCTTTAAAGCTGAGCATTTAATGTAATCATATGTGTATAACATAGAATTTGTTTTGTGTGAGTCGATATATATTTAACCCTGCTTATTTTGATATTACAGGAAAGTTTACGGCTTTCAACAAAATGTTTCGAATATTAATACATTTATTTGTAAAAAAGGATTTTTCAATAATAAAGGATCATATGGAAGATGAAGATGCTTCGCTCTGGAGTCTGATATCCTGATAGGAAATTTCGCCCAGGGATTTAAGTGCTATCAGAATGCATGGCGATACCATTTTCCGTTCCATCTGTTAATCACTTTGTAGGTCAAATTTCACTAATTTGTTAAATATTTAGTTAGCTTGTCACCTAGCTGTTGCCTACTGGGACAACAATTTGTTGAGGCTAATTCCTCCCATAACTGAGTGTGAAAACAATATGCCGCTTAGGAAAACGTGCATAGCGGCAACAGTATGCTCGTTTGTCATAAGGCAGGGTCTATGTCACATGATATGAAGAGGATTATATTGAGTGATTCCATTTATTTTATCCAAGAATGATAAATCTCTTGATATGGCCAATTAAAAAGGTTTGTGATACCAGAATAATCATTAGTAAATGGTCGAATCAAGATATTTTCATTTTGGATGATATAAATGGTCATACAAATTATTTCCTACGTGACACATCGCACGAAATCGTCCACACTATACAACCTGGCATCCTACATGGCACATGACTGTAACTAAATTCTTTATGATTTCGTTAACAGACGAAACTAGACATGTAGAAGGTTTTTTCAGGGCAGCAATGAATAAAATGTTAATGTACAACTCTGATGACACCCTGCTTTTTAGCAAGGTCGATTTTTACATATAAATACTGGGTACAAAGCGGTATTTTAACGAAACTTATCCCTCTCAACCTCGGTGTTAAGATATTGAAGAAAAGAAGATAATTAGGTATCTCTCTCCGTCCCCCACCCCTCTCTCCCCTCTTTTCAAAACGCGTTATACGTGTCAGTTCCGCTCTCTCTCTCTCTCTTTCTCTCTCTCTCCTTTTCAGCCCGTCTTCACCTTACAAAGGAAAGAGATTCTTAATGGGTGAGAGGATCGGGGCTCCTACGGATTCTTTTAACTCCTGCAAACTATTGTAATTATCACCATAAGATATCACTCTAGGGGAACCTTAACTCGGCTGGAAACAAGTAATACCTACGAATGTTCCCTGTTCTTTGACAAACCTTAAACCCTACCGAAACATAGGGGACTTCGGGTATTTGTAATCATATTTTAAGGAATATCTAGAGATTGCCACACACCCTATGGTGTTTCGGAATAAAATCCAATTTGCAACTTGTGGTCTTCAACTGGTGTTTTCTCTAAATCTCTTTAATTTGTCTATCGTTCAATATCCATCAGTGAGGTATTCGTTTTCATATCCCCTGTGGGTGATTTCATCCCCTAAGTCGTTCGCTGTCCGGAAAATGGATAAAGTATTTTTATGTAGATGTAGATTTCATTCAGAATATCTTATGAAGGGGCGTATATGATTCGGATCAGGTTTCGCTTGCGAAATAATTATTATGGTTTACCAGATCTGCTTTATTTTCTTTATTTTTTTCCAAATTTCCCGGCACCAACCCTTTCGTTACCTTTTGGGATTCATGTAGTCGGCATAAACTCGGACTTCATTCAACCTTTGAGTATTTGTCCATTACGGTGTTATGATTGTGTTTTCCCGAGGGCGTTACTAGTAGATGACGAAAGTGATTATACACGTCATAGGGGATGGAAAAATACACTATTCACTAATGGTAATTACAAAATGAAATGGGATAAGGATCTATCTAGAACCCTGTCTTATGTTGGTGAGTATACATTGTAGTTTCCGTTTTTTTATGATAATTTTTTCAGATTTCTTGCTTAGTCCGTTCATTTCCATGACGCTTCCTCCGATCCTCCCATCACAAGGAAGGTGTGTTGAGTGATTCACGATATCAAATAAAAGGCTGCGAAACTTCCCACATTCAATCCAATCGTATCATTCTAATACGACACAACTCATTATTTGGGATGATATTTCATCCACTCTCGCTCATTTTGACATTTGAACAATTGCACATTTGAACAATTGCACAACAACTGAATAACTTCATCATTACCAACACAACTGATACCATGTTTCTTTTTGTTGGCATAATTTTATTCTTTTACACAAGCTAGAACTAAGAGTAGCTTATTTGACCAAGCTTCAGCCTTATAACTCCTTGAATGGACACTGTTATACCATAGTTTCAACAAATTGCAATAATGTCCTGAATAGGGACAATTTAAAGTAAGGATATCAAAAAGAATAGAAAACTGGCACCGGATGCTTATTTTCATGTGAGTCAAGACTCAAAATACATTTGTTTCCTTTTCGTAACTCTATTGATAACGGAAGTACCCGATTTAGCCACCATTGCCACCAGTAGTGTAATTCAGTGCATTGCCACTGGCTTTATTAAATAGGAACTAACCGATATAGCACCTATTGCTTGAAGTCATGTATGATCTAGTGGTATTGGATGGCACATTGTTTCGTAGGATTTTCATAAAATGAGTTTTACCTCACTCTTTAGAGCAATAAAAATTAATACCTAAGTTCGTGTTTTTTTTTAGAACGTTCTCTTTCTGTCTTTTATATAGTATAGTCTTATACATAATTCATATGCTAATTGAAATGATTCACATCAAAATACAAAAAATGTCAAACTTCTAATATTCAGAGTAGGAACACGATCTCAACTAAAAACGTAACCTCTTAGCAAAATGCTTTTATTACAAATATAAGGCCGTTAATAGTATGAGATCAAACTGTCTTATTTTTTCTTTCAGCATGACTCTCTTACAACCTTGTACATGCAATGCAGGATAAATATTATTGTTTGACCTGTTGATTATATTAAAAACACAATTGGAGGTGTCATGTCCACATATCATGCACATTCTGAAAGATAACCACCTCTTTTAATGTAATATCTGTAGTAAGGTAGTAAATTAATTTTGGCTATGTAAGATACATAACGGCCCGGGTTTTGCCCGAGACTTCATTACACATTAACGAATAAACTATATATTGTAAGACAAAGGTAACAGATTTATGGCTTTAAAAAGCAAATATTTTCGAACATGGTTTGAGAGGTAAAGTGAGTAGTGTCTGTATTACACACGGACTTTGAAACCATTTAAATCTCTGGTTATTTTTCATTTTCCGCTCTTTTTGCCGAGATATTCATCTCTCATAAGTTGAAATTAAAGATATCCCTATAAATACTTCTCACAAAAACGTGGTGGTGCACTTCAAAAGCACTTTGTGAATCTGTACGGAAAAAACGAATTCATAGTTGTTGTGTTGACTAGCTGTTGTTCGCAATAGAGTTACTTATGTAATACAAGAAAAAGTGAAAAATCTATGAATGTGACATAGAATTGAAAATGAGAATCAAATATAATATATTTTAATGGGCCATCCTATTTGCCCTTCAATTTTCTCGTTATTTCACTTTCTTTCCTAAATGTCAATCTTTCTTTGTCTCTGTCTCTCTCTCTTTTCATTTTCTTTCTCTGTGGCCTTATTGTTTCGCTTGCCCTGTGCTATCCGTCATTTTCCTACATAATTTATATGTCTCTCCTTTAGACCGTCTTTTCTTTCCATTTTGTTTTTATTATGATTTCGTATTAGCCTCTCTCTCGCTCTCACTCTCTTTCTCCCTCTCTCGCTCTCTCTCTCTCTCTCTCGCTCTCTCTCTCTCTCTCTCACACACACACACAAACATTCACTCACACTCACACACACGCACACACACGCACTATTTTGTCTTTCTCTTATACCTGCTGGAATAGGCCTACTAATTGCATTTGAAGCAATCATTGACTGTGAGAAGGTTCTCATTCTAACATAATTTGCTTAAACCTAATAATGAAACGACTTTGTGTCGTACAACCAAATCCGATATGTTACTGATTACTTGCTTGTTTATTTGTTCTTTTTTATTGCAGAAAGGAGCCGTCGATCTGGGTTTTTGTTGGAATCGTTTAAACCTGTCTCGATGGATGTAATTAGGAGGGTTCTTCAGAGCAAACATCAGGAGCAATTGGCCAACGCCAGAAAAAACATAATTGACAGAAATAATGAAATAATGACCATGCAAGGTAGGAGATGATAGATTTAATTGTAGCTTACGGAGTTTTTTTTTTTAAGAAGACATGCCCATAAATCACTATTTCACAAAACAGCAGTGACAAACAATCCATGTTTATTCTTGTTCCAAATGTTGAATTTAATTCAGATTGTAATTATTAGTTTTGTAGATGTTGTACGTGAATCTACTTTGATTTTTGACTGTTTTATCTTTTATATACAAACTAAACTGTAGAAGCAAATCATGGAATAGTATATAAAAATAAAAAAAGATGAAGGCGTGGGATTTGAGGGCATTTTCTCAAACAGTTTTCATTGAGAACGTTAAAGTGTAAAATAACTCATAGCGCCACAATATAGTAAGAGGTCTCTTATAGCTTCAAAGGTTTTCTCACAATAAATCTTTCAAGATGGTATACAGTGTTGACTAACATCAGGTATTTGGTGGAATCGTGTTATTCCTGGGCTCGCTGTACAGAAAAAAAGCTTGCTCTCCTCTTAAATTTCTGATTTCCAGTCAATTTGAAATTTACTTCAGTAAATAAAAGTTATCTCTGAACTTATTCTGGTTAAATAAATCAACACAAGGCCTTCACAGCTTACCGAGAAATCCTTGTAAATTATAGATATTGAAAAGAAACCCGTCATTGTCAAGGAACACTTTCTTGTCTATATTTTATTCATTTACGTAGGTTTGTCTAACATTGAGAAAATTCGTTATTATATTTTTGACCTGTATGTCGACTACTAATACTGTGCAGTTGCCTTTATTAGAATAAGATAATACTAACAATGAGAATAATGACAGTAATGATGATAAAACATTGAAAGAATGTGAACTACTGTTTTCGTGTGCTAGTAAAGCAACAACTTTGATGACTTAATAGGAGTGAATCATTTCCAGAGTGTACCTGTACATTTTCATGAAACATTTAAACGTTATATTTGTGTTTAAATTATATTGATTACCTATTGTATCACTCTCCTTATATACTTTGGCATACACTGGTACTACACTCTCCTACAGTCAAAATAAAGAAAATGACAATAGACATTAAAATTGCTATAGCATGGTAGCATAATAACGTTTTCAGTATTCCTGTGGTTCATCCTCTCACGAACAAGAGGCCCCTTCACTTAGCTTTCTATTTAAAGAAGAAAGACTAAAACTATATATGATTGAGACAAAGCAGGGAAAGACTTTTCTTGCTACTAGCTAGGGACCGGGTCAACAGCCGGTAATGTAAATCCAGTGGGATTCGAGTCAATCTCGGCCCCAACCCCAGCAACTCTCGCGAGATTCTTTCGATGGGTCGAGAGAGCTCTTCACACGTAGTTTGCTGTCCATACAACGTGCATATTGCTTGAAGTATGCCAGGCTATAACTGGTCTGGATTGAAATCACAATTGAAGAAAACACCGAACATTTGCGATTCGTTTCTCATATCCAATTCTACTTTTCTTAATCTAGGAACAGGACTGCAGAGTGATAGATATATGTTGCAACAGGTAGATAATATAAGAGGGTATATTCGTTAAGGTCACGATAAAGAATGTTAGTCGTAAGGTTAATCACTTTGTTCATATTTGTCATTTACCAATTTAGATAACATGTTCTTGCACCAATTCTGTGCGTCTTATCACGTTAAATTATTTTGATTCAGAAAGATTTGCAGAGAAAACATGTTGTGCATCGACGAATCCATTTCTGTATTTTGGTCCAAAATTCTTAAATATGGTGAAAGTTTATACATTTAGTCGTACTTTGCAACACAGTAGAAATGGGGAGAAAGGTAAATTAAAATGTTATGACATCAGCAAATGTGTGGATCGGATTTGTTAGTATGGTTCAATTTCATATTAAACCAAAAATTCAGCAATCGTGGCGAAAAGAACAGATTAAGAGAAATCTTTCAAATTGTAGAGGATCGCTTGAGGCGTGATGTGCTTCATCGATTAACTGTAGTATTTCTTTAACTCGTGCTTAAGTAGGTTGTCTATAAGTTAAGGAGTACATTTCTTTCTTTTTTTCTTTTTTATCTATGCGGTCCATTCATACGGCCAACGGCTTTGAAAATGTACAATCTTCATTAACCCAAGCAGTCAGATTTATTCATTTCATCAAATCATTGTTTCAAGGGGATTTAGTAAAGACAAATTAAACATAACATGTCATTTCTCTTTCAAAGTCCAGTCCATGCCATAATTCCAGTAAGTAGAAAGTTATTACATAACCAATTTGTGTAGAATACACTCTCTGTCATATGGTGTTTGTTTTAAAGGTCATAATCAAAATTGCTACTCGTATTAGAAATGCCTAGGCGAAACATATTTATGAAAAATACATGCTCATTCCAATGTATGTGTATAATGTAGCCCAAAGTATGTAACAGTATGTTTCCTTCAACGGTGTTTATAATGCAGTACGATCAAAATGTATTTCCTCCATTGTCCCCAAACTTGCGTACAATTAGGTTCTCTATCAATCTATACACTACCTAATGGCATTTCATGGGGCGAGGATGTTTGAGTTCGTTCGCTCTCATTTTAAAGCTTTGAATATTATATCAAAGAGGTAGAATCAAAATGTAATATTCTGTAATGGTGATAAAAAAAACAGCCAGAGTACACTCGCTTGAATGGTTCTAGTACAAGTTTATACATGTACATGTATATTTATGTTTGTTCTTTCGTTGTTGAACACTGAGTTTTTATTGTGTAAATTCTACCGCGAGTTATTTTTCTCCGAGTATTTTATTTTTATTTCATCGTGTCTCACTCACTCACTGTTTCCCATTTATTCTCTTTCACTCTCCCTCTCTCTCTCCCCCTTTCTCTCTCTCTTTCTCTTTCTATCTTCCTATCTCTCACTTTCTCTATCCCCAACCTATTTTCCTATCTTCAAAATTTATCTCATACCCTGCCTGTCTCTATCATTGTCTTTCTGTAGTCAAGCTCTTTGAACAATTACATCTTATCCATTCTTCGCATATATTCGGTACCTTTTTTTGAGAACCCTTACAGTGATAACGGTAAAAGTTAAATTAATTTATAAAGTAAATTATTTTTTACCATGAACAAGATTTTCCCTAACGCTTCATCTTAAAGTACTTGTAAATATCAATTTGTTATTTAAAAAAAAATACCATCGAAGCATGGTATATTTTCTATGTCATCGTGTGCTATTACGTTCATGTAAACACACTTATTTCTTTATATTTCACATGCTGTATTATTAAATATATATCATCTGGTCAAAAAATATGATCCACTTTTGTATTATATGTTTATCATTATTGAGAGAGGAATCGTCTGCATGTGGATTTGTGTGTGCTTGCTGAGTGAGTGTGTGCGTTTCTGTTTGTGAGTGTATTTGATAATCTTTTAATAAAAGAATCTCTTGTATTTCTATGATTTCCTTCAGAGCAAACAACGTTGCAAATCCTTTTCAAAATTTCTAAAAGAGAAGACATCTTTGAAAACAAAATATGGATGAATCTATATTAAAGATAGATACATGCATCCATGCATAGATCCATACCATCTAAGTTTGATGGTGGGAAGTATGGAAGACAAAAATCTACAGTTTTTCAACATGAGTTATTCATGTAGTTCTCATTAGAAAAAAGGTGTACAGAGCGAATTCTTTGGATTTAATATAGTAACATTTGAGACCTACAGATTGCATTATTGAAATTAAAGCAGAAAATTTGTCTGAGTCATTTTGTTAAAGTGAGCTTAGTCCCCGATTCGGGTTTAATAGGCCATTTTCGTAATGTAATCAAATTTAGTGCACAAACCTTTGCTAACTGCCTCGATATAATTCATTCAGCTCTTACGAATAATTGTTTTTCAATAGTCGGAATGCAAATTGCATAAATTACGTGTTGTTAGGTATGGCAAGCCATAATGTTTGTCCTACCTAACAACTTATGTATGCGATTTGCATTGTGACTATTTAAAACATTTATTCGTAAAAGGTGATGAAATGATTTGTAATGAGGCACTTAACAAAGACGTATTCATCAAATTTGATTCGATTACGAATATGGCATATTGATTTAGAAGAATATGGAGCTATGGGTTCGGGAGGTAATTGCGGCTGCGAAATTAGCAATAGTGCTTTGAACTCTGCTAGAGAGGTCATACATTTAGTAAAGAAATTAAAACCTCTCACAAGCAAAAGAAAGAAATATGTGGGAACATATCTGAACAACCGCCGCCCCTGTCCTATTGATCTTTCATTTCATTTGGGATTTTTAAAGGACATTTTCTTATAAAAAATAAAAGCACATTGCTTTCATCTTAGTGTGTATGGTGCGGTACTCCTTTTGAAGTACATAAATAGGGATGTCTTAAACCATGGACCTAACACAAATTTAATACAACACATTGTCGAATTAGTATGTCCTTCTCCATTCTACTACTGAATATTTGACATGAAAAACTCGACTAGGGAAAATAATTTATTAACGTGAAGACACCAAATGCATAACACGAATCTTCGAAAAGGTTATTCCGTAAAAGTGTTGTCCAGGTATTTCCACTGGGAAACCCAAGTTAGAGGAGAAGATGAAGGTCTCGATGATACAGTTCATTGATCAGGAATCAAGGACACTTGAGACTTAGAGGACTCCGTGTGCGGACGACAACCGATCGACAATATCAGTAGCAGACAATGATCAAGTACGCTTTACCGTTAAGCGACCAGGAAAGAACTAAAAGTTTACATGAAGAGCTCACCAAGATAAATTCTGTCAAACGAAGTTATAAATTTATTAAGACAAACACGAATTTGTCATTTTCTTCTTGACATCCCAGTGATCAGCGGAAACTATTTTCTACTGGATTCGCAGAAACCTGAAAAGGAAGAATGCAGTCGATGAACGGTGGTGCTTTCAACTTGAAATGAAGATTTTACGACTGCAAACAGGATATTGATACTTGACTTTTAAAATGGAGCTTTTGAAGTTTGAAGCATGAACGTAAATCCATGTTGACGAGACGAAAAAGGACTGTGATTTATAACTCTCTTACTCTCTTTCTCTCTCTCTCCCTCTTCCTCTCTCTCCCTCTTCTCAATCACACACATATACACGTCTTTGCACACATACATACGCGCGCGCGCGAGCGTGCCCTTAAACACCACAAATTATTTCCTCCAACCCCCCTCTCTCTCTCTCTCTCTCTCACTCTCTCTTGCTCTTTCTCTCTTCTCTCTCTTCTCCCTCAAACTGGCTAAGTCTTAATAACCATGAAAACGAGTTTTCCCCTATTTTCCGACAAACAGGGAATGCTACCTCCACCACGTAATCACACACACACGCAGGCACACCCACCCACTCACCCACGCACTCACGCACACACGCACGCATACACACACACCTGCTCACCCACGCTCTCACGCACACACGCTCGCACATTCATGTCTCAATATCCATGATAACGGGTTTCCCCTATATATTTCCCGACAAACAGGGCATGCTGTCTCTACCACACAATCACTCACTCTTACACGCTCACACTTCGACCCATTCACGCAAACACACGCCGAACCTCCCATACCCACACGCACACACACACACACACAAACTCTTTTTTCTTCTTTTTTTTCAATATTCTTTCTAATTAGAGATTTCATTCAAAATAAATCTTTACATAAAAATCAATGTTAATAATTCCATACAAATACTTCATTTCGTTTTCATAACATAAATAAATTATTCACAAAACACACGCGCGCACACACACACGCACTCACACACACGCACACACACAAATTTCCATATCGCCATGGGGGGAGCTATAGAGTTGATGAGTTGAAAAGAAATCTGTTTTATTATGAATAGCCACTAGTAGCCATATGAGGAGCCACAAACGGTCCTTCAAACGGTCCTTGATGTTTATTACGTATACGTTACTGCATTCAATCGCCCAGCCCACCCCCCAAAAAAATTAACATGTACGCAGATGATGTAATTATTTTTTATGGAAGAACATCTAAGAACGATTTATTGAGAATCATGCAATGTGCTATTAATGATATCTATTTTTTGTTGAAAGACTTTAAATTGACAACCAATGTGAACAAAACTAAATTTATGATATTTCGTACAAGTCAACTAACATTCACCTCTGTCACTATAAATGACAAAGAAATTGAAAGGTTCAAAGAATTTAAACATTTAGGTGTCTTTCTAGACACAAATTTGTCATATACATGTAGGTACAATGCTGACTTTATGGCGAAGAAAATATCAAAGAGAATTTTTTTTTTCTTAAAAGATCTGCAAAGTAATGTATTCCAAAATGTTAGGTTTAAGTTACTATGTACCTTTCTATTAATGCCACTATTCGACGATTGTGATATTGTCTGGTCAAACTGTTCAGATGTTTTTTTTTAGATAGACTGGTAGAACTTCACAATAGGCTGGCGAGAATGATCAAAGAACCCACATACTACATTTATTTCAGGCAGTACCATGGAAAACTTACACTCAAGGTGGTAGGTTCATAGATTGAGTGAAGCTTACAAATGTGTTAATGAAATGCCCCCAGTATATATGCCAACGTTTAACAAAAACCCAATTCTCAGTCAAACACACGATCAAAAGCCACTGCCTCCCTTCAAGAAACGAGTGTAATTGTTAACGAAAATAGGAGACGAAATATTCAGTGCTTAGGGTCGAAACAATGGAATCACAGAGATTAGCCTCATCATTCAAATGTTTTAAAGCAACTTTTGTATAACTGTTTTTGTGCTATCCGGAGACATTTGGGGGGGGGGATTTACTATATTTATTCATGTACAGGTATAAAGGATCTCTCTCTCTCTCTCTATGTCTCTATCCCTCACTCCCATTCGCTTTCTCTTCCTCTCCCTTGTCCTCCCCCTCTCTATTTCCGTGTCTTATGTTGCCTACTGTCTTGTACCATGCTTGTACGCTCTTCTTGGTTTCTCCCCCTCTCTCTCTCTCTCTCTCTCTCTCATTCTCCCCCTCCTTCTCTCTCTCTCTCTCTCTCTCACTCACTCACTCTCTCTCTCTCTCTCAATCTCCCTTCTCTCTCTTCATCTCTCACCCTCTCCTTACCATTTTTCTTTACTCTCCCTCAATATATCCCCATTCAATATTTTCCGATTCATTTCCTCATTTTCCTTTCAACGGCAGCGATTAGTTCTTGAACAATTTAATAATTTATCAATTTGATGTTCTGATGATACCATATGTTTACAACTAGTTGCACTATACAATTTTATATTCATAATATATATTTTTTAATGTTATTTATGAGTTCAATTTGTACTTATTAAGTCTGTATTTTATTTTATATACGGTATTTTCAATGTGCAGTGCCCTCATGGAGATCAGTTTGTTAACAGATTCCTGACATTATTTTTTCCTGAGTTCACAAGTTCAAGAATAGAGGAGTTATTGATTAGAGATTGATCGACAAATTAATATAAAATAACGATGTTTCAGCATCAATAAAACGTTTGACAACTCTCTGTCTCTCTCTCCGTCTCTTTTCGTCTCTCTCTCTCTCTCTCTCTTTATCTCTCTCTCTCTCTCTGAGCATTACACGCTAGGCCTTCACAATGATATAAAACAACATATGATATGCAAGTTTAACTTAACCTATAATAACAAAAACAAAAAAAAAAGTTTTACTTTCAACCTTTCACAGTAACCCTGCATCATGTGCAAATATGATTAGAAACAACATATTTCTTTTCAGCGATTCATCCTAATTGTTTGAATTTTGGACAAACGGGTGAACTTATCCCTCTACTGATGCTAATGACTAGCTGGTTTAGACAGATATTAAACGGATCGCTTTGAAAAACAAAAGTAAAAAGAAAAACCATGACAATTATCGAGTCATGCAGCGATCCCAACACGTGGTCTCTACCCGAATAATTTGCCCTTTTTTGTCTGTCTATTCCGCGGTTATTCAAGCCTTAAGAAAAATGTACTCAAAATCTTTTCTCTCCATCCGTCTTCGTTAATGAAAGCTTCGTATATCTATATTTTGCCTATTTCCGTGGGATTAATTTCAGACGGTAACCCTACACGTGGCTTATTTAGATCCATTAGCCCCATCATTGCCTAAGGGATACTTACAAACACGTCATAAAGAAGATGGTAGCATGCGCAGATTCTTATTCAAAAGGACAACGAGTTCCTACCTTATAATAGAGAAGAGTATACTTAAAGATGATCTTCCAGGTGATATTTATTTGAGAGGGGACATCAACTTCTCATTGTCATGTTTGTAGTGTAAATCATTTGAAGATCGCTGGGAGGTATATTGACCAACATATTTCTAACTTTCTAACTTCCAATCTAAATTCACATTTAAAGCATACCTTAATAGATGAGGGTAACTTTTTGTCATCCCCGAACATGTACACTTTTTTTCTTTTCCACAGTCTTTTAATTGATTCCAAAACAATACAAACCATTCTTAGAAATACAGTTGGTTTTCATCTTGCCATAATTCAATACATTATAAATTCATAGATTGTACGATTGATGAAAACAGACAAATTACATCAGTTGTAACATACAAAAAAATAACCCCATCCAACCAAACACACCACTACCCCCAAATACACACACGGCAGCGACACACGCCACACACACACATACACACACACACCACCCGACCACACTTCTGCAAACATACCACACACTGTTCCTAGCCTCCTCAGAATACCCTAAATTGAACCGACAGAATAATAATAATAACAAAATGAATAAATAATTAAAACGAGGCTACAATAACCCACTGTTAAAAGTTCATGAAAGCTTCACTTGTTCCCACCTATGTAAATGTAAGGCTACTTTACCTCCCCTCCCTGCAATATTCTTTTCTTCTTCCCTGAATTCCAACAGTTCTTTTTGAAAATCACCCAAAGACAATATTACGGACTTTCCCCTGCATCTATATATCCAATATTTCATTGAAAAATAATTGTATTAAATATCTTTGTTCGTGGGGAATTACCGGACAACCCTAAAATGAATATCCTCTCAATCGACAAACTGATCTTAATTCCCTTAGCTCAAACTTAGCTATTACATTCTGAACATGTACACACTCCCAGAACAAGTGTAGATATTAATGCTAATTATATTACTCATTGCGGGTGTAGTATCGAAAATAATAGCGCTAGTGATATTCGTTTGTCTCGCAATGTATGGTCAATAAGGGATCTAAAAGATCTCGACGTTTCGTGCGCCGCTGCAACAATTCGTCAGGTGATAAAAGCTAATGTAATCAAGCGTCTTTATACTCTACGGAGGCCTTGTGCGCTATTGTTCCAATTATTGATCGAATTAACTGACCGCCGGTCCTCCCGTAGAGTATAAAGACGCATGCTTACATTAGATTTTATCACCTGACGAAGTGTTACTAAATAGAACTCATGGTTACATAAGAAAATAAATCTACCTCTATACCATCTTGAAGCAGAAATCAAAGTATAGCTTCCATCTCATTGATTTTTTTTCTCCGGGCAATAGTCTTTTCATCCACATTACACGTAGGGTTTTTACAAACAAGTCAAAATTAGTCATTCATAACCCTCCCCCTTCATTATAACCTTGATACAATATTAATCTCTTAATTCGATCTTTCCCATTCCAAATAAATTCAAAACATATTTTCTGTATTTCCGATATGACCCACTTTGGAACAACAGACTAGTGAAGCAAAAACGTAATTTAATTTACATAATGCATATGTTTTTAATAAATGAATTTTTCCAAACACCGTGAGGTCCCTCTGTTGCCCCAATCCGAGGTGTCTTTTAATCTTGCTTAAAATCAACTCCTCTCTTATCCTGACGTCTAACGCAAAATGGACACGCACTCACAAACACACGCACACACACACGTGCACGCACACGCACAACCTTCTTTGCAGTGCAGATTTTGCCCTCTTCCCGGTAGTGTATAGACGTAACTGAATTTTGTTATTCATCCCATTCCCTTGATCACGTTGATGTTAGATAACAATTGGCCAATTTAATCGTCTTCAATTGATTTTTTACTTCTCTG
This sequence comes from Mesocentrotus franciscanus, assembly GCA_037976565.1. Classification (NCBI taxonomy): domain Eukaryota; kingdom Metazoa; phylum Echinodermata; class Echinoidea; order Camarodonta; family Strongylocentrotidae; genus Mesocentrotus; species Mesocentrotus franciscanus. The sequence continues at coordinate 1,484,548 of CP137668.1, read as the reverse complement.
GAAACATGATGTAGCTGGACTCACTGGCCCGAATTCACAAAGGATGTTTAAATTTAACCCGCAGGTTAAACCACCCCTCTGAGCAGGCTAAAAATATGACGTCATATGACGCGTTAAACCGTGGGTTCTCATGGTCTAAGCTCGCCGGTATGACGTCATATGACGAGTTAAACAATTAATGGGTTAAAATTTAAACCTCCTTTGTGAATTCGGGCCACTAAGATTTAAAAAGAGAATATCCCGCTCTGTCTCTAAAGGGTCTATTGCGCTCCCATGTGACTGAATGAGCTTTTGTGCTCATTTTATTTCAGACATGAGTTTAAGTATTGACACCTGAAATGAATTCGAGACAGTGTCGGTGCACTAATTAATTTTTGAAAATTATAAAATGATGGTGAATGAGACGGGGTCATTAATATAGTTGTTCCGGAGTTGATATCATTTTAGAGAGCTTCTCAAGGGCCTACCTAACACTCTAGCGGACATGTTACCCCACTCTTCATAATATCGCTTCCTCATTCCTGGCTCCGAGGGCCACATCAGCTAACATTTCGATGGCTTGAAAAATGTCTCACTCTCAATTTGTTCATAATTCATATGGAGTCTTCAGTGCCCTGCCCCTCTAATGACAAACGACAGGTTTATCGATAACATCATGTCTATATAAATAAATAGGCCTACTTATTAAAGAGAACTGCCGAATATTAAGGTGTTGTCCTTATTACATAGTTATACTTTAAACAAATTACATAGTTTTATCACTATAACAACCGTTACAAAACTAATACTGTTCATTAACACAGAATTACTTAGAAGATATTTTGATAACCTTCTCCTGGTACAATGAAAAGCGAAACATCCTATTTAAACCAAATATTCCACATAATGATTATGCATAAAATGGAAATGCATGTTTTTATATCAAATATATCGCCAGTATCGATTTGAATTTTAAAACAAGGTTAAGCAAAATCGCTTGAAAACAATCTCTTTCAACCTAATCTAGATATTCATTTGATATGCGAGTAATTGTTGTTGTTGTTGATGTTGTTGTTGTTTTTCACGTGCAAATGTAGATAAGCAACCATGTACATGATGTACAGCGATAACCAGGCCAACACTAATAAATTTGTATTCAGACTTTGTGTATTAAAAAAAAATCAAAAAATAAACGATTTTTACACTTTCTTACTTAAATTATGTCAATATTTTTGTTTTATATTATTAAAAAAAAAGCTTCAAAATTTTCAAATTATCAAACACCAACTGGAAAGCAATCAAGACGAGAAAGTCTAGATTACTTCATCGAGTATAGGCTCGGATGAAGAGAAATGGAAAGAGATTCTTGTAACGCTCTTTCTAAGTGGTGTTTGCTCATTTTATAATGATTCACCCTTTATTATCCTATTATATCACTACTTGACTTTAAACGAAAAGTGTTACTAGGTAAGAGGCTAATATGATTGTTTACTATACTCTTCACCTTCGGTATTGTGATGGAGTTCGTTTTGTATGAAAACATCCTGATCTCCCTTGTCCTTACGAAATTGCAAGTGAGATAAATGTCCATTCATGTATGACGACCAGAGTAGTCGCTAGAGATGGTTGTGGGGTTGTAGCGTTGCGACGTAGCTTCCTAATCCCCCCACTCGTAAATTACCTGTTTGCAAATAAACAACTTTTGGAGCCTTGACGGCAAATTGCAAAATTTTACATCCTTCTCTGTTTTCTTTGTGTTTATGTTTTTGTTTGTTTATTTGTTTCTGTTTGTTTTTGTTTTCAATGCTAGACAAGATATTTGGCAAATTTAAAAATCTTAACTGAAGACATTTTACCCTCTTACCCCCCCCCCCCTTCGATTTCTAAGCTCTCTAGGCCAATACCCCCCTGATCATATATTAACTTGAATTGAATTTTGTTATTCGATTATATTCTATAATTATGATTTTATTTAGGAAATAGATTTTCGAAATAAGAGCAACTCCAAATATTATGAGCTCTTCGCGTTCAATATCAAACATCACTGCAATCTGCGGAAACTGGTGTGTGCTTAATTTTTGAAATAGCGTCATCTTGTGGTAGCTACGAGCAGGACAAGCACTGACAGAGTTGACGGGATAGCCAAATATTTGTAAAAGGTTGACATTTTAAAGTGAAATGCAAATATAGTTGTTTTATATCTGTCTTTGAGGGCATGAAAATCGTATGCAAATATTCAAGCTGAGTGGTTACTCTAGTGTTAAAATATATCAATTGAATAATTTGTTTACCTTATTCTTTATGCTTTTCGTGAAGGCCCTAGTTTAATACTTGTGCTGGCGCCTCTTTGTTTCAGAGTTCATAAAAAAAGGCGACGTTCGTATTACAAGCATGACTTACATCAGTCTAAGATATTCGCCTTATGTACAATGTGGCCTTCATCCATTCAAAATAAACAGTCAAATGTGTATTATGCTTTAGGTTGCAGCTTGAGGTGATCAATAAGTTTCATTTAAGGAGGGGTCAAGGAACATAATCCAGAAATCAAAATAACATAATAAGTTTTCATTCGGTTATTAAGCATTATAGCGCTATTCGTCATTAAAGTCAACGAATGTGAGAGAGATCGACTGCTTTGTGATAAATGTGTTTTTTAATCCTACCTGTGGGTGTTTTTAAACTTAAAGAAAAAAATGTGACAAACAAAAATAATGTGGTGTGACAGTATTTGAGCACTGTGAGTGGTCTAAAACATGAAGCTTCTTGTTTGCTTTGCCTGCTCGTAGATCACACCATTGCGTTCAACAGTAGAAAATGAAATATTACATACAAAGTGATCATAGTTAATGTAAATGTTAAAGGTGAGAAGACCTGATTCAATGTAATAATTTACAGGTTGCAATACCTAGTCACTATTTATATAGATGGCGCTATACCACATCTCCATACTCGGTACACAAAACTGCCTTGAAAAAAGTGAGGAAAAAAAATGACCGGAAACTCGAGATAGATTGCTCAAAAGAATAATGATAAATTATATAAAATTAAATAATTATTCATTAACAGGGAGGGATGTATATTTTCCACATATAACTTAGACTAGTTCAGTAATCAAGGCCCTTTTACATAATTTTACTTGTAAATTCTGACTTCGGAATTTTCATTCTCTCCAATACCATCCAAATAAAACCATTGTATTGAAGACCTAAACAAATCTTCAATGAGCCCCAGCATTATTGATATTAAATGTTTGAGGTGAATCAATAGAATACCTGCTGAGGCCAAGTTCGCAATATGTCAATAGTGACCTACATAATTACGTACAACGGAATATTCTCATATTTTGTTCTTCCTATTGCAAGAATAATAGAAATAATGTAAAGGGAAAGCCATGCAATCCTTGCAGTAAGTTCATTTGTATAAAAGCAGAAAAATATGATAAACAGAATAGCGAGAGTTTGAAATAAATCGGACCAATACTACTAAATTTATGAATATTTGAAATGTGAGATCACTAAGTCTATGCTAATCTCAAATTGGCAGTTTGGTCAATGGATTGTGACGTAGTTACGGATAACTCTTATGTTTCTTGTGTACCGTGAACAATATCATTAATTTCTGTTTTTCTCCTAAGTGCCTCCTTCCTTAAGGCACTATTATGGATAGCATATTATTCTAGGTCCTCTAAAGGGAACAGACACCCCTAAGTTCCGGAGGGAAAAAAATTTTTCGGGTGCCAAAATTTTTTTTTTTTGCTCACTACCCCACTGAGCGAAAAATCGACCGGCACGATTTTCAAATTTTCGCACGAAGTTGGCCCCTTTTTAGGCCCCCTCCTTGCCGCCGGCTGGATCCGCCCCTGCCCCCAAAAAAAACTCAAAATATGGATATATAAATATATAAAGAGGCATTGTTTGCGAGAGTGCAAAAATCGACTTGCGCCAAAGTGATGCCTACAGTATGTGATATGTTGGGATTAAAGTGACAGAATGAATAATTGAATGTATCAAATGCATTGCATATGCTTTTTGCAGTAGTAAATGAAAGTCACACACACGCGCACAAATTTTCGTTGATATTTGATATTCGATATTTGATATGTGGGGCATGATTAATTTTGTAAGGGATGTTATTTGGACCTGCAATGACCGAATTAATACCCAAATCCCAATTGTTTTATTCAAACATCACATAAGCAACTTTGGCGCAAGTCGAATTTCGCACTCTCGCAAACAATGCCTCCTGTTCATCCAAGCGTGAACACATACCACACAAAAATGATCCCAAATGATTCTGGATAAAAACACTCTTTCATAGGATGTATAATAATTTTACTGTTCATACATGATTTATAATATAATTAGCAATTTTCTAGGTGTAAACTTTTTTTTTGACTCACACTGTATATGGCTCTATATAATGACCGTGCCTTTCTGAAGAACCCAATTCAGACAGAAACAAAGGATCCTCGCATCTACTACTCTGGAAATGGAGAAAAAAGTGCTCGTTTCCGCCTCTCCACCCCCCAAAATGTAATTTCGTTGGTACCCCATCCCATAGCAGTAAGTACCATTACTAGCGTATTTGAAGGAAGGGCAGGGGACATTAACTTGCCCTTCCTGACAGCTTCCGACAGAACAATCATGCAGTCATCTGTTATTGTACTAGTATTTAGTATTTACAAGGTTAGGGAAATTATTTGTAAACCAGTGTACAAAAAAAAAACATGTCTTGAGGCACGATCTAAGGATTACTAATTTTCCCCAAATACATCATTTTGAACGACCCCCTCCCTCCCTTAACCAAAACCAGTGTCTCAAAAAAGGGGTTTAATGATATCACATGGATAACATGAAAAGTCGAGATGTTGTGCCCCTTCTGACGTCGCGGTCTGGTTACGCCACTGATCGAGCCCCATCCCCCACCGTTGAAAAACGTTACACCGCACCTCAGTGGTGATATCAATGACCTGAAGTGTAGCTGCTCTGGTAGGTCCATGAAATAGCATACCCTCGACTATACGACAGCAATTGGAAGGAGTTCTGCTCATCATAGGCTAATCATTTTGTTCCCATATCCTACAGGCCACTTTCATCTGAACACTTTAATCTTTCAAGAGACATGCCATTCGTAAATTCTCTGAACCATCTGTCTGACAGATATAGTGTCTATATAACTACTATAGCCAGTCGTAAACATACTTTCGTCTAAACACATTTACCACTCGCTGTTAAAATGATGTCAGGCGATGGACAAGAGTTGTGACCTACAAATGAATGATCGCCAGTCAGCATACCCTCGACTACGAGTACGACAGCAATTGACAGGAGTTCTGCTCATCATACCATGGACCTACTGATCATACAATGATCTTCCTGGTATAACGTAGTCTTGCAGTTCAGACTCCCTTTTTTAAGGCATTGTGAATGAAAATGGTTTGTGTCCACAAAACTACCATGATAAAAAGTCTGCCTGTAATCATGGACCTACATGCTGTAATTATGAATGTGTTCACTGAAGTGTCCCATCAGAGGGAGGTCAACCGGGCAGTAAAGTTCGAGTGTGTTGGCACCGGCCACGCCTCATGCAGCCAGACTAATGCATGGGTACTTACTGAGTAATCTTTTCTCCTACGAATTGGTTTCCGATCTTCTAGATGATAGTTACATTCTACCGTTTTGAATTGTTTGATACGCAAACAGGGACAGCTCTGTAAATCTATAAGAAACGTTGAATAAAAAAACACGAGAATTCTTTAATTTGCCTATATAATTATGCAGGCTTATTTAGGTCGATCCTTTATAAATCAAAAGACAACCTCAACTCAAGTTATCATAGAAAGTGTTCACCTCTTTCATCGATCATTGGCCACTCAAATAATTTTGGAATATGTTTGCGTAAGAAGCAAAAAATCTATCACTGTGCAGATGGGTGCGTTCATTGCCCCCTCCCTCCCACAACCACTACCACCCCGCCGCTACCCAATCCAAGCAATTATTCAAAAGTTTCGCCTCATTCTAGTAATAGTCGGGAGCTAGTCGAAACCACTCATTACTGCCACCCCCCATTACTTACGCCACAGCGCGGCGATGCATCGGTTTAAAAAAACGGGTGTATTCCATTATTCATTTGTATCATTCATATCATTAGTAATAATTATCCAAATTGCGTTTCAGTAAAGATTTAATAGTTGAAGGACAGAGCATATAATTTATAGGCCCATGCAGATACACCACTCGCACTCACAGTCGATCGAGGCCATAATTTTATTCACATCTCTGTCACTTCCGTGTACGAGATAGGAAAGATAGCTTACTCTCTCCGCGACGCGTAGGAACTCGTCGTACGCTGCTGTTACAGCGCGCGCATAAATTTCTCACACGCACTAATCTGTACGGAATAAATCCGTACAGATCAGTGCATACAGTCAAGTCATGCAAGATACAAGATGAGTGTGAAATATTGGCATCCAATTTATGCTTCATTCTGATCGGGTTATAATGTTCCGACATAATTCTCACTTACTTGCTTGGCAGACTGACTAAAACCTAGTTCAAAGACGTATCAAATGTGTTATGGGGCGCTGCAAGAAAGTTGCGATTGAGTTGCAACGGCCCTGCTAGACTCTCCTAAATTTCCTAGGATTTTGTTAGGGTTAAGGTTTTAACAATTAAATTAAGTTAACTAGATCTAGCTTTTATTGCCCCCCTCTCCCTCTCTCACTCTCTCTCTCTCTCTCTCTCTCTCTCCTTCTTACTAATCATGGGCGTTGCAAGACAGTTGAGTTGCGATCAATTGCAAATTTGCAATTAATCGCAAGACGCTTGATTTTGGGGATCAGTGCAGATCCCCAAAATCAAGCCGCCAGACAATTCTGGATTCTCCACCAATTGTGAGGGAATTGTACTTCTTCTTTTTTTTAAAACAAGGACTGATGGAGGAACACTCTTCGTAAAATTATAGTTAATTCTTATAAATATGTTTGGCCTCCGACGAACTCATTTACAACAGTTATAAGAAAAAGCATATGGAAAAGTGGTGTCTTTTGGCCAGTCTCGAACGCATGCTCGCGCGCATGTACTATAACCAATGGGCACAGGCTTCAAAAACCGTTTTTTGTCAAAGATATTGGTGTAACTTTGCAATGCTGCAAAATACAAGGCTGGCGCGAGCGGTTTTCTATTGTCTATATTTTTTTCTTGTATTTTCCAGAATATGAGGAAATAATTTTTAGTATTTGCGTCGGACTAGGCCTCGAAAGATAGATTTTCGAGTGAATTTTGACACCAACCCTTCCATAGCAATGCACGTACTTGCACAATTCGAAGCATGAAACTAATCGATAACCCCGTGTTTAAGACTCTGTATCCCAGCAACGGATTACCCTACGCATACAGCGTTTTCACTTTCCAGTCCGGAATTTTCCCCTCTCTGTCATATATCAAAATCAAGCTGATTGGTATAGAAAATTCGTCGGACTCCTTGAAAAAGTAAGAAGATTAATCTATTCCATCCAATCACATTTGGTGACACTCCGAGCTCATTAGCATAGAGAGTCATATCACGCCATGACTAGGACTGAACCTGCGCCATTGTCTGCACAGGGGGTTTCATTACCATTGCTTCATTTGTTTATGTCAGCGATGATTTCATTGGCTGTATTGTTGAACAGTGATGTTCACATTTAAATAAAAAAAAGAAGAGATGAGATTATTGAACGCTGTTTTATGGAGAAAATTCCCAACTCTACCCAATGCATCATTACAACTATTACAACATTACAACTATGTGTTATCCCTCTGTACATTGAGCTTAATCTACCTATATTCGCTAATGGACTGGTCCGCATACTCGCGCCTTAGCGTGGCTGTGTGTGCAGTTTGCGCGTAGGGTCATGAATTATTCATGAGACGCACCTGTGCGCGCTGAGCAAAGAAAGACACGCACAGATCCACTTTAGTGGAATTTCGGCCTGAAACTTTTCCATATGAGACTGAGAAAAAAAAAATTGAAATTTCTTGGCAATGTTCAAAATTAAAGGGCACTACTCAAAATTTATTATAGATGGCATATTATTATAGGTCCTCTAAAAATAATAGACCATCCTGAGCAACAATTTTTTGAAAATTTAAATTTTAGTCATTTTGGAACAGATGGGACTAGTCCGGCACTACATCACGTTGACATTACCGCTTCAGCCCATTTGAAGTGCCCATACGTATAGTGATTACAGCTTTCAAAAATTCATAATTTATTATATTTGGTCAGATTTAATTGAAACTATCATCAGTTTGCTTCTTTAATTTTTCTGCTTTCGTTTAGAGTAATATATACTATTTGGGTCAGAAGTTCCCTTTAAGAAAATCTCCGCGTGTATCGAACACCGAGCGCGATGTTCATTAGAATTTGGCACAGAACATTAACTGTATGTAAGGTATCTCTTGATATGTGTTCTTTTACTGGGCCGACTAGCAAGGCCGGCCAAGCTACTCCTAGCTAGCTACTGTACTACTTATACTGTGTACTAGCTTGGTGACATAATATTATTAATATCGGCATTTATTGGAGCTCTAGATCGACACCGAGATCATCGCATCATCCTTTCTTATTTCAAACATGAAATAATTGATTTAGGAGCTCCACATGACTGTTAGAAAACATTTGGAAAATTGTAAGAATAGTTTTTAATCCGGGCCAAATGTAAAGAACGTCGTTATTCACCTGTCCCAGGGATCCGGGTTTGACGAGAGCGAGCGCGAGAGGCTGAATTTCGAATTCTGCATTATCGCAATATCGGTGAGTAAAAATGCTACTAAAATAGGGAAGACTGAGTTAACGCCCTTTACTGAACATATTGAATAGTAAGTATTATATTTTATTGATGTGTAAACATGTATCTAAGAATGTTAAAAGAGAAAATAAAACTAATCTGGCCACATATCTGATAGTATAGATACCGTTAACCGAAGTAATAATCTTGTCAACATTCAGTATGCAGGCGATCAATCGTCGAGCGAAGATGAGCTTGTCCGCCGTATCTTCGGGGTGGCTAGGGGCTAGGGCGCTAGGCATCCTTTATGGCCGACAGTGCAGTGGGCGGGGCCCGGCCGCGTTATTTTTTTCTGCGGCACAGATTGGGGTTAGGTGCGTGTTGAGCCTATGGGAAAGTTTAGGGTTAGGGTTAGGGTTAGGGTTAAATCAAGACCTCTTTTTAAAAAAAAAGCCCCAATCTGCCCAGCCTGCTTGATACGGTTATTAGGTAAATCTGATCTGACCTTCTGTTGCTGTCGCTCCCATGAAATCAAATTTTATATACGGTACGGTATATCAATAGAATACCTTGTCAGAATGAGGGTATATAGACCTTTAAGAAAATCTATGGCAACATTATGAAAATTGAAATACCAAGTGTATATGTAGGCACTAATCATTTGCTCAGCTGTACACATTTGGTACCGGTAGTATACCAAGACGTGTGTCCGGACAGGTTGTGTATCCAGACAGTTGATTTAAATCAGTCATTTAAAGAAGTTTACATGCAATATTCCATATATCTTCCAAGGCTTATGTTGGACAATATTGTAAAGGATAAATATGTATGATACTTGATAGATCTAGTTAGTGTTATTTGATGCTACTTATTTATTTGTAAAATCCAACAGCAAACGTGACAGTTAATACTTTTGTTAAGTGCACGTCTGGACACACAACCCCCCTTCCTACCAATTTAAGTTTTAATTTTTGGATTGCCATCTTAGTTAAACCTAATGAATAAAATAACATAATTTCACATTTTAATGTTCAAAGAACAGTTCCAGAAATGAGGATTTCAAACATTGTCAGTCAAGTGGGAATCCATGGCATGTAATATGTTGATTTTTTTATTTAGTGTTCGTCGCCCAATTTTAAAGAAAATTGATTCACACATGCACATTAGTTCTCGTTTTAAATTAATTTGTGCAAGACCTTCCAGTTGGTGGTGTTAAAATTCTGTTGACTGATCGAGATTGACAATCTGCAAACATTGCTTATATGTATAGATTATAGGTAGGCCTATCTCCTCTCTAGCCTGTTATGTACATATGTGTTGAGAAATGTCTTGTTCAACTATCACTGATATCTATGCCTTTGTTTGTCATTATTTGTTTTTAAAGACTAAATTGAAAGTGCATTATAAAACTTTGTAGAAAATATTTTTGTCATATATGTTCCATGAAATTTTGTTGTGAATTAATAGGTAATTAAACTGATCTATGACCAATCGATGGTTCCAACAAATTTGTACTTTCTACTACAGAAAGTATAACATATAATTATACATAGAGTTCCAACTGATATGTCATGGGCATTGATGTCGAATTGTAGATGGAATCTTATTTTTCATACCCTAAAGAGACTGAAAACATGTTTAAAATTGCATTGAATGACTAGAAAAGGGGAGGGGGCAGGGGCATACATGTAGATAGTAAAATGGGCAGGGACAAGATTCACAAGAAAGTGAGAAACTATATAGTTTGTGTAATCAATCTGAGATGCATCAATGCAACAGGCAGTACTTTATTTTAATAAATAAACAAATACTTGCACTTAATGGGGATCATAGAGAAATTAAAATCATTGTACCTGTCATGTTTGAACTTAATGCAAAGGTACAGGCATGCACACACATCCCATAAAACATTCCTTTAATTTTTAATTAATTTTCACTTTTGTTTTGTATATTCCAGTAATTAAGCCCCCACAGAATGGTGTTGACACACCGTCTGCGAAAGGCACTGATTGGGGTGCTCTCCTCGAGCTGGAGCGATTACGGCTGGATACATCGTATCCAAGGACAATGATAAGAAAGTGGCTCAGGTGAGTCATGAGTGTAAGAATATGAAAGATGATTTTGCTAAGGCTTTGTTCATTTTATAAAGCCATTTGCCATTTGTATTGATGTAGAAGAAAAGGAACACAAAAAAAATTTTGTGTCCTCTTTTTTTTTCTCTCTTTCATTTTTCTTCCTTCCTTTATTTCCCTCTCTTCATTTCTCTCTCTTCATTCCTCCTTCCTTTCATTCTTTCTTTTATTATTTGTATTCATTTTATTTTTATGTATGTTTGTATATATTTATTTACTGTTGTGTTTGTCTGTTTGTTGTTTATTTCATTATAGAGATTGTAGATTAAATGAAGTGGCTGATGAGTGTTTCAGTTGGTTAAAAAGACTCTTCGTAGAGCATTTGTTGACAACTGTGTACAAGTACTACAAGGTTTGCAATCCATACATGTCTTTCACACGTTCATATATTTTCAGACCCGAAAAGCTCAGGTTGTGGCAGCTGAGCTACGAAATGTGCACTACATTTCTTCTCTCCCGACAAGAGAGCAGCAGATCCAATCCCTACAGCACACACATGAATATGATGTCTTGGTTATAGGGGGTGGAGCGACTGGTTGTGGAGTGGCTCTTGATGCGGTTAGTAGAGGTTAGTATCCCTCATGTTCTATATCTAGAAGTTTTTAACAAACATTTTCTTTGTTTCTTGAAGTAATAACTAGATTTGGGGAGCACAGGTAAAGATCACAGGTACAGCACATGTTTATTAAATCACTACCTACGTTGAACTAACTTGGGCTTGAGTTGATGGAAAGTAATCACATACTTTTCATGGCTGCCCCCCCCCCCCTGCATATTTCATTAATGATCCACTCATGTCTTGCTTGTGTACTTTATCATTTTGGGTAAATAAGCATGGTAATATAGGCCAATAGAGAAACAGGCACTTCTTGTTTGTCAATATAAGGTAAACATTTAGAAGTATTACAGCCACTTAGTGCCTATTGATAAATACATAGCTTGCATGCCCTGTTAGTTGTAAATATGCTTAGCCTGGCAAACAAACTGTATGTACTTGTTAGTTTCCCAACATGTACTTGTATTAATCCAATACAGGTCTGAAGACAGCCCTTGTAGAGAAGTATGATTTTTCTAGTGGTACCAGCAGTCGAAGCACCAAGCTGATTCATGGAGGCGTACGCTACCTACAGAAAGCTATTCTTGGACTAGATTATGACCAGGTTAGTCCTATCTTTATCCCCAGGTGTAAACTGTGGGTGTTCCTCGTTGAATGGTAACTAAATACAGGCTTGAGGCAGCTGGCCAATGAACATAATGCTCTAAGAAACCCCATTTTAAAAGTTATTTCATTAAGAAATATAGCATTAGCAGAGGCTTGAATCCCTTTGACTTTTTTTAAATATCATAATGTTCCAAAGAGTGACTTAATTGTATGCCTTACTGCCTCATTGGAAATTATTCCTATACATGTACATCTTTGCTTGTAGGACTACAATTTTTTTTCTGGGCGTATCTCTGAAATTCGATACCTACCAAGTTGAACCTTATTGCGTATCACGTGCCCTGTTTGGCACTGCATGATTTATTATATTTTCCAGTATTTTGACATTTTATACAGTGCCAAGGAAAAGCAGCTTAAAGTTTTATAGTATTACTTTTTTAAATATTACAAAGAGTGGGTTATGAATTTCATGATTTGCAAGGGCATTGAAACTTCACAGGAAAGTACCAAATTATGAAATTTTAGATAGTGTCAACTGTCAAATTTATAACACATGTATGTCTGTAATTTAGGATTAAGTTCAAGTTTCAATAAGCCTTGATTGAATTAATAATTGATTTGCATTAATCTGTATTGCTAATGAAAATGCTGTGGTGCAGCTCAATATACAACTATTTGAATTAATCATGATAATTATGATCATTTTACAGTACAAGCTAGTGAAGGAGGCTTTACATGAGAGAGCTAACTTATTGGATATAGCCCCACATCTTTCTTGCCCTCTACCTATTATGCTTCCTGTTTACAAGTAAGTTTTACCATGTGCATAGCATTCAATACTATATAACAAAAAATATCCTAAATTGTTAAAGGCATTGTTTAACAATGCCAAATCTGAGATGCATGGCCGTATGTGTTATCAGCGTCGGTGATATGGTGTAATATTGAAGCCCTAAAAAAAAATTGCGCTTCAAAATGATCATGATGTGCCTCAAAAAAGTAAAAATCTTTGAGTGCTTTTACCATACTCATTTTCCCCAATAGACTGTAGTGTTATAAAAACCGTTGGGAAAACGGTTTTTGAAATTTCAAATTCCAATCATAAATATCTTGATAATCAGACGGGCGATCGGCTTGTAAACGTCATGGGATTCCTGACTGACCTAAAGGTTTATAATTATGATTGCAGCATGAGCTAAATCCAGGATTTTGTTTAGAATCTGAGACAAAGATACCCAATTCCTGTAAAGAAGACCATTTTCCCACAAACAAACAAAAACTGTAGGAATTGTAAATTGCTGTGTTAAAATTCAAATTCATTAGGTGAATCTGAACGACAGATGTACTTAGAAAATTTGCAAGTGTCTGATAATAAACTAGCCAAAATAGAAGTGGTGATGTTTTATATACTTCTAATATTTATCAAGATTTATAGCAAATGTGATTTATTTCATTTTAGAATGCTTGAAAATCTATAAAATACAAATTAGAATGCAGTTTTTTCACTTAACATGTATGCAATCCCTGTATCCCAGTTTGTGTTTTACAGATCATAAATGTGCAACCAAATGTGTCACATATCCTATTGATTAGGTTCAAAATGGACTATGATTACATGTATACTACATTTGATCCTTTCAAATAGACTATGGCAGCTTCCATACTACTGGGCAGGTATCAAAGCGTATGATCTTGTTGCCGGGAGACAGAACTTACGAGCAAGCTATTTCTTGTCCAAGGAACGAGCCTTGGAGAGGTTCCCCATGCTGAAACGAGACAAACTTGTTGGTGCTATCGTCTACTACGATGGTGAGATTAGATTCTGTTTTAATGTCATCATTATTAATCACATGTTTTCAGACTTTGCAAGGCGTAGTTTTTCTTATTCATACATTCACAACACTTTGTGAAAGTTGTTCCCTCTGGTATTTAGAGTATAGTTCTAAATGAATTCATGAAATTTTTTTTATTTCTAAAAGCTTTCAAAAACAATGTTGCCTAAAGTAGGCATCAACAAGGATACATTACTAACTAATGGACCAAAAAAGTTGGACAAAGTTGTGAACAGATGCATCAGTGATTAAACTTCCATGTAGATACGAATCATGATGTGTTCAAGTATAGAAGGGTAATTTTCTCACCTTAAGATTTATGATTTAAAGATTAAACTTGCCCTTTCTTTCATTTAAAGGCCATAAAGGAAGAGGTCAAAAGCCATCTGTTTTGATGTAGTTGTAATTCACAACATATTTGTATTGTATTTATTAGCATGTTGACATAGTATCTCGATGTCAAACATTAATTACATTTGTTTAGGCCAGCACAATGATGCCAGGATGAATATTGCTATAGCACTGACTGCAGCCAGGATGGGAGCCACATTGGCCAACCATACAGAGGTACTTGAACTTATCAAGTTTAAGAATGAGGAAGGAGAGGAGGAGGTGAGAGGAGCCAGACTGAGGGATAGAATCTCGGGTGAGAAGCAACAATTCTACTTGTCTTGTCTTGATACTTTTTATAACTTTTTGCCTCTTACTTCATTTTACAGACCACTGGTTGTAATCCAGACCACAGATATTGCTGCATTATTCATTTATAGGTCTATGACAAATGGAGACTGGTCATATTTAATAATATCCATGGTTCAGATGCCTTCCTCAGATGTTCATGCATTCTTGCACTGTCAATAATTGCAAGTGCTAATATGTCGAAGTAAATCTATTTCCATATTTGCTCCTGAACATATTTGAGCACATGCTGTCAAGGAACATCTGCTTAAAATTGGTTGACAGTATTCCCACATTTTCTGTTTAGTATTTCATAAAACACACCAGCCAAGAACATACTTAGCAAAACAGCCTTTCCTATGCATTGTCACTGTACCAGCAATGAAGAAGGGATACAAAAAACTTTTTACTGTGTATAATACAGGGTTTTAGATGGTTAAAACAGTGTGGTTTATCAACATGTATTTAATGTGATGGAGTCTTGTAGCATGCATTTTCATAAATGTGTATTATCATACTAAGCGCATAGGGACATACTTTGTAATGTGGTATGCGCTATATAAAAATGGATTATTATTATTATTTGTATATGTTGTCGTTTGTATAGGTAAAGAATTCAGTGTCATGGCCAAGTGTGTGATCAATGCAACAGGACCGTTTACAGACAGCATTAGACAGATGGCTGTCCCTGAAAGCAAGAAGATTTGCCAACCAAGCTCAGGGGTTCATATAGTACTACCAGATTATTACAGGTAGGTTCTTGCTACAACAAAAAATGGTTTCTCCTTTGTATTTACAGTGCACAATGCTTGTCTCATTACTTTAGCCAACAGTTCTTTCACTTATGAATTTATTTCCTACACTTTCATAGTATTGCGTTTGCCCCTGTTTGAAATAACCATGGTCCCGGCGTACTCATCTGTGACTTAGTGCACACCATATAGAGGGTTGCTAACAGTCTGTTATAAATGCATCAAAGGATTTTATAGGGTTTTCTATTAACAAGTATGATTTATATGTTATGAAAGACAAATAAACTAATTTTAGAGGCATTATATATTTTTCTGTCAATGATCTCTTAAAGGCATCGTTTAACATTGTTAAATCTGAGATGCATGGCCCTACGTGTTTTCAGTGTTTGTGCAAAAAGATATCACAACATGGAGTTCCAGCCTAGCATTTTTACGACCAGAAGTATTACGCAACGCGCGAGATAACGACAGACATCAGAGTGCCGCTCGCTGGAATTTGCCCGTAGGCGACAGCTGGGCCGCTCTCTGATGTACAAGCTTAGAAGCCGCCGTTCAAACCCATTCACATTGAGTGGAGTAAAGATTCGCAAACGAACAAAGCAACTGGACGTGCGCAGTACCGACCTACTAGTAGTGAGCATGCGCAGTTGTTGTTATTGAATTCCCTTTGTTTCTCTGATTCCAACGATATATTTTTCGTCAAAATCCACCGAGAAATGGGCTAGTTATGATACTTTTACTGACTTCATATTAATTTTTAGTATCAATTTCATAATTCGTTATAAATATGTTCCGATCATTTGCGGAATTTAGATTGTATTTCATTCGAAGAGAATGTTTTTATCTTTGAAACCCACCCTATCGGAAGAGTGCCCAGGGGTGCCCATACGTTTAGATTTGCACGTGAAGATGCCTATGCATTTGGTCAGCTTGGTTTGTGTCGTCTGCTGGGGAAAGAAATGCCAGCCCCACGCGTTCAAACTCGTGTTCTGTGCACCTAGTGATTCTGATTTTCAATTCGGCTTGTTTATTTTTTTCTGATTGCAATCTAACGAATCGATCTCGATCTCGATAATTGTACAGGGTCTAACGTCTATGTAAAGAAACGTTACTTTTTATGAATTATTGAATTTCAAGTTAATCTAGACTAGTCTACTAGTCTATTACTAGACTCTAGTTTAGTAGTTAGTTATAGATCTAGACCTAGCTAGAACAAAGTAGAACTTAGAAGTCTAGGTTACTTTATAGTGTTTGTCTTAATTCTTTTTATCTAGATTAAAAGTTACTCACATGCATTACATCGTTCATGATGGTTCAAACATCATTTTCAGCCATCAAGGCATCATTATTTTTTAAAACTTTGTTTTTAGGACTGTCAGTGTCATTTTTCACTGCATCTTTTACAGCTATTCATCCCTGATTGTGTTGTGAACAAAGAGTTGCTCCTCGTGTAGATTATATTTCGTTTCTAATAAGTAATAGACTCTAGAGGGGTCTATAAATATAGAACCTAGGCTATGACCTAAGGTCTGTAAGGAAAAGGCTATATAGTAGGAGTAAGGTCTAGACCCTAGATCTAGTTGATTTTGATGGAGGGGGGGGGGGTAATAATGGCTGGATTTTTGTTAACCTCTTCTGACTTCCTTCTGTTTAATCAGGCAATGTATATGTTATTTAATGATATGATAACCATTGAAAAGAAATGTGAAAAGCCTGTCATTAACGCGCAAGGCTATATTTCCCCAAAACATTGCAAAGCCGACACGGAATGCAATGTACGGGACCGAAGACGAAGTCATTACTTACACGTTTGTGCTTCCTCTTATATTAGATCTAGTCTTAATCGTAATAATACTTCAATAAACTCATCATGAATTCCGATTTCGAATCATCAGGAACGAGTTTTAATTCATCGATTTCAGATAACAAAGATAACTCGTCATCTAAATCAAAGTTGTATTCGAATCGGTGTTATCTGCCATTGTTTGCGATTGTCAAAATAGTTAATCCAAGAAAGCCAAATACGAAAGTAGGAACTGCGCATGCTCACACTGCGCGAAGATCTAGAGCGAACCCCAAACAGCTGTCGTAAATCATCTCGCGAACACCCGCTGAGTTTACGAGTCGGCTTCACAGCTCGATCAAAAGGCTCTCACTAGCAAGAACTCCATGTTGTGTTATCTCTTTGGTTTGTGATATGGTGTAATATTGAAGCCCTATCTTCAAAATGATCATGAAGTGCCTCAACAAATTAAAAATCGTTGAGTGACCGGTTTTACCATACTCATTTTCCCCAATAGACTGTAGTTTTATAAAAGCTGTTAGGAAAACGAAAAAATTAAATTTTAATTTCCAATCATAAATATCTTGATTATCAGACAGACTACCGGCTTGTAAAATTTATGGGATTCCTGACTGACCTAAAGGTTTATAATTATGATTGCAGCATGAGCTAAATCCAGGATTTTATTTCAGAATCTGAGGCAATGTTTCCCAATCCCTTAAAAGAATGAAGTTCATTGCTGTTTGATTAGTCATTGCTTCCCACTGGTCATTGTTATTTTGTTCTTTCTTCCTTTCCTAAGCCCTGAAGCTATGGGTCTGTTAGATCCATCTACCAGCGATGGACGTATCATCTTCTTTCTTCCCTGGCAGAAGTTTACTCTTGCTGGGACAACAGATAGACCTTGTGAAGTCACTCATCAACCCTCCCCATCAGAAGCTGATATTCAGTTCATCTTGAAAGAAATCAAAGACTACCTCAGTAAAGATGTCACAGGTAAGATTTATGTTTGCAAAATTAAATTTCTAATGTTTTTTTGCCATATGTTGTTTTAAAGCATATCCTTATCGGAGATGATTTCTTGTGAAACACATATTTAATTCACTGTGTACAGTCCGATGGGTTCTATGATATCAGTAATGGGGGGAAATGTGAGTAAATTGTCCACAGAAAGAACACAAATAATGATGATTAATTGAGGAGGAACCTTGTATGAATGAAATACTACTTAAAGTTAATATATAATGTCACATGTATGCTACCAATATTATTGGTATAGTTGTGGTATACCGTAAATCTCCGTGTATAAGACACACTTTTTTTCCGCCGGAAAAATTCGAAAGTCGGGGGTGCGTCTTATACACAGGTACAGGATATTTTGAGTCCTCAAAATGCTACTTTTTAGTGGTTTTCAAAAATCTCTGTGTCTCAACATAAAGTACATAATGCGAATAAAGTATATGATCTACTATTTGAAGTAGTGCTGTAAGTCAGGCGCCATGTTCGGGTTCGGTTCGGTTCGGCAGAGTTCGGCAATTTTTTACCCGAACTTCGTTCGGTTCGGGGTTCGGTAATATAATAGCAAGCAGCCCAATAGCTACGGTGGTCGGCACTGGGCGGGCCGGCCGGGCGGGCCCGACCAGCACGGAGGACTTCTGCCCCACTCCTGATGAAAAACACTGCTTCCGACCGGCACGTATTTCACATTAAAAAACTGCTTTAAACGTAACTATTTTAGTACTTACATTCATATTTCCGTTTTTAATCGTGTTTTATTTGCAGTTTGACAAGAATCATGTTTTCAATTTGAAAATAAATGATATTTTTTAAAGATTTGCCGAGACGGTTGTTGTCTAATGTTACGAGTCATGAAAGCTGCCATCTTGAATTTACCGATGTATACGTTATAATACACAGAGATAGCAGCCCAGGCTCGTTCGATTGCCGTTATTATAAATGTTTATTTTTAATGGGGCAAATAATGAAATTCCTAATTTTCCTGAATAAATAAATTAGAATACTATAATATGTATTTATTTCGTTATTTAAATGGTAAAATTTGTCCGATATTATTACAATTAATTTTTTTAATTTTTTTATTGTTTGGGTTAGAGCCGAACTTGTTTTGATCAGTGCCTAATAGACACGTGTATTCTAGCTTGTTTATAGCTTGCGATCGCGACGTTGCAGAGGTCAGGATTTGGGATTTAAATGGCGTCAGTGAAGTCGCGCCCACATCTGGAGAGGCATGAATCACAAAGGAGGCAAATGGGAAAGAGTAAATATAGAATGAGCAATCATGACATAAAAATTAGGTACAAATGACAAGTTAATTAGCCTGCAAAAACGTTTAAAATTTTTCTGCCGAACATCCGAACCAGGCCTTTGAGTTCGGTTCGGTTCGGTTCGGCTCGGTTCGGAAGTGCCATGTTCGGCGAACTTCCATTCGGTTCGGCGGTTCGGCGGTTCGGCTACAGCACTAATTTGAAGTTAACCTACGTTCCTAATTTGAAGGGGAGAGAGTTTTTTTTTTTTCAGTCTCGATAAATTATGCCCCTTCACATAGCCCTTTGCCGGCCGACGCTTACCCGTGTCTTCAGCTCACACTCCAGTATCTTGCAGCTCAGTCACACAGGGATATCGACTCACCACTCGAAAACTAGCCTGTCCAATTTTCTGTTTGGACTCTGAGGAAAATTTGTCTGTCATCTTTAGTTTTAAAAACAACATTGTTACTATTATTTGTGACAAGTTCACAAGCACTTCAACTGCGCCTCGTAATAAAATGAAAGTCTTTCCTAACGCTGAAATATGACTCGGTCTGATCTTGCTTGCTGCCTACGGAGTCGGCAAAAAAGCAGAAGCAAAAAAATAAAAAATAAATTGTCCTAAAAATAGGGGTGCGTCTTATACACAGAGATTTGAGTTACCATTATAATAAGAGAAAATATCTAAATCTTGTGGTCCAGTGGATAAGACAGCAGATTTTGGATCACATTGTGTGTAGTTCAAAACTTCAAATCCCTGTTATTTAACTAATGCCATTAGCAAAACAATAATGTACATTTGCTACTCTTCATCCAGGTAAGGTGATTAGGTGCCCCATAGGGGGCCGGGGGAATCAATTGAATGCTTGAGTGCCTTATGGTAGCTTGTCTATAGCCAGGGTAATGGTATGATACTTTGTATTTAAGCACAGAAGAGTATGTTTGTATAGTAGTTGTGCTTTATTAATAGATCTGTTATTCTGACCATTATTTTGCAATGCTTACAGTAAGACGAGGTGATGTAATGGCAGCATGGAGTGGGATCAGACCTTTAGTGACGGACCCCAACTCTAAAAACACCGAATCTATCTCAAGAAATCATGTCATTGAGGTCTCTCATAACAAACTCATCACAATTGCAGGTAAGCTAGGATTGGCCTAACAGTAATATTTAATTTTCAATTACAATCAGTTATTCTCACAGGCCTCTAGAACTGTGCCCTTTTGTCATTCATACTTGATGCTTCTACAGTTTTGTCTGCAGTAGAAATACACTTGTCAGGATCAATCATGCACAGAAAGAAAACTAAGATCGCACTTATCAATTATGTTATATTTGATCAGAGTAGCATTTTGTCATTGTCTCTTGCAGGAAACATGAGGTTGTCATCAAGATGTGCAATTTCTGCTTTAATACTGGTTATCTTTACACTGAAAATGCATACTTCTGTCCTTTTTTTCATGTATTTATTAAGTAGTATAAATCGGCATCACGCAATTTAATGTATATGACATTGTATATCACTTAAATGAGAAGTCCACCCTGATATCAAATAATAGAAGCAGAAAATGAGAGAAACAGGTCAGTGAAAGTCTGAGCTAAAACCGATCAAAAAGTTGTAAATTTTTGAAGGTGCATTCAATCAAACAAAGCGACTGGATGATTGGGGTAATGTGTTCAGATTTTTTGGTATGAGGCTCGATGAATGTCCTTTGTCAATGAGATGAGTCACATATAGGGCGACGTGAATAGATTCAGTTGAAAGAGAATTCTCTTTCTGCATTGATGAATTGATCCCATCGGTTGAATGCTACGAAGTATTTCTTGTTAGTGTTTTCGCTTCTCGATTTGATGATATGCGATGCCATCTGGTCTGCCAGTTGGATGAAATTTGAAGAAGTGACTTTAGCTCACTTCATATGTTCATTGACGGCGGTCCTTACTCCTAATGCTGTATGTAAAAATAAATATTCAAAATGCAATTTTCATTGCAGGGAAGCCTGCCAGACCGACCAAGCCGGCTTTTATTCGAGTTGTCTCTTCTTGAACAATCTTGTTACATTATGCCATATAATAAATGTTTTGAACATCAAATAATTTCCGTTTTTAAATGCGAAGCTTTAGCTCATTTTTTATATTAAAAAAAAAATATATCAAATAATTACATATAATGTAAATATTTTTAACATTGAATAATTTCAATATCAATAGTGAACGTTCACACCTAAGTATATACTGACGGTGTATAGTACATTGCAATATAATAAACTGACCTGTTTTAATCCCTAACCTGTAATAGCAGAATGTCATTCATCTGCATTTCCTTTGAACACGTTACGCGTACCATGCGAATATGTAGTAGGTAAGGCAATAAATGCTTAGTATTCCCATTACCATCTATTTATATCATTTAATTATATGCAGGTGGTAAATGGACGACATACCGTAGCATGGCTGTGGATGCTATTGATGCAGCAGTAGAGGCCTGTGGTCTGGAACCAAGGCATAGTTCATTGACTGATGGGTTACTACTGGAGGGTGCTCATGGTTGGACACCTACCATGTTTATCAGACTAATTCAAGACTTTGGACTGGAAAATGAGGTGAGAGAGCGATACTCATTGGCCCATTAGGTGTCTCATATTCAAATCTATTGGCACTTCAAAAATTCTAGCATGATGCTTTGAATAGTATACTGTAGAACGAGTTAAAAAAAGTATGTGTGTATGAATTTCATATGAAGGTTGGTGGAGAATTCCCTTGTACATAAAATTATTTAATCATTTCTCTTATTGGGAGTGTCCTTTGAAAATTAATTCCTTAATATTCTCTCTTTCAACGGATCATTTGATTTTATTTAATATCGTTTTCTGCTATACTCTATATTCATGTTTCAATTTCACTGTACATTCCACTGTAAATTATACCTTACAATCTTTGCTACAGGTTGCCCAACATTTGTCCAACACCTATGGAGACAAGGCAGTAGAGGTAGCCCGATTGGCAAGCTTGACAGGCAAGAGATGGCCAGTAGTAGGAAAGAGACTTGTGGAAGATTTCCCTTACATTGAAGCAGAGGTAAGGGTTTTCTGTTGCTCTTGAATACAATAAGGATGACATTTTTCATATGATTCTGATGTAAATCTTCCACTTTTATATTTAAGACTATGACTCCATCAGGACTGGCTTTGAGACAAAAGTTAATATAGTTATATCGACTGCTACGAGAGGACTAGCTGTTTCTATATGCTCAAGGGATAGTTGAATCCCCTGCTATCACCCCGCGCCTGGGTGGGCGGCGCCGAGGGTGATAGCGGGGATTCAACTATCCCGCGAGCCAGTACAGAAACAGCTGGTCCTCAAGTATTAAAGCAGTCGATATGACTTTTATATGCCGAATTAAAACAAAAATCTACCAAGAATTCTTACCTTAGCCTTTTAGTGAGTAAAAATTTGTTAAAACATCACAGAAAATCTGAAACACTGTTTGTTAATCTTCGCTTGAAAAATGAGTGAAAGTTTCAATCATTTGGGAATCGCAGACAAAGAGCACTGTATGGCGTCCGCCGCACAAAGACAATTTTAACACGCAAACCAATGGGGATCGCAGGATAATGAGGATGAGGGTAGAAACTTTTAACTAGGCCCTGTGGGCTATTGCTATGCCCTGTGAGTGGGGCATGGCTTGAAATCACGACTCCAATTTCGACCAATCAGATGCCTAGATTTCTAAAGTGAGGTATATAATATGTGATAACAAGATAGCTCAAAATCATAGTTATATTTTTGGCTTCTCCTGATACGTTATATGTGTGTCATTGAGAATTGGTAAATACCTTATATAGATATGTTTTATGAGAGTTTTGCAGCACAGTTTATGGTCCTCAGAATTTTGCAAAGCAATTTTCCTGCCAACATACAGTAAAGACAGGGTAGTTGTACCAATAATCCATGAGTGTTCATATATACATAATAATTTTTTTTAACTGACACTATTTTGTAATTTATTTACATAATTCATTGTATACTTTAGGTGGTGTATGCAGTGAAGGAGTATGCTTGTAAAGCAGTGGATGTGTTAGCTAGGAGAACTCGTCTTGCCTTTCTCAATGTCCAAGCAGCTGAAGAAGCTCTACCCAGGATTGTTGAGATCATGGCCAAGCTACTCGGCTGGAACAAGACTAGACAAGAGGTTAGCTAACAATCTCATTCAATATCCTTCGAATCGTACAAATAACCCGTTTAGGTTTAAACTGCTTAGATTTTAGTATTTTATCAAGTATATTTGGACAATCAAATGATTGTCTACCTTCTTTAATTTTGGAATTTGTTCATGAATTATGGAGTTAAATATTGAATACTGTTACTCTGGGAGGAATGAAAAGGGGGAAAGTTTGTCTTTTAAAAGGTTAATTGATACATGGTTGTAAACTTGGTAGGACTGTAAGCATTAAACAAAACACTATCAACAGAGGCACTTGGCTTGTCATAGCTGGAATGCACGGATAGCAGGAAAAGAAGATGTGCAGCAGTAATTTTATTAGCAGTGATTCATTACCTTTTCACTTTTTAGAATATGTCTTTCCCTAAAGCAGACAAACTGTTACAGTTGAAAAGATTAAGAACAGTGTAGCACACAGTCCAGTGTGCTGTAAGCTAATATTGGCAAGACTTTTATTGTTCAATACATTATATCATCTATATCTTCTTGTGTCATGTACAGATGGAGCTTGCCGATGGAAGAAGATTTTTGAATGAAGAGATGGGATACAACTGTCGGGCAGACCTCATGACTGTACCCATCAACTTCACTGAGGGAGAGAAAGAGAAGTACACCAAGCGTTTCCAGATGTTAGACAAGGAGAAGAAAGGATACATTACTCCTAATGACATGAGACAGTTCTTGCAGGTAATGCTTCCAAGCCTAGTATTCTAAGTTATGTCTCTACTGTATATCGTTAGCAGAGAATCAGACAGAAGTTAAAAGGATGTTATCTAACCCCCCAAAATAGTACTTCCCTTTTAACCTGTTGCCTTCAGAAAAGGCTTTTCCATTTATTAAGCCTACTGGCATACTGGTGGGGCTGGCGTAAATTTAAACCATGAATTATTTTCAATTCCATACAAGCGATTTATAAATGTTCGTGATATCACATGATTTTCAACAAAATGCTTGTTTCTCCATTTCTGTTGCAAACTGACACATTCCCAAATAGCCAGGAAGCACTGGCATACTGATGGGGGCAGTTGACCCCCCAAATAAAATTCAAACATGGTTTATTACTAATTCCATACCAGTGATTTACAAATGTTGCTGAAATGCAGGCGCGGATCCACGTGGTGATTTTACCGCCCAACCCCCTCCCCTAGCCCCCAAATGGTAAAAAAATTGGATAATAACGTAAATTTAACCTTTTTTTAACAAAAACAAAAGCATGTCCCCCAAAAAAAAAAAAAAAAAATTGTGGTTCTTCTCTCCATCACCCCCTCCCCCGCTTATTCACCGGCTTGATGAATCGCTCCAAAATATTTTCTCACGAATTGGGGGAAAAAAATATGTGCTATACATTATGTATGCATATAAATAGCTTGTGAACGCATTATAATTAGAACCGACAGATGGATTACTATCAAACTCAGGACAGGAATTTATCTTGCAGAGCCATGTATATGAAAAATAGCTTGTAATCAAGATATTCTGAGAACCTGTTAATGGATTACTATCAAACTTGAATATTATAAATTGCTTCCGTTTTGGTTTGTAAAATCGCTCTATGGCGGAGGCATCCGAGGCATCCGAGGCATCATTTTCGTCTGCGTGCAGTCGAAGTTTCATCTAGTTTTATTTGTTATTGATGTTGTTTTTTATTTCCATAGAGTGCTGGAGATGATTTGACTGAAGATCAACTACGCAGCATGATGAATGAAGTAGATTGTAACAAGAATGGCAGGGTAGAACTCACTGAATTCCTACAGGTAAGTAACATGATCATAAAGGTGTAAATTGTAGAGCTGTGTGACTTCTTTCTTTCTTTTTATTGGGGGGTAATGGGATAAAATCATAGCCATGGAAATCATATTTTATCTGTAATTACACTCTCAGTAAATATTGTGGAACAAACTTCAGTTTTCAAAGTATCCTAATGAAACTCTATGTAGGGGTGATCATTGTGAAATTAATGGAATAAGAATTAAACTGATGTCACTCTTTTCTCTTAAAGGTACTATGTCCCATTTGCAGGCCAAAAAAATGAAAAAGTTAAATTCCAACAACATTTGAAAGACAATACTAATTTAGAACTTCCCTAAAAAAAGGGGGGCTTGAAAATTTCTTTAAGTGGGAAAATAACGACTATTAGTTGTCGAATCGACTTAGGAGCTATAGAGCCAGTAAGTAATAAATTTCACAGATAGGACATACATGACATATTCATAATTCCTGCAAAGTTCTACAGAATTTGATGTTGGCTTCAAAAGGGACATAGTATCTTTAAAACCATCATTGTTTTGGCTTAAGTTAGCTTTGATCAATATATTCCATAAATTCTTTTAACTTTTACTTTGTAATGCACGTAATGATGGCAACATTTCGTGGGCTAATGCTGAGAATTGTACTTTTTCCTTCTCTAGCTCATGAGTGCAATAAGGACTGGAGCAATGGCCAACATTCGCCTGGAGCTGGCGCTCAACAAGTGGGAGCGTAAACTGATTCCTACCTACAGGAGCGGAGGTGGAGTATAGACAATGCTGTGTTTTCTTCTCTAGCGTGGTGCACGGTTCACTCTATCATGCAATGGTTGCTGTTTCGCATAGACTGATGTGTTCATTCACATTCTCATAGTTGATAATGCATTTATAGACAATGAACAATGAATAGAGCTGAGTCACAAATAATGGGTTAGAGGTATTACTTACAATATTTATAAAGAAAGATGTATACTATACATGTATTTATGTCACTCTTACCCCCCTCCCCTCTCTCTTTATCTCTCTCTCTCTCTCTCTCTCTCTCTCTCTCTCTCTCTCTCTCTTTCTCTCTCTCTCTCTCTCTCTCTCCACCATCCCTTTCTTTCTTTAACCTTATCTTGTCAGGTGTGTGTATAGGGAAGATCTGTGTATAGATATACTTGTATGATCTTTGTCTTTAACTTTCCTTTTTATCAGAAATATCTAATGTTTTTATATATTTATTTTAAATGATGACCTATGATATAGGGAGTATATGCAACTTTAAGGAATTTTGTCTGAGGAACTATATACATGGGTATATAGATGGGTTTTTTTAATTCATTTTGATTTGACCATTCAAAGCTTGTCTAAGCGCACAAAGAGTGTTTTTTAGTATGGATGCAATGAAGGAAATGATTTAAATAGTGTGATTTTTTTTTTTTTTACATGAGCTCAGTCATACTAGTAGAGCAAGTGTACATGTACATATCAAATGTCAAACGTGAATTTGCCCTTGTGTATTTGATGCTCAATAAACATGTTTTAGGTAGATCTTCAATGTGTATTTAGATGAAGTTCAACTATTTCAGCATTGATAAACTTTTTTTTGTAATATGCTTAACATTTCTGCTTAGTCCCACTGATGAGAAGATGGGAGTTTTGTATAATTGTGTTCCAAAAATATGAATGACTAGACAGAAACATGAATGCAATTATTATAATGGAATCTGAAATTAACCATAACTTTAACAAGGAACTAGGTATTTGTTTAACCACTCAAATATACTGTATTTAGACGAGATAGTCATAGCTTCTTCTTTTTTTTTAAATCCCTTTAACATCTGGTATTTCCCTTCTGGAATTTAATAATTTTTGATAAAGAAGAATATTGATAAATTATGTAAATGAAGGAAAATTGCTTATCTGTACTAATATAAAAAATAATAACATTTGTTAACCCATGTTCAACCTCTGTTGAAAGTTACATAATTAAGATATATTAAACATAATAAGTTGAATTTTTAGCGCTCCTAATATATGTACATGTTAGTGCATTTGCCGATTACTGATATAGTTTTATTGCCTAATATAGACCCTGTACAGGCCATGACTCTTTCCTTTCAACAACAATCAAAAAATTAGTTTTGCTTTTAAGTGCACACATCCCATTGTTCAACAAACGTTTTCTTTTTAGAGTTGATTGCAAATTCTCTTTGTCGTGATCTTCCTTGATTTCAATGTAGAGGGTATGTACACTGAATCAATCTATTAATATTTATTCATTTTTGTTGAATGAAGAATTTTGATGGTCTGTACAGGGTTGTAACAATAGTCCAGCATCATTAACCGATTCAAAATAATACTATTATAAAAGCTTCTTGAGCTTCTGAAGTACATTGTAGAACCTGTACATTGATTGTAAGCTTCATTATATGGATGCAATCTATACTAAATTGACAAATTAGGATGTTATATTTGAGCATATCAAGTATTGAATTAGCAATGTCATGTACATCTAAATATTTTTTCAAATGAAGGCTGAACAGAAAATTGATATTTGTAGTTCATATGTGTGGTACTGTAATTCTATAGACTGTTACTGTTGATTGCAGTAGATTCCAATAGTAAAAAATTACCTCAAGTTCAGTCAGGGAATGAAATTCCATTTTTAGAAAAACTCGCTTAAAGTAATTCTGAATTGTTCCTGGCATAAGCCATGGAAATATAAACAAACAAACAAACAAAAACATGCCAAATCACCCTCATTGATTCATTGAATTGCACATCCTGCTTCCACATGCATGAGACTTGCATCCATGTGGAAGCCTATTCGATCTTTCATTGATATCATATTTTATACCAAATTGCTTAGCAGAATCATTTTTTTTTTTGTGTAGTCTTAACATTCAGTGTACATTTCATTTGATTTTGACTGAAAAAAAAAAAGTTTTCTGTCACCAACAGAACTCATGATTACATTTAAATCCACTTATGTAGAGGTGTCGTGGCCGAGCGGATATGTCACCAGACTGTGGATTATAAGGTCCGCGGTTCGAGTCCCGCCGCGGCACTAATGTCAATTGGCAAGAGATTAATCTACATTTGCCACACTCGACCCAGGTGAGGTCAATGGGAACCTGGTAGGATTATTCCTTGAAATGCACTGTGCGCTGATAACGGCTGCCGGAGCTAAAGCTAGGGTAAATAAATAATTTCCAAAAAGCTCTTTGGAAGCACATAGGGACGTTAATGTGATATGCGCTTTACAATAACGGAATAATAAAATTATTATTATGTTGTATAATCAAATTTAGTGGAATTTTATAAGAGGTGGAATGGAAAATTGTTGGAGTCGTATGCAATTTTTATGATCAGGAATATCTTTAAAGGCAATAATTAACTAATCCTCTTCTGTAGAGCTACATGTAAAGCTTGCATTTTATTTAAATGACTGTAAACTAACAGAACTTTGATTCTATTAAAAGAAAACTCCACCTTGACAACAAGTTGTTTTTTTTAATAGAAAAACCATTCAAATTTGTTTACTTGATACCAGTAAATGAATAGGAATGATAGATACTTTTTCACTCTTGTTTCTGAAATGCTAGTAGAAATTATATACCTTTAGCAAGCTGCAGTAGAAATGCTTTTGTCTTTCCTCATAATTTAGGTTTATATATTAATGTAGATAGCCATCTGTTATTTATGAAGTATGCATTTTGAGCCAAATTTGTCAAATACACAATTCAATGTAAACTTTGGGGCATTAGGAGGCTGTATTAACTGGTTTTATGCAAAAGTTATATGGCTTAGTCATTAGAAAGCAATTCCCTGAATACGTTGAGTAATGGTAGGGGTGTATATGGCAGCTTGGCTTAAATCTGGAAAGTTTTGTTAGTAAAGTCATGTAGATATTTTCTAGAAAAAAATGCTTTTACAAAATTGTTGATCTTGATTTGAAATATTATTAATATCAACTATATGATGAGTGATTGCCATTCTTTTACTATATATTCTTTATCATACTCATGTGATGGGTATAGAGACATTCATTTGCACAAGCAATTTTAGATCTAGTGCTTTATATATTTCTATTGAAGAAAAATAAAGGAAAGTTGTTTTTTCTACTTGTAAGGGTAATTTGATGTCATGAGTCTCATTGTCTCAGTGTGCTCCTCTTTGAAAATTTCACTTGTTTTGCATATTATTCATATTGAATCAACTTTTGTGAAGAAACTGTTAATTGTTCAACATATATGATTGATAAAAACATACATACCTCATTACAGTGAACATTGACCTCTTTCAGGAAAGGGGGATATGAATTTTGATTACAATTACATGTGTGGTATGTTTTCTACATAATATGTGCATTGAGTGCTGTGTGATTGTGTGGAGTTAAGACATCGGTCATTTACATTGTAATGAAATGTACTATCTAATCTTCCTGGCCACATGTTTAATGATAAATACTCACCATAGTGTGTGGAAATTGTTACATTATGCTATCTTTCGGATGGAGACAATGTGATATAATGGACCCACCATATGGTTTAGATAAGACAGGTTAGAAAATAGAATTTAATCAACATAACAATCAAATACAAATCATTTGAATTGCATATTTTCATATTAGACGTACATGTAAGTTCAATATAATGGGCTTTGTATGCACAATTAAACTTGTGGTTTATGGTCTAATAATTTGGTGGTTCTAAAAAAAAAAATATATATAAAAAAAAATATATATATATATATATATATTCATTTTTTTATTTAATCTGTTTGATTTTATTTATTCATTTTTTCAGTTTGATTTTATTTATATATATATATTTTATTTTATTAATTTTTATTTTTTATTTTTGTGTGTGCAGAGTAATGGATGATAGGCTTTAACATTAAGACCGCACATGAAAATTTATTTGGTTGAAAAGTAAACATCTACAAATATTTAATTTCTGTCCATGCTTAAAGTAACAAACAAGTTAATTCCGCATCAAAATCATCTTCAATGAAAGTGGCACATGTATTGATGGAATGCTGCAGGTCTGTAGGTCAGTCTTGGCGTTTTGCTTACAGGTTTCATGAGAGAACCGAGTTCACAAAATTGCAATTGCAAAAGTAAAAGGAAGTTTGTACGAGTATGAATCTTGGATCACAAATGATTTTCTTGTGTTTTTTTTCTTTCTTAATTTCTTTCACCTTTTTTTATTTGCCATAATAATCTTTACAATTCTTAATTTTCTTCTTTTTTTCAATCATGTCATCATGAACAGAGGGAACATGAAATGTAGACGCTGGATGCTGTGATATATTGGTCTGCAGTGGCAAAGCTTCATGCGGATTGTTATGTCGGCGGGTGTGGTTGGTTGTAGAAACATGACGATAATGTACTGCTTAAAACTCCTTGGAGTGTATGGTTTAACTACATCTATAGTGGCACTAACTTCCTTGTGGGATCTGGGTTTTTCTGACTTACACAAGTGCTCTAACCATAGGCTGTATCTCTTTATCTTGATGGAGCTGTGAATGCAGAATCCAGTGGTGTATCCAGTATTGGGTGAAGCTTAAAGCCAGCAAACCCCCTCACAGAATAGGACTGCCCTTCTCAGGATTGTGTTGCCCCTGTTTATCAATTGCTGGATATGCTGCTGGATGTACATGTAACTATCTATTTTTCTTTCTATTTTTCTTTCTATCTACCTAATTCATCTATTTTCAATTGTCTATTTACCAAGTCTCTTTGCTCCTCTGCAGAAGGCAGGTTTGTCATTATTAATCCATATTGCGCTACATGTACCTGTGTTGTTCTTACACTCTCATTCTAGGTTGCCATCTATCCATCTTGTGATTCTCTCTCTCTCTCTCTCTCTCCCCTTCTCATTCTCTCTCTCTCTCTCTCTCTCTCTCCCCCCTTCTCATTCTCTCTCTCTCTCTCTCCCTTTCTCATTCTCTCTCTCTCTCTCTCTCTTTCTCCCTTTCTCATTCTCTCTCTTTTTCTCCCTTTCTCATTCTCTCTCTCTCTCTCTCTCTCTTTCTCATTCTCTCTCTCTCTCTTTCTCCCTTTCTCATTCTCTCTCTTTCTCCCTTTCTCATTCTCTCTCTCTCTCTCTCTCCCTTTCTCATTCTCTCTCTCTCTCTCTCCCTTTCTCATTCTCTCTCTCTCTCTCTCTCTCTCTCTCTGTTTGTCCATCTCTCTCTGTCTGAAGTGTGTTTCTGGTATGTGTGCTTGACTAACTGGTGGGTCCATCTGTCATCTGTTCTGCTGGTTGAGTGACAGACAATCCTTGTTATTACAGCATATCCTCATTACATTGCATTCTTCACCCATCTTCATCATCTATCTCTCATGGGTATGGTGCTTCATTACTTGTGTGTCTTCATCTATCTTCTTTTTTTCTGGATTAGAGACCAGTATAGTTTCGACTACCTCCATCTATTAGCTTTAACCATCTTACTTGGGTCAAATGATTTGTACCTCCGTAGCTAAAGATCATACAGATCATCTATGTTACTTTCATGTACTAGCAAAAGGGCTGTGTTTTTCAGGATCTGTGGGTCGTGTTATAAAACATGAAAGTAATTAATAAAAATGCGTAGTTGCCTAAAATAAAAAATATATGCATTTTATTTGAGTAACTGACAATAGAAATTCTAAATTATAAGGAAGGTTCTATCTTTACTAATGTTATTGATTGTAGTTACTTTTTCCACAGGGTACAAAGTTGATTCCAAGAAAATGTAACAATACATAATTTGTTCCTAAATCGTTTGGGGAACAAATGCCCCCACTCCCCATAAAAAATAAGCGCACCTATGGGGGACGCTAAAGACAAATTCAGTATTGAATTTTGGCAAACAATGACTGCATATATTCCATGGGATTAGAGATGTGTAGAGTTTATTTATCCAATTATTCAGAGAATAACATCTAAGAATTGATTTAGTATCATAGAACAAGAAGTATTATCGATTTTAAGTAAAATTGTACACTATAACTTGGTTGTCATCTAAGCTAGCTGTCAAATCCATTAACTGTGTTGACTTGAGCTTTGAGGTTACCTGAGAATTAACATTGTGGTGTAATATCTGAGTCATTCGGATCTTGTCAGGGTATTTATGTTAGACATTAATGTAGAAATGAACATTTTTAAATCTCTCATTTAGCAATATGTTATAATGTTGGGTGTAAAATAAAAAAATAGAGAGAATATTTTGATTACATATATGTAATTTTTTCGTGTTTATTAAAGTAAATAGAGACCACCACATGGTGGAATTCTACCATAATCTGATTAACTAAATATGTTTTTACTATCTTTTTCTGTAGTTGGTTTGATTGGAATTAATTGTTACATTTGGCATACTCTAATGCAGTGATTTTAAATATACATATATAAACTCTTACGCAATTTTGTTTTATTCTATATTTCACATATATGATGTAAATCTAAATTTAATTTATGTTCTTAATAAATTTTATATGGGATTTGTTTCACAGTCAGTTGAATTATAGCAATTAAAATTTAAGGTGTACTATGCAAATGATATTACAGAGAATATTGCATTTCAGCTATACTAGTATCTTATATGGTGAGATGTGTGATATAGAAAATATTAACTTAATAAACTTATTATTGAATACTAAAATTGTTTCTCAGAACTCTGTCATGGTGTTATATATGCAGCATTCATTCTCAAGTGGGTCCACATCAGGATTTTCTTGAGGGATGGAAAAGACTTTCATAAACGGGTTGTGACCTAAAAAAAAAAAAAAATAGAAACTGAGCATGGCAGGGTTGTGTTGCATATAGATACATGTACATGTTTGATGGATGGAGTGCTCATGTGTTGTTTGTAGTGCAGAGAGATTGAACATGAGATTCCCTGTTGTGTAACAGTAAGTGAAACATTAATGCAGGGAGGTGAAAGAAAGGAGGTGAAACTCTTGTAATTTATTCAAACTCATTCGTGAGTTCTAAAGCGTAACAATGGGATGTGTAACATTCCACTTGGCTTTGAAGTTCCATGCTCCGAACCGCGCTTCCACTGCGGGACTTTCGGAAGCCAGGCACCAGTTTTACATTTATTACAAAATATTAAATTACCGGCAAAATTTCAGTGTAAAATCAAAAATTTTATTTGGGGATTGTATTGGGAAAAGTGCATCAAACAAATTTTCAAATTTAGTACTCCGTCCTTCCTATAATTTGTGTGCCAGAGTTGGTAAAAGAAAAATTACATCCTGACAAAAACTCAATATTTTAGGATAATGCGCTAATTTGTGCATGTTTTAATGTCCCGTTTTTAATCCATGATTTACAATCTTTAACAACATTAAGTTTGCTAATGCGTGTTTTCGCGTGTTTTTATATTTTTGAAGTTAAAAAGGATGAAATTACACAAGTTTGTGTTCGCTTGTTCTACTCTTTACACATTCAACAATGGATGAGAAATCATTGAAAGGGACAGCGAACAGTTGCTGCGATACCATTTTCTGATGTAGGAATTCAAAATCCTGAAATTTCATGCGCTCTTTTATCTTACCACCTGGTCAACAGTTGCAGATAAGCGCATAACTTTTCGGCGGAGTGAAGCATGGGGTCAAAGGAGAGCGGCTTGATTCCAGTCCTTCTCTATCACGTCCCTGATTAATGTTTGTCTTTAGGATTTAAAGGGATAGTTGAGTTCTTGTTTAAGACTGCAAATGCCTTCAAAGTGCATGGTTATTGCTCTTATTCTTATTCATGACATTTCTAGTGCCCTTTTAGAACCTAAAGTTGCTATAAAGGTAATTTTAGACCCCAAAATGTGTGAATTTAGATTGAATACGACCATACCAATTCAGCTCCACTTTCAAAAAAATATGGTGACCGTTAATTCATTAATAACAGTACACGGGCCCGCTTGTTGTGCGTATAATAACCAACACGAAAAAGCCAACAAAAAGCTAATATTGGCATTAGCTGGAATAAAACGTATAAGGTGCTATCTTGGTTTTCAACGGCTGGTTCAAAATTACCGAATATCTATGGGGCACCACAAATATTAGAAATGGTTATATTTATGGATATTTCAGTCGTCTCTGAACCGATTTTGATCAAAGATGATTTTGTCATTTAAATTGTATATTCTTTCAAATTTGACACTCGGTTTTTCATTATCTCACAAAAAATTATTTTGTGTAGCCCCTCTGCAACAAAACTCAACTATCCCTTTAAGAAACAAAATTTATGGCTTCATAATGACACCTCAATTTACCTTAGTGGACTTTTGTAATAAAAAAAACTCTTTCAGAACATGAAAGTGGCCTTCTTTGAACAGGGCTAGTCACAACCACTATAATACAAAGGGTGATTGGTAAAATTGGTTTAAATCCATCTATTGCATTGGAAACGCAGGTAAAATGTTTGGCAAAGAAAGTGAACACCATGTCCCGTTTGTTGGCTCTATTATAGTTATATCGACTGCTACGAGAGGACTAGCCGTTTCTATACGCTCAAGGGATAGTTGAATCCCCTGCCATCACCCCGAGGCGCGCCTGGGTGGGCGGCGCGCCGAGGGGTGATGGCAGGGGATTCAACTATCCTGCGAGCCAGTTAAAGCAGTCAATATGACTTTTGTATGTCGAATTAAAACAAAAATCTACCAAGAATTCTTACCTTAGCCTTTTATATATTGAGTAAAAATTTGTTAAAACATCACAGAAAATCTGAAACACTGTCTGTTAATCTTCGCTGGAAAAATGTCTGAAAGTTTCAATCATTTGGGAATCGCAGACAAAAAGCACTGTATGGCGTCCGCGCTCGCACAAAGATAATTTTAACACGTAAACCAATGGGGATCGCAGGATGAGGATGAGGGTAGAAACTTTTAACTAGGCCCTGTGGGCTATTGCTATGCCCTGTGAGTGGGGCATGGCTTGAAATCACGACTCCAATTTCGACCAATCAGATGGCTAGATTTCTAAAGTGAGGTACAGTCAAACCTGCTTTAGTGACCACCTGTCTACAAAGACCACCTGTCTACAAAGACCACCTTCTTTGTTTCCCTTGAAAATGGTTTCTCATTGAAACATGTACTAAAGGAACCTGTCTACAAAGACCACCTGTCTACAAAGACCACTTTTTGTGTTTCCCTTGGGTGGTCGCTATAGACAGGTTTGACTGTATATAAATCCATATATATAGCAATAAAATGTTTTCACAACATACAAAAAGAGGAGCACAAAACTGTCACATTTATATAAGACAACTTACACAGATACTTTATTATCTTTAAAATCCAAACTCAATTGACAAAATTCCTTCATCATACATCACTACTCTACTATTACTAGGAATAAAATAAAGTTTTATCTATACCTACATAATTCTAAATTATACCCCAAGGAATGTTCGAACTGACCTTTCGTATACAGATATTGGGAGAATGTGACCGC
Organism: Mesocentrotus franciscanus; assembly: GCA_037976565.1. Taxonomy (NCBI): domain Eukaryota; kingdom Metazoa; phylum Echinodermata; class Echinoidea; order Camarodonta; family Strongylocentrotidae; genus Mesocentrotus; species Mesocentrotus franciscanus. The sequence continues at coordinate 1,448,799 of CP137668.1, read as the reverse complement.
TGCATTATTGGTACTCATGAATGGATATTAATGTGATATATGTCCAGTCACTCACACTTTTGTTTGTTATTTAACATTATCTTTATGTACTTAGTAAATGCTACAAATTACACAACAAATACATGTAGTTAGAACAAAAACCGTTGCATAATTTGCATGAGTTTTATATGCAGTATGGAAATTGGTTTGTTCAAAGGGAATATTCATGGGAATACATGCATTAAAATATACAGACTGGCAGGGTAGACGAGAGACAAATCATTACTTTCCCTTACAAATTGACCACTTTTCCCTGCAACTCATGACTACAGTTTGACAAGAAACATCCTGAGGAAGAAAAAAAAACGATAAATTAAAATTGATGTGGCTAATGCCGTGAAAACTAATTTTTTTTTTAGAACCTTCTGAAAACTTTGAATTTCACATGGGACTTGTTGGTTGAAAATTGGAAAAACAGCATAGACTTGTAGACTTTCAGATGACTTTCTCACAGATTGTGGCATTCATCACTGTTCAAATTGCAGGCTATTATGAAACATGATTCAGAATATTGGTTGAGTATTCTGTCCCTCAGTATATGCATTCCCCCTGCTTTACACAGTTCTTTTGTTCCACTCCTAACCATACATAGCTTTGCAATCCATTGAGATGTGGGAAGAGTCCATTCTAACTGCGGGTGTATTTTCCCCAGATGTGAAGCATGAAAACTGATGCAATAAAGATGAGGCTCATGACAAGAACAGGCACTGGTCCACTAGAAGATTGTATAAAAGAGGATAAAAATAATGAGTCAGAAATAATGAACAACCAACAAACATTTAGCACAAAGTGAAAAGAGAGATGAACATTGTGAACTTGAAATATATAGGGGGAGTCTCTCATATCATCAAGTTAATAGTCATAGTATACTGTAAGAGTAGAAATATTTGCGGTACATTAATTGTCGCGGATTTCGCGCTAAGATCGGCAAGCGCGATTTTAGAACTCGCGAAAATATAAACATGACTTCTTATGCGTGTTTTGAACGGGCTGAACTGCGTGCAACGAGAATTTAAGAACCAGCGAATATGTTTTGGGGTCGCTCAGCGAAAAATTAATCACGCGAAAATAACAGCGTTTACAGTAAAACAAAAATGTCAACAATCAGCATATACATGTATGTACGTATAGATCTGCCTTTCACCAAGTATGCCGAAAAAGGTTGAGATTTTCTTTGAGATGATCCATCCACTACTTAAATCTGACAAAAATATAATTGTACCATGAAGCGACTTGATCATGAAAACAGAACCCATGCTACTCATCAACACATTGTACAGGTATAGGACGAATGATTTTAATTTTCTGATACCGGTAACTTACACTTTAAGTCCTGGGGAGTCTTCTGTGTAGAATCTCCACATTCCTCCGCTGTTACTTCCTGCAGTACGCCCTCTTGTGGTGGCACCAGCACTTTTCCTATGAAGAAAAAAAATAAATATCATTTACAAATATCCATATACACTAGTCTTTGGCTATGGATGTAGTTTCAGATCCAGATCAATTCAAAGATGAAGTGACACTTTAGTGACACTAAATTAAATAATGATAACACACACTTTTCATTATTTGGCACTGTTTCTGTGAGGTTCCTTTAAGAAGATGAATTATTTGCTGTGCATTGCATTTTAACAATTTTTCATAATAAACAGCTTAACAATTTGGTAGCATACAGATTTTAAATTATGGGGGGAGAGTGTTTTTCTCATAATCATATATATTTTTTGCCATAAAATATTTATTACTCTTCAATACTCAACAAATTGCAGCCAGAGATTCGAGTTTCAGGCACAATTATTAAAACTATGCCAGTGAGACTAAGATAATACTTGATAAGACTGCAAGGTAATCAAGCATGAATGACTGACCTTTGTCTGACCTGTGACCCTCCACTTGACCTTGGTGACACGGATTTAGATGCAGACGGGGAACGTCCTCCTCCTCCTACAGATGTTGAGCTTGGTGATGATACAGCCTGTATGAATTATCAAATGCAAAAAAAACAATAGTCTAAATATTACAGAGAACATGACGATTTGGTCACTGCAGTTCCTTGGCCTTTGCTTTACTTTTATTCCATGGCATGAGCTGTGGTCTACATCTATATATCATTCTATCACTTGAATGAATCTCAATCTGAGGCATTCAACTGAACTGACTAGAATCTATTTGCTTTGTAATAACAAACAAAAGCACCTGGATATCTTGATGGCATTTCCAAACTATGCTCCTGAGAAAACTTACTGACTGAAAATGATTTCCCCGGCTCTGTTTTTTTTTCTTATTTTGGAACAATCTTGGGCGCTCATTCAGAATGATATCCATACTTTGACCCGTAACTCCGGCGTGGAGATATCCTACTAAAACATACCAAAAATCAACTAAATCTTTAAACAATTGTTCAGATAATGGTCATGATTTAAAAGTCGTTATGTTTCTTACCTGTTTCGTGTCAATTTTCTCATCTCTTTTGCAGTATTTCCCCCCAAAACAAAGACTTATAATATACACTTTCTCACATGTTTCACGGCAAACCGTTGCACAATACAATTGCACAGCGTCTAGCGAAGTACCGACGGTGGGGTGCGGGCGCGACTGAAGTTAATGACTGTAATCTCAGATCCTCATTAAATTCATGTGAGTAATTCCTCATTACGGTCGCTAACTTCATGCATATGCGCCCGCTCCCCAACTTTTGGTACGGTATGCATTTGTATTGTGCAGCAGTGTGCTGTGAATCCTGTGAGAAAGTGTATAGATTATAGCACGTCGAACTATTCGTATTCCGCGCTGTACAGTGAGTTTACGCGCTCTGATTGGCCGATACGCTCCAGCTGTTTCGAATTAAAGTGATAGAGGGCCCCTACTTACGTAAGCTTACGCAATTAGTGCGCAAGGCCAAGTGCAATGTCAATACGACTTTTTACGTAATATTATATAACCTAATATATATAAATATTATATTTTTCCTACAAATGAAGACTTATAATATACACTTTCTCACGGGATTCACGGCAAACTGCTGCACAATACACGTACCGACGGTGGGTTGCGCGCGCCCCATCGTCGGTACGGTATGCAATTGTATTGTGCAGCAGTTTGCCGTGAATCCCGTGAGAAAGTGTATATTATAAGTCTTCATTTTTAGGAAAAATACTCCCCAAAAGATAAGAAAATTGACACGATCCAGAGAAGAAACATAACGACTTTTAAATCATGGCCATTATTTGAAGAAAACATGAATATTTACTTGATTTTAGGTATGTTATAGTAGGGTATCTCCACGCCGGAGTTACGGGTCAAAGTATGGATATGATTGCGCATTAGCGCCGAAGATTTGACTGGAATATCATGATTTTGGTATCAGATCAACTGGAAAATCGCACGCTATCTCCTCGCACTAATATCTTATAACATAGAGCTTGTGGCAGCCAGCGATGGCTGCATTGCCGCTGTAAGCTAAAGTTCTACGTGTACAGTCTAAGTCTTTTGAATCATGACCATTATTTGAACAATTGATGAAGATTTAGTTGATTTTTGGTATGTTTTAGTGGCCGTTTTAGTAGGGTATCTCAACGCCAGAGTTACGGGTCAAAGACAAAGTATCATTCATGGTCTGAAATAGCGCCCAATCTAGTATTTACTATACTGTATTTGTAATTGTAACAACTGTGGCATTCAAGCACCAAAGGCGTGCAATAAGGGACAAAGGTATCAATCCCATGATTATAATTTAGAAAATAATCAAGTAAATATTGCATTTTAGAGGCGTGATCCAACTAGTCTACTTTTGCACAGCCGATGCCAAACAATAGGAAACGCCACTTAAAGCGGATGGGACTAAGTTTAAACAGCTGCTGATCTGTGCTTTTCAAAGCCCCCCATTTATCTTTATTATTTCCCTCTATAATTTCTCCATTTCATGCTAACAGTCATCCAGAAAACCCAACATTATCGAACATAAATATCAAAACACAAAAACAATTCAAAATTAGTAATAAATTAGGTTTTCTTACCATAGTGAACAGTGTGATTTAAACAGCTTGTGACGACTCGAGCAAAGGGAAATGACACGTATTTACTAATTTTGCCTAAAAGTACTGTGTTGCTAGATGGCGCTATATAACAAAATCTTCGGAGGGCGTCGTGTCGAATCTCTTTGATCTACATGTCTGGTGCAAATCTCTCGGCTGCTAAACTCTCAACAAACGAAATGTCATCGTGCCCGGAGAATGTGCCGAAAACTGTGAAATCGATCAGAAAAAGTTGATCATCTAGCATATAAGTATTGGTGTGTACTGCAAGGTTCTGGAATCATCAAAATGATAAGAAATTTGGCCCAGTCTTGGTAAAGTTACTTGACCATCATCATTTCGCAACCGTTCATTGACATATTAAACGCTTTTGACATTTTCAATTTTTAATCCAAAAGCAATTGAGAAAACAGAACCTGAAATTATATGAAAGTGAAAGTGATTATGGAAATGGTTTGCGGTACGTGGATCAGAGCGTATATTAAATTTGGGTGTTATAGGTCCCAATCTCGGAAATGAGTCTGAAAACAGCATAAAAATTAAAAAACATACATATCAGGATTGCAACCATGCCAACAATCTAACCTGATAACTCTAGTCAAAGAAAGAAAGACAAAATACCTTGATCACGTCTTTATAGACAGATATTTTTGTTAATAATGTCAGAAGAAAATGCAGAAGAAGAAGATAAGATTTAAAAATTAATATGTGAATTAATTGGGAAGGAAACAATTTTGCAATCGAGAGCGGTTCTAGAAGTTTTTTTTTTTGGGGGCAACTAGTGGAGTTGTCGCATTAATTTTCTACATGCGCCTTACAATTTTGTGTTGGTGGATCGAGGGCAGAGCTGAAAAAGGTGCTGCTCTACTTCCGGACCGGGCGAAAAGAACACATATGGATGGAGCCTGTTATTAATGATCAATTCAATAAAGGAAAGGGGAATATAAGAGATTGAGTAAAGGGTTGTGAGGATCACAGTGCCACGGGAGGATGGTGCCACACTTTGATAATAATCTCATTTCCGGATGTAACTATTATAGGCGCAAAAATTGACGAACTAATATAGACCTCAATGTATAACATCTTAGTCATGCATCTTTCTGGCCAAAATAATAAGCCAATCTTTTCTCCCTCCCCTGAGGCTTTTTTAAAAATCGTTGTATTGCCCTTTGTGACCGACCCCAGAATCTTAAAATCTACGGTCAGCTTTTTATTTTTTTTTTTTTTTAATTACCGTTTTTTTTACCAAAAAAAATGTTTAATGAATCAAAGAGTATCACTAGTTTTGCCAGGGTCACTCCCTGCAAGGTTACTGGCAGGAGTGGTTATCTCATCAAATAAGCTCTCAATTAACATTTTAAAAAGGGGGATCATGGCTCATGGGGGACCAACGGGTACCGCTTAGGCATTGTTTTCTATATAAAGGGCGCAAGAAGCTACATGCAGTGCATGCAGTGGGGCTTTAAAGCATTCAAAACTTTAAAGCCCATGCAAAGAGGGGGCAAATAAGCAACAAAATAAGAAGAAGAAAAAAAAATCGACCGACCGACCCAGGTGCTGGCCAGGCGCGGATCCAGGGAGGGGCGGCCAGGGCCTTGGCCCCGCCCAAAAAAAAGATATTGAGAGAGAGAGAGAAGGAAAAGAAGGGAAAGAGCTAGAGAGAAAGGGAAAGAAAGAGGAGGAAGCAGAATAGAAAAGGGGAAAGAAGGAGCTAAAGGGAACAAAAAAGAGGAAGAAGAAAAGAAAAGGATGAAAAGAAGGGGAGATCAGTTGCGATTGATTCGGCCAACGAAGTCCGGATCGGGGGACCGAAAGGCCCTTGCCCCCAGCAAACTTAAAGGAGAAAGAAGGAAGGGAAGGGAAAGGGGAGCCCACGCCAATAAGTGACCGGCCAGTGTCAAAAAAAAGGTATCAAAATAAGCTCATCTGACCGTAATTAAATGCCTATAACACCTGAGCTTCCGGGGGCTCCGCCCTGGACCCCACGCCAATTAGTAACCGGCCAGTGTCACAAATATAAGGTATCAAAATAAGCTCATCTGACCGTAATTAAATGCATAAAACCCCTGAGCTTTCGGGGGCTCTGCCCCCTGGACCCACCTAGAGCCCTAAGGCGGGCCCCTCGATGCTCATCTGACGGTAATTTAATGCCTAAAACTCCTGAACTTTTGGGGGCTCCGCCCCCTGGACCCCACGCCAATTAATTAGTGTCCTAGCTGCCAGTGTCACAAATAAGGTATAAAAATTTACGCATCTGACCGTAATTAAATGCCCATACGCCCTGAGCTTCAGGGGCTCCGCCCCTTGACCCCCGCCGGGGCTTTGCCCCTAGACCCCACGCCAATTTACGCTACGCTCTACCTGATCGTATAGATACTTAATTAATTTAGCCTCCCCCAACCACGATTTTGCTCATTACGCCACTAGCTGCTTTAGTGGTCACCATTACGTACCAATATTTGGCTCGCACATTTCAAATTTGGGCCCCTCCCCAAGAAATGCTGGATCCGCGCGCGTTTATTTTTTCCGTACCACTAACGCGTCACAACGGCTAATTTTATTCCGCTGAGCGACTTGGTCAGAGACCACGCTCGAAACCGTACGCGGATTCCCTCTAGCTCTCTCCATAGAGATAGCTATATAAAATCTCTATGCCTCTCTCTCTCACTCTTGAAGGAGTGCACTAGCACTATGTGCTTTTTGTTGGTGTCACGTGACGCTATCACGTGACTGTGTAAATGTGGTCGCCCCTTGATGGCAGACGACGTTGCAAATGTTTATTTTCAGGTTTGTTGTTGGCTACTAGTACTCAGAGGTCCGATTTTAGTGATCTATATATCAAAAGCTCTTAGTGAAATTAGTAAAATAATGTAGATAAAAACCTATAGTTTTGATTTCCTTTACTTTAGGCCTATTTAGTCTGCTTGACAATTATTGTTAGAGCTGAACTAGATGTAATTTGAAAAATAAAAATGTGAAGTCAATAAAGTGTGTCAATCATTACGTCACAGCTAGTATAACAACCGGTATAAGTGGAAAAGGCTTCCATAAAATCAATGTATGATTTCTTTTAACTTGCAATATATATTTGTCTATAATTTGCTGTAAATATGGTTATACATCAGCGGCGGATCCAGGATTTGAAAATGGGGGGTACAGGGGCAAATTTGAAAAATAGGGGCATCTAGATTTTGAAAATGCGCCCCCTGGATCTGCCACTGAAACATTGTATCTAGTTTATTGGTTAAAAAAAAACTATATTATATAGACTTTTGATAGATTAAATGTATATGTTTATTACCTTCTTTTTAAGCCGGAATCCTGGAGAAAACTCATAATCAAGTTTATCTTAATTGATTTAAATGATTATATAAAAAGGCCTTTTGAAACACAAAGGATGTGCATTATTTGAATAGAGGGGAATAGCTCTGACATACTCCCACCCCACCTCCTGGTACTAGACTGCTCAGTCCAAATAAGCTGTAAAATATGAATGTTTTGGTTGGTCGATCTTGTTTAAACCCATTTGTTTTTGTTTGTACGATGTTCACATTATTATCACTATCCATCAATGTCAGCACCATCACCATCATATCTCCACCACCATGACAATCATCACTTTCACCACCATCACCACTATTATCAATCTTTCACTAACACTACCACTGCTGTCATCATCACTATGTGGTATAACACAATCACGGTCATCCCCACCCCATTGGCTGCCCATCATCTCGAGTGTAAACTGTAAATCAATGCAATAAAGTGTTATGAAGAGAAACAATTGTACATTAACAGTGGTGTTCTTTTTTATTTTGTGCGAATCCAAATCTTGGCTCACAATCCTAGACAATTTATTATCAACAGAAGCAGAAAATCCACAAAAATTCCAATCAGCTTAAATGTTATTCTTCAACACTCTTCTCTCACCATCAATGATATTTCAAACAACTTAACAACGCGATCGATGACACTTTCGTCATCTAATTTCATAATTTTTACAAATGTCTTTTTCTCATTTAATTATTTAAATTCCTTAAGAATTTTTATCATTTCTGTAAAGTAGATTTTCTTTCAGAGCTTTAGCTAGTACACTCCATCACCACTTTTCAGTTATGACTTAAAATTCCATCGTTTTTTTTTTCTCTCACTATGTCTAAAACACGAGGTGATTCCATGCTAGGTGATTCCATGCTAGGAATCTGAAATAAATACATAAATAAAACGATGGTAAGTACAAGTAAATGTACAACAAATTCAAAGAATAGCTTCAAACAAAGAAACACTAATACTCTGATGAGTGCAAATCGAAAAGCTTTGTTTTGTCTAAAGATAAATAAGTAAACAAATATTTCTTGAAATAAAACTTCACAAATTCTGCATAACTTTAACCTGTTTAATCTTCAGAAGAGATAGAACACACCAATATTAAAAAAATAAAAAAATATTAATTTACATGTATACTGGTATTAAAAAATCCAGTCTTAATGGTATTATCTAATTGCATTTGCAAATACATTGAATAACACATTTCCAAATCGTAACTTGAATTAGTTTGACTTTATTTTTGTTGAGTTTATTAAAAATAAAGAATAACATTTTAAAAATATTTAAAGATACAGACATAGCGTCCCAATAAAAAGTTCCTCTTTTGAAAAAAGGTCTTGTCAAATAAATATTTCAAAACCTACTCTGTCAATGCTTACCGGTATACCTTTCACCTTTGACTAGAACTGACTATGAAAACCAACTCCCAAATGAAATAATAATGATATCAAGAATATAATTCAACCTCCTTAGTGCGATGTTGATGAAAGCACAAACTTCATCTTGTTATAAGCGGGACTTCAATAAAAATGAGCTTTCAAACACATCATCAAGAGTATATGCCTATGTATCAACAAGCATAAACATCGTCATCCCTATGGCAAGAATATAATTATAACTGAGCTTGCTATAATGAGATTTATCTGTAATAATTGTCATGGTTACCCTTTAACCCTATTTTACCCCCCCCCCCACAGTAATTTAGCGACTACTCCGGAACCGCAGCAGATATAAAGTTTTCCTTTCATGACTTTTTTCTTTCGAGTCTTACGCATCTTTTAAAACAATTTCTTTGAAAATCGGACGTATAGTTACAAAGTCACGTGACCTTTGTCTTTGCATGTCAGCCCAAAAATCGCTCATTTTTGTGATTTGTGTACAAAACATATAGAAATATCATTTTTCCTAAAAGAGATAGAACATTGGTTATTTGGTCTTGTTTAAAGTTTAGGTGTTTGTTTTGGGGTCAAAATAGTTGAATTGTAGTTAGAAATGAAATAAAACAACAAAAACAAGAGATCAGATAACATAAGGAATAACCTGGCTCTTCCAATTTTGTTATCGTATTATTATTCCAAATGGTCTAACGAATATATGTAGTGAAAAAGAATGCTTAAATATGAAGAATATATGATTTATGGGTAAAAATGTGAATTTCATGACCTTATTTGCATAAATTACCATAAATATGCAAATGAGTAAATTTTTCAAACAATTGAAATTACCATAGTATACTATACACTTCACTTGACTTGAAATGCATGCAAATTTTCGCGGCGATCGGCTGTGAAACGGCCGAGATCTTAGGGGGTCAAATTGACCCCAATTGACGGTAAAAGCTGGTCTGAAATAGCCCGGTTAAAATAGGGTTAAAGGCCAAGTCCACTCCAAAAATAACTTACTTTCAATAGAAGCAGAAAAATCAGACAAACCAATCATAATCAAGTCTCATAATATGTTCCAATTTCCTCACCGGATAACTGGTACCAAAATATCTAAACAAACATCAGATCTGAAATCAACAAAAACAAAAACTAGACGTTGTGGCGTGCGCCTGTAATCCAGCTAACAATGGAAGTTACAAACTGATTCAGCCGAGGACGCAGGTTCGAAACTGAGTCATGTCTTTCGGATGGTGACGTTTAAAGGTCGGTCCCCAGACGTAAATAATCATATCTGATTGATACACGTCTGTAAAAACCCAATACACACACACACAACAAAAACAGTGTCAGCACATTATTCTCTGTGATCTTAGAGTATATATAATTCCTGTTTTACAACATGTATAATAATTCCCAAGGTGTGCACAAACTGTTCTATCTGAAAAGAATACGCTTTACTATAATTTCCTGAAGTTGAATCTGATTATTGGCATACCGCTACAAGTATGTCTATTGTAGTTTATTGTACACTCTGGTTTACACTTCCAGTGCATGAAGTTTTTAGAAAGTCGGCCTTATTAAACACGCCGATGAGAGTATTTCCAATGTATCATTATAATGGGGTATTTTTCCAACTTGCACATTACCCCACAAAATCTCAACTCTCTGGGAGGATCCTACAATATTATTCATGCTGTTGCTACAAGCTACCGGTAGTATCTTGGTTCAGAAAAAATACACTGATTTGGCCAATGCTGCTATCATAGTTACAAACCTTTAGGATATACAGGAATCATCTGAGTTTTATAGGCTGATCATGCCTCTTATTTATTTGGTACTATGTGTTTTTCCAAGTGACTGGTTGTTAGTGACAGCATGGCTTAGATTGTGCGGTGCTGGCACTCTTCTTCTGCGTGGAACAGGGAAACAACAGAAGACTGGGATGATGGGGGTGGGAATATCCGTGCTCAGGAATGTTAGAGGATTTTGATGGCGGCCCAGCATGAAGCCTTGACCCTCCTCTTCCCATTTGGATTCTGCGTCTTGCAGTGGCAGTCGGTTGCACACCAATGTGCTTGCTCCCACTCAAGCGAACATGCTTCACATGCCTGCCTTTTGAAGTGCCCTTGCTGCCCCTGAATAGTACATACTTGGCAGACACAAGATGGGTGTTGGTCTTTATTCTGCTGTAGCCTTCTACCATTGCTGCAATTGCTGGGTTGAATATATCTGGGGATTCATCGAATTTCGATGCCATTTCCTGACAGCCGACACATTTTCTGGAACTATTCCTTTAGATCTTCTGAAACAGAAATGGGAAACATTAATGTTACAATTTTTATCCGCTTAATCGAGACACTCAAATAATAACTTGATTTGATAATGTAAAATATTTTCTCACTTGACAAAAGTAGAACAAATTGCCTTTAAAACATGAAAATAAGCAGTGATTCGTGAATACGGCCAATGAATAGCTAGACATCGTAAAACCAAAATTAGTACCTAAGGCTATACCTCTAATTGAGCTATTATTAAGAGTCAAATTACAATTACAATGGGGCAGTCACTGGTCACACTCACACATCACAGGGACCTCAAGTATTTAAAACCTTGGACATGTTCGGTTAATAGTCAGGTGGCTTAGTGAAATTATCGTTACTTCCCGGATAAAAGCACCATTTTGGGTACAGGGCTTCCTTAGGACCTTCTGAACGATATTACGCTAGAGCCCCGGCAAAAATATCATATAAGGGTGTGAGGCGGGGCGTCTTTTGAGCCCCAAATGATTTTATAACATTTATTTGTTGTTGTACAAATGCCATTTTTGGTACAGGGCTTCATTAGGACCTACTGAACGATATTAGAGTAGGAGCCCCCGGCAAGAATATCATATAAGGGTGTGACCGTATGAGGCAGGGGCGTCGCCTCGTAGCCCCCAAATAATTCAGAAGGTAATATAACATTTATTTGTTGTTGTACCAATGCCATTTTTGGTACAGGGCTTCCTTTGGACCTACTGAACGATATTAGGGTAGGAGCCCCCGGCAAGAATATCATATAAAGGTGTGAGGCAGGGGTGTCGCCTCGTAGCACCCAAATAATTTAGAAGGTAATATAACATTTATTTGGTGTTGTACAAATGCCATTTTTGGTACAGGGCTTCATTAGGAACCACTGAACGATATTAGCCTTAGGGTAGGAGCCCCCGGAAAGAATATCAGGGTGTGGGACAGGGGCATCGCCTCGTAGTCCACAACTTATTTGTAAGGTAATATAACATTGAGTTTTTGTTGTACAAACGCCATGGGGCCCCCAATCACACATATATGAATATTTATGCCAGGGGCTCCTACCCTACCATCATTCAGCAGGTCCTAAGGAAGCCCTGTACCAAAAATGGCGTTGTACAACAACAACTCAATGTTATATTACCTTACAAATTATTTGTGGACTACGAGGCGACGCCCCTGTCCCACACCCTTATATGATATTTTTGCCGGGGCTCCTACCCTAATATCGTTCAGTAGGTCATAAGGAAGCCCTGTACCAAAATGGCATTTGCACAACAACAAATAAATGTTATATTACCTTCTAAATTATTTGGGGGCTACGAGGCGGCGCCCCGCCCCACACCCTCAAATGATATTCTTGCCGGGGGCTCCTACCCTAATATCGATTAATAGGTCCTAAGGAAGCCCTGTACCAAAAATGGCATTGGTACAACAACAAATCAATGTTATAAAATCATTTGGGGGCTCCAAAAAGACACCCCCGCCCCCACACCCTTAAATTGAAATTTTTGGCGGGGGCTCCTAGCCTAATATCGTTTAGTAGGTCCTAAGGAAGCCGTGTACCAAAATGGTGCTTTTATCGGCAAGTAACGATAATTGATAAATTTGACGCTAAGCCACCCGACTATAACTGGCTTCAACTCATACCTGATTAAATTGTACACATTGTCATTGACATAGAATATGTCTGTACTAAACGACTAGTCACAACTAGATCAGTGTTAAGTTACACCTAACTTGTTAGCCTTGTTCCCCCCCCGCCAACAAAATTTAAAATAGAGAGAGATTGAGAGAAGGAAAAGAAGGCAAAAGGAAAGAGGAGAGAAAGGGAAAGAAAGAAGAGGAAGAAGAAAAGAAAATGGGAAAAGGAGATCAGGGGGGGGGGGCGCAAAAGGGCCTTGCCTGGCTGTTGCCTCCCCCCCCCATCAAAAAAAGAGAGAAGTAAGGGAAAGGGAAAGAGGAGAGCTAAAAGGGAACGAAAAAGAGGAAGAAGAAAAGAAACGGGTGAAAAGAAGGGGAGATCTATCATTCTACAAATGTATTTATATATTTATTTATTTATTCCTGTGATATTAAACAATAATATCAACAACAAATCATAACATCAACAAAACAACATGCAGAAAAAACTATTTTGCAGGCAGAAAGAAATTCAAAATTATCATGAGCATGTAAGTGTATCATTCGAATTATTCATTTTGTTTATTACATCTTGTGATCTTCTGACCGTAATTAAATGCTTATGCCGCCTGAGCTTCCGGGCGCTGCCCCTTGACCCCCACCAGGGCTTTGCCCCTTGACCCCCACCAGGGCTTTGCCCCTAGACCCCACGCAATTTACGTATACGTATACATTTATAAAAGTGATATAGTAAACAACCAGTCTTTTCACTCTGGTTCAGAAGGGTATAAAACACAACTTGTAATCATATTATAGTTATCATATTACAGGTCAATAAAGTCTACTTTTTGAAACTTAATACCGAGCCCGACATATTATACCACGTACGACAATGACTTGTTTTCACACATAAAATATTTAGGCTGATCCTATTGAAAATGGTTGATTGTATTGAAAATGGTTATTGATTTACAGTACATGACAATGATGACACCCACAGAAACTAACCTTATTCATTTAGAGGCCTACATGTTAGAGCCCACGTAACGGAGGGAGTCGGGGGCTCGAGTTCCCCACCCCTCACTCTTTGAAAAGAGTATATTAAAGAGAAATAAAAGAAAGAAAGAAAGAATAGTGACCTGCCAGTGTCACAAAATAATGAGGTATCAAAATATGCTCATCTCTGCCCCCTGGATTCCACCTAGGGCCCAAAGGCAAGCCCCTGAATGCCGGATGCTCATCTGACGGTAATTTAATGCCTAAAATCCCGAGTTTCGTGGAGCTCAGCCCCCTGGACCACACGCCCATTAGTAACCTGCCAGTGTCATGAATAAGGTATCAAAATATGCTCATCTGACCGTAATTAAATGCCCATACCACCTGAGCTTCAGGGTGCCACCCCTTGACCCCCGCCAGGGCTTTGCCCCTAAACCCCACGCAATTTACGCTATGCTCCACCAGATCGTAAATACTTTAGCCTCCCCACCGGGACTTTGAAAACGTTCAGCAGGGCCAGGGCCTGCATGTAAGAGTGGTGGTGATGCAGATTTTTTTTTCTGCCCCCCCCCCAAAAAAAACGATTTTGCTCAGTACGCCACTGCTGGTCTGGTCACCATTGACATTACCAATATTTGGCTCGCATGATTTCAAATTTGGGTTTCAAATCCTGAATCCTTCCTTGCTTGTTAGTAAAGTCTATTAAACTGGTCTTCTTCTTCCATTGAGTACAGTCCTCTTTGTAGAGTATAGTTGTACTTGATTGCTGGGGCTACGGTCTAACAACAACTTATAGTTATACTCTATAGGCCTAGATCTAGTAGAGCTACTAGTTTAACTCACTCAGTCAGTCACACACTGCTCACTGTCACTGTGCACTGTCAATATTGATCTAACTCAGTATGACAGTAACTCGATCATAGCTAACTGTTGTTCATAATCATATATTTATAATTATAATATTAATAATTTACCCGAATAGCTGCATGCTCCAATCGTCCTTCTAAGGTTAGGTCATTTAGCAATAGGCCTTGCCTCGCCCCCTAAGTTATGTTCCTCCTCAAGTTCGACTAATTCATCCATCATAGGCTCTAAACTACTACCATACTCGTACAAAGTTAGCAGAGCTGAGCTGCAGAGTGCGATCTTCACATCATATCTCTGTGGCGAATGATCGAGTTGATGGTCTCCATTCAAGACGCCCGATTCCAATTAAACGGGCAAATGTGACGCGTTAGTGGTACGGAAAAAATAAACGCGATCCGCGCCTGGTGGGCAATACAACATCTTTTTTTAGGCCTGATTTTGAGAGTCGAGACCCAATCTCCACTGAATCTATCTATCTCAACGTCCGTCCCTTAGAAAATCCTGTCGTAGATGGCGTCCACCAAAAACAAAGAGAAAAATTACAGAGAACAGTCACCAATAACAACCCGAGACGCCATGGAAAACCGAGATTTATCACAAGAAAATGGCCAGTCTACACCTCTGGCAGATTTTGTAACGCGAAATTATGAAGAGCAAAGGGTAAGGATCAAACTGAATATTTTGTGTTGATGCCTACATGCGTGGAGTGATAATTATCTCGGTTATCCTATACTTGTCTTTAGTCCCCCTGGCAGCTCTGACTCCATCCCTACCTGCTTCACAAAGAGGCCATGACCAGAAACTCCAAGTGCCATATGCCCGGACACAAGTACTGCAAAGGAGTTTCTTTCCTGATGCCACCAGGCTCTGGAACTCACTACCTCAGGTCGCCGTCACCTGCACCTCTCTGCCAAGCTTTAAGAGAGGTACTCAAGATCCAGCTCCGTTAAGCTACGGATGTCTTTTTAGCTGCACATAGATCTTTGTAGGCCTTTTACTGAGTCACTATATATACACATGCACAGCACTACATCAGTACGAGAATACACCCGACGGTGGCCTGTACTTATAGCGAAGAAGGAGTCAGTGTGTTTTATTACTTTTGGTTCTTGCATAGGGTCTACATGCATATATATATATACTGTCTTTGTGTACGTAGTGTGTACGTAGTACTAGTAGTACTAGTCATCCGGCGCGGCTGTGCTCCTGGCCAGGGCCAGGGCCAGGACGGGTATTAAATTGACACAAATGCACACTGGCCTGGCCTATACACCTTTTCACGGTTAAGGCGCCATCTTAATTTAAGATAAACAAACCATTGACCTCTAGAAGTCAGGGGTTTACGCGTAATTAAGATAGCGCCCATGCAAAAATGATGTGAGCGCACAGCGCAGGCAGTGATGTCATCAATGTTTTCAGATGCCTGCGCTGTGCATGGGCGCTATCTTAATTCAGTAAACCCCTGACATCTGGAGGTCAGTGGGGTTAACATCTTTGATTATCTTAAATTATCTTAAATTAAGATGGCGCCCATGTCTGAGCATGCGCACTTTTGTAACCGTGAAAAGGTGTATTGTCAAAATCTACCGACCTACTTAGTATTACATACTTTGTTTGAAGGGGTTTTATTAATTATGTACAGTGGGTAGGATTGTTTCAGGGTGATGAGAAGGGGTGGGCATAGTCATGTAGCCTGGATGGTCAAGTGCCAGCTAGAAGGGATTCATTTGGCAGCATCCCCTTTAACCACCAATCCAACCCCCCAATCCAACCCCTGCTAGCCCCTTAGCCTTACCATCCAGGCTACATGACTATGCCCTCCCCCTTCTCATCACCCTAAATTACTATCCTACCCACTGTTCATAATTAATTATAAAACCCCTTTAAACCAAGTAGGTTATATATACTAGGCGTTGTGGCGTGCGCCTGTAATCCAGCTGGCAGCTCACAGTGGAAGTTACAAACTGATTCAGCCGAGGACACAGGTTCGAAACTGAGTCACGTCTTTCGGATGGTGACGTTTAAAGGTCGGTCCCCAGACGTAAATAATCATATCTGATTGATACACGTCTGTAAAAAAAAATAATAATACACACACACACACACAATACTCATATATATCCCCTTTTGATTAAAGCAGGCCATTGAAAAAGTAGGTCTTAAGATTCAATAACCAATGTGTCACTTTAAAACCTGTGTGTGACAACTACACAATGTATGCATGTAGAGGTGTTGACTGAAGTTAGGAACCAAAAATAATAAAACACACTATGAATAGGATAACCATTATCTCTTTCTAACCCAGGCTCAGCTCCTCGAAGCTCGAGTGTATACCGGTACCGGTAGATATCGTATGTCCCATGGACCAAACCATCCCTGCGGAGATCAAGCCTGGAAGCTTGCTGAATCAACTGTATATGGGTGGGGTTTGGCAGTTGATCCTCCGATAGTAGAATTTGACAAAAATAAAAAAAAATCTTGATTTCTGTTAATTAGACATCGAAATATATTTCTTCAGAAATTGTAATCTCCTTCCATTTCACAGTTGACAATTCTGTCACATCTTCTGACACATACTATGAATGTATGTATCTCTTTGTAGGAGGCGAGACAGCGGGTTGGTGAAGCCCATGAGGATCACAGGGTTGATGCGTTCCTGCAAAGAGCCCTTAGTGAGAGTAAAAGGTATGTCTATAGTTCATTACAAGTTTGAAAATATTTCAGAGATCTTCTAAAAAGTAGAACACATATATATGCATCAGATTATAGAATTAGACTCATTTTTCTTTTGAAAGAAGTTAAGCAAATTTGCATCAACACAAATGTGGAGTGGATATGAAAGGTCAGCAAAAGGCCAATGACCAGTCAGGGGCTCATTCAAATTTCTTCCTTTTTTAAAAACCTTTTTTTGTAGCATGTCTACATGAATGGGGGAGTTATAAGGTCTAGTTGTCCACAGGGAATTAGTTCATGGGGTGTCAGAGTCATGATATCTGTCAAACATCCATAATAGCAAATGGCAAAGATATACTACAGTACTAGCCAGTATAAGCAGGTTTGGATCTGTTCACAGACACAGTACTGTACAATACATTGCTCCATAAATGGTGATTTCAATTAATGTGGTTATCAGCAAGTTTGTTATTTTGTTGTTGTAAATCCAAACACCACAATAGTGCACACTGCACAAGAATATAAATAATGATTCAGAATGACTTATTCTTTTTAAATGCTCTATCTTGTTCTCTTTCTTTGTAGAATGGATGCAGAGGTGAGCAAGGCAGAGAGAAGACAGAATGAGCTTTACAGAGAGCTTGGACAAGATAAGATGCATTCCTGGATCATGGAACATGCATCAGAAGTCACAGTGACCCTACCCGCAGGTGAAAGAACTCCAATGGATACAGAGGATGTCAGCAAGCCAAGTGATAAAGCAGATGCTATTAGATGAAAGATGTTAATGAATGCTTATATATAGTATAAATAAATTTGTACATTTTTTAAAGGCTAATGAACTACTGTATAACTTTAAACTGGGTATTTTGTCGAATAAAAATTGATCAGGAAGGAAGAGAGTGAGAGAAGGGAAGGGGAAGGAAGGTGGGGACAGAGAGAGAGAGAGAGAGAGGAAGAGGAGGAGAAAGAGATGAGAAAAAGAGGAGAAATAGATGATGAGAAATAGAGGGGAGATGGAGAGGAGGGGAGATGGAGAGGAGGGGAGAAGGATAGAGACGGGGAATTGGAGATCTATAGAAATGAAAAAAGTGAGAAGTTACGGTGGAGATATGAGGAGAGAATTTTAATGAGGAGTGAATTTTTATGTTTTGTATTTTCCACATTTGTCATTTATGTTAAGGGTCCACCCACTTCCCTCAAGCCATCGGCTTTATCGGGTGCTAATGATCCAGTACACTTCTCAATGTATATAAATTGTATGTGATTTTTTTAATGAAATAATAAATTTAATTGGATTGAGAGGGGCAGGGAGATTTAGAGAAAATGATGAGGGAGAAAGGGATAGAGACTGGTGCAGAGAGAGAAAGAGGCCAAAAATGAGGGTGAGAAGAGGCTTGCCATAATTCCATAATTCATGTTAATGTCATATTAAAGAAAGATGGGAAAGAAATGGATGGAGAAACAGCAACAGCAAGTTACAAGAATGAGAGAATGGAGATAGTATAGGTAAAGATATATATTCTAAGGCATTAAACTGCATCATAAAAATGTGTAATTCAGTGATGATGGAGAGCAAACGATGCCTAGAAACTTCTATTTCAAAACAAGTCAAGTTTTAAACGACCAAGAAAATGAACAAACAATGGTAGCCGAAAGTCGTTTGAATATGGACAATTTTCACATTTATTATAACATGTATATGATACAATTATAAAAAGCAAATTCTCGCATGATTGACGAGAGTAGTATAAATGAAGATATATATATAAAACAAAACTAAATGCAAATATTCTAAATTTCCTCTCAATATCTTTTACATTCTTTTTCCAGACATGTATGCATGAGCTGAAAAGAGACACTGTACCAAGGAACAAAAATAATACATGCTGGATGGAACAATGCACACACTGAAATAAGCTTACAGTAATCAAAATGAAGACTTCTCTACATCATATAAGGCTATCCATAAACACAACATTCAAGGAAAGAACTTAAGATTGACACCGCATGTCTTATTCATTTGCAGTTCAAAGGGATTACAATATTTGAAAACAGATTACTTCAATTGGAAGCAGAAATTAGAGAAGCAAATCTATGTAAGCAAAATTTGAGAATAATGCAATTAATTAAAACTTAAGATCTTTTAACAGCGAAGATCACTAATATAAATTTCTAAACCAAAATGCTCCAATTTGTTTAGTGTGCCAAATGTTTTCAAAGCTGCCCATTTCTCAGTTCCAATACAGTCGAACCTGTCTACTAAGGCTACCCAAGGGACACACAACATGTGGCCACTGTAGACAGGTTCTTCAACATGTTTCCTTCTAAAGAGAGGCAATACATGTGACTACTATATGCAGATGGTCTCTATATAGAGGTGGCTGCTAAGACAGGTTTGACTTTACTAGAACTAACTTTGTTAAATACCAAAGATCACTCTTCCCTTATATAGGAGACATATTTCTGTAAAGAGAGAACAAATCTTTGACATTCTGTGAGCAATCACATTACTAATTTCAACAATATTAGATTCCAACATTCATATTTATCGACTTTCACAGCGACTCTTTTACCACAATTGTTTAATATTTGTCAAATGTTCATCGATGAACGGCTTCTCTAATTTTCTGCTTTCAATCAATGCAAACTGTTAATATCAGGGTAGGCTTGCCCTTACTACAAGTTTGAATTCCAGATCAAAGATAACTTTTATCAGATGTAAATGTATGAGAAATGTCTTCAACATCTTACAAAATTTAAACATATCATGATTTTTGCTAACGGTTGAGATTTTTATGCTGCCTACTGCATCCCCACTGGAGCAGCCAATAGACTTGATTTTACTAACCAATTTTACTGACTAATTTTGTATAGTTGTCTGAAATAATCTACACCAAGGGAACGAAGATGGTCAACATAGATTTGTTTAAATATCCAGGCTTGACATGGCTCCAATGATCACAATACTAAAGATACACATATGTTACATGCGTGCAAGTGTTATATGAATGAATGTTAAATCAATCCTACCATATACATGTAGTATCTCTCATCATTATCCTCTATGTTTTATAAACATGTAAAAAGAATGTATAATGAATCACTATTTCAAAATGAAAAAAAAAAACATAAAATTTCAAAGTCAATGTGAACAGATGTCCATACATCTCAGCTTTTTCTGCTGCTATGCTGCACAAAGTAAACCAACGATGACAACAATAATTTAGATGAAGAAAACATTGCATTGACAAGATATTCAAGCTCTGATTTTCAAGCAAATATACATTAAATTATTTACATATACTTGTATACTATATACATTCATATATACAACTCAAGAAAGAAGATATCTCCAATGTTCAACAAATTCTTAGGGGAACACAGGGCTCATCTACGATTATCTCTGACATAATCCTACCTCTACATCTCTTACAACATTGGACATTTTGTATTTTTACAGAAACAGCCAGAGAATGATTTTTGTTGTGCATGACCAATATTTTTGTAAGGAATTGAATTGAAATATCTTGGTTTAACTCTATGCATCGATCTGAGCAGGTCCTCATAGGGTTTGATTATATTGCCATGTCAGTAACAGGATAGCCTTGTCTGGGTTCACATGATAGCTATCCCGAGCAAGCAAATCCTTGCACTTTCCCTACAGCAAAAATTCAATTGTCCATCTTTGACGATTTTTGTCGAAAAATTGGAGCAATTTCTATTCCTGTGATTTCCCATTCAACAGGAGATTAATTTGTCATATTTCAAATTTCTGTTTCACATAACCTTTCCTGCAGAAGTTTTAGATATTTGATAAATTGCATAGCAAGGTTTTTGCACACACAGTTTTCTATACAGTAGGTGAGAAATCTGCTACATGTACCTTATTAAACAGAGAGACTTTCTACCGAATGAAAATTTCACAACCTTAACTATTGCAACAACATTCTCATAAACCACAGTTACCACACAGAAAACTCAATTGCCCATCACAGATGGATTTCATATGATAAGCTTAATGGAATTTGACTTTATTTTACCCTACAAAGTTTCCACATCGATCTCATGTGCAAGATTTGAAGTGTGTACGATCAAATCAAGTTTTTACTAGTTGTGGTTTATTGGTCTTTCTTTGAGTGTTCTTCAATGCACCTTGAATATTCAACCTTTGAACCTTCCAAATATTGACATAATTCCATAAAAGTGGTATTCCTCCTGGCACGATTAAGAATAACATGTTAGCAATCATGTAGATTACATGTAATTTGATATGGCTTTGTTTACAGAAGAACCCAAGTGCACTAATCCTCTGAATGATTCTCCACCTTATGGTAGCAATACTCAGTGCACAGCTGTTTATGGCATCAACAAGAAGATGCACAAATACTAAGGCATCGTTATGGTAATTGCTCATGTGAATTAACCAGTACTATATGAAGTACTTTTCTGGGTTTTTCAGGACTTGTATATGGAAGTTTTATTGTCACCATTCATAGATATTGAAAATCAAAGCAATCAGAAAATGCTTATGAGACCTATGAGGCACTGATAACTTTGAATGGACACGTAGCTACTGCAAGTGCCTATGTTGAACTGACAACATTCATGGCAGATAGGTTGGTGCGGTTAATTCTGAAGAATCATCATTGATGGTGGCTTGTTGCGGATGGTGATTGTTGGAGAGGTTACATCTCTTGGACGGTTTGATGATGCGTGGGGTTGTGGTTGATTCACGGCACTCTCCAAGATTTGCTGTAACAATAAAGAACATGAAAAATTGATGAATATTACATCCAATTATAAATATTGATAAGAGCTTGCTTACTCCTCTTATGATCCTAATATTATCATCAACATTATCATCAACTACTTCTACTATAGCTTATTCTAAATGCCAATTATGAATGTCTTTGAAATTTGTTTAACATTTATTAACAATCTCTCTGCCCTTTTCCTAGCACTTCAGAAGAAATATATATCTTTTCTAATTACCACATACATACATGTAACCTCTCAATTAGGAATTATTGAAGAGCATTTACTTACCCGTCTATCGGTTCTCATCTTGGCATTGTAGAAGGAGGCGGAGTCAGGATTCTCCATAAGAAGCTCTGATTGAAGTCTTTCAAATTTCTCTCCTTCATCTTCAGGCTGGAAAAAAAGACAAAAGTTATTTGCTCAGCTCAAAATTAGCTGGTTAAGAATTTTCCTACAGTATGGTTTTAAAGTGCTTTTCAATAGATTTGAAGTTCTCATCTTGTTGCACTCTCCGCGTAAACATAGTGTGGTTCCACTTCTATGTGATACAGTAGCATGAGATATACAGAATAATACTTCAGGAACTATACTCACCATGTCATACTGAGTTCCTGGTCTTGCTCCAACCCCTGCCACTGCACTACTCTGGCCTTCTTCAGCTGTCAAGAAACATTCACTGTACCAGTTGTCAAATTCTGAGGAAGAACAAAAGCACATCATCTTAAGTTCCGGTAATGACAGAAATTCGCTAAATGAAACAAAACTTCAACTTTTTAAGGCTATAAGACATATAATTCTGGTAGAAAATGCATAATACCCGAGGAGTGAGTAATAAACAAAGAACAATATGGAAATCAAAGAAGTTGTCCCAATCCAAATACTAAATCACGTTTTTTACATACAGAGGAAAGATAGAAGGATAGATGTAGATTGAAAACTAAGAAACAACATTACATGCAGAAGATGAGACAGCAAGCCATAACTTATGTTGAATAAAACGTCCTTACCATTTACAAGTCTCTGTCTGCACTGGTCTACAAGCTTCTGACAGTACTGGATCTCTGATTTGATCTGCCGGAGCGCATCATAATCACCACGGTAGGATGCTTTGAGTTCCTTCAGTTTCCTGATCATCTGAAACTCCTCCTCGCTGATCACCATCTCACCTTCCTCATTCACAAAGTCTCCTGACAAACAAAAGAATAAAACTCTCATTGGTTGTTTATACAATACTGTTGTCTCCAATTTGTGTATATTATATTGTATCCTGTCTTTGTTGTAAATAATTTGTATGAATCAGGGGAAGATCAATTTCCAGCAATGTGGGTAATAAATGGTAATACTCACTAGAGAGTAGAGAACTCTGCTATGTTTAGGTACATTATCTTTTTATTAAAAATACTATAAATTTTTTATTTAGATTACAAATCCTTGCACGGTCCGAATCCTTTTATGTTGTAGTATACGTTCCATGGTATATTGAAACAAATTTCTAATATGAAATATGCATTAAAATTCACAAGGTGGCAACACATGCTCAAACAGTATTTTTAAAAACCTCATACCGGTATAGAGAAAAGACTAGTCATCTATCATGAAAATGCCAGCCATAAACTCACCTTGCTCGGCCTTCTCTTGCCTTAGTTTCTCAATAGTATTCCGCGTCACATCAATCTCTTGTTTTGTCATGTTGATCGTCTTGGCTAAGTCTCTGCAATCTTTCCTCTTCGCCTTCAGGATGTCTGAATTAAGGACACAAGATATTCCGAAGTTAATGACAATTGTAGTGTCATAGCTGTTTCATCAGGGGTACATTTAAATAATTGAAGTGGAGAACTATTCATCCCTAAGTCAGATGCTTTTCAGGCTTTGACTGTCCATTGCAAGATTATTCTACAGTATTTTCTGCATGAATTTCTCTAGCTGTTACAATAAATTCATTTACAATTCAATTGCATTACATGACTTTTAAAGACAAACAAAATACCTGGATCACAACAATATGACTAATGATAAGTATTTCAATTAAACTTGACAGTTATAATTTCTCACCTTTGTTTTCCACAAGTATCCTGTTGATCTCCTTGCCTTTCTCATGTTTGAATTCCTCAAATGCAACAGTCCTAAGTGGAGGAGTGGCTCTTCCCTGTGCACCGCCCTCAGCTGCTGGGCCCTGTGACCCTGTCACCGAGGCCGTCTCAGTGCGGACTGCAGACTCTCTAGTGTCTGGTCCAACGTTACCATTCCTGACGGGTGAGGCACGTTCCATGGTAGGTGAAGGGCTTGATACACCTTTAGGTTGAGGGCTGCATATATAAATAAATCCATGATAACGGAAATTTCAGTTTTTCTTTTTCTTGCATCTAATCATTGCTGACCATATGTTGCAAATCTCAGCTGCCATCTATAATTTTACCTAGAATCATATTCCTCCTTTTAGGAAAATTTATTCAAGTCAAAAGTTAACTAGATGGAACTTCAACTGCGCGCAGTCGAAAATGATGCCTCCGCCATAGAGCAATTTTACAAACCAAAATGGAAGCAATTTTTAAAATTCAAGTTTGATTGTAATCCATCTGTTGGTTCTAATGATAACGCGATCACGAGCTATTTTGAGATACATAATGAGCCCTGTGACCTTTGACCTCGTGATCCCCAAATCTAATCAGTTCATTGACTCTGCAAGATACATACATGACCCAAGTTTGGCGGTAATCCATCAATCGATTCTTGAGATAACGTGATCACAAGCTATTTTGCATACATAATGAGCCCTGTGACCTT
Organism: Mesocentrotus franciscanus; assembly: GCA_037976565.1. Lineage (NCBI taxonomy): Eukaryota > Metazoa > Echinodermata > Echinoidea > Camarodonta > Strongylocentrotidae > Mesocentrotus > Mesocentrotus franciscanus. The sequence goes on along the minus strand of CP137668.1, from coordinate 1,424,022 downwards.
AGACCTTTGACCTCGTGACCCCAAAATCTAATCAGTTCATTGACTCTGCAAGATACATACATGACCCAAGTTTGGCGGTAATCCATCAATCGGTTCTTGAGATAAAGTGATCACGAGCTATTTTTGCATACATAATGAGCCCTGTGACCTTTGACCTTGGACCTCGTGACCCCAAAATCTAATCACTTCATTAGCTCTGCAAGATACATACATGACCCAGTTTGGCGGTAATCCATCAATTGGTTCTTGAGATAACGCGATCACGAGAACGGGACGTACGTACGGACGTACGTAACGGACGGACAACCAGAAAACATAATGCCTCCGGCTACGTTGTAGCGGAGGCATAAAAATATAAATTTTCACAAGAATGTTTTTGTGGAAACTCTAGTAATAAGGCCCTTGTGCGGACAATAAGAATTCAGGTAAAAGTACTGGTGCCACATTCGAACTGACTACAAGCTAGGCTATATTTTCTCATCAACAAAATTTATCAACAAGAGACACAGAAATATCTAAGCATATATTAAGGCACTAACATAACATTAATGTAAGGAAATTACAAAGACTCTCACCTTCCCCTTTCCTTAGCTTTCCTTCCTCTTGCCTTTCTTGCTGACACAACAGATGAATGTGCTGGTTTAGATGAGGCTGGAGCAACTCCTATACCAAAGCCTTGTCCATCAACTTCTCCTACATAGGTAGCACCACCATCCTCATCAAACACTACTCCAGCCTGATCAAATACACAATTACATCAGAAGGGTATTAGCTTAATTTTGGGGTATAGAGGCGGCATCTTGGAGATTTTACTCTTCTCTTCTTTTTTAAAGACAAAATACATGTAATATATTCTTTCAAGCATTTATATTAAAACATACATTTATGTACAATACCACATTGTGACATTAAAACAATGGAAGCACAACCATGTAAAACTAATACAGGAACTGCAATTTGTATTAGAGAAACAAATAGTACCAAAGCATGTGCCTGAAAGCATTGATCGATATTAGATATTATTAGGTGATAGAAGACTATTTGAACAAGACGCTATTCCTATAATCATTATAACGGCTGCTTACCTTCTGTGCTGCAGCTACAGCATTAGGATCCATGCGATCGATGATGGTATACTTCTGCCGTAGACGACCTTCAACCTCACTATCCATCTGACTAACCATGCTTTTAAAGGTTCCAAAGATACTCTGGATCTGTCGTACATTGACGATATCAATCTCGTCCAGCGAGCCATCGAGGTAACGTCGTACCTGGTTATTGACTTCTAGGAGTTGAGTGTCTGACAGTGGCTCATAGCTCACCTGGCTCCGGTTGGCCTGTAACAAATCATGTGTTAAGTTTATTCCTCTTCTCTTCAGAAATGAGAACATTTATACAAGTAGTGTTTGTGAAAGTAAACATACGATGAATCCAGAGACAATAGAAGAGAAATAAGAAGGAAACTTTCCTGACAAAGGCTTATCTAGTACAAGAGTTAGCATGATCCAGAAGAAGTACTCAATACTACAACTACATCAATTTCAGAAGTTTGCTTCTAAACAGATGCAGAAAGAGGGTACAATAGAAAATGGTAAAATCCCCTCTTAGTATATCTAAAAATATACGTCATGTTTTAAATACTCCACAATGCTTTCATCTTGAATTTCAGAATAGGTTTACAATACAATTTAATAGAAGAACTAGATGGAACTTCAACTGCGCGCAGTCGATGATGCCTCCGCCATAGAGCAATTTTACAAACCAAAATGGAAGCAATTTTTAAAATTCAAGTTTGATTGTAATCCATCTGTTGGTTCTAATGATAACGCGATCACGAGCTATTTTAGGATACATAATGAGCCCTGTGACCTTTGACCTCTTGACCCCAAAATCTAATCAGTTCATTAGCTCTGCAAGATACATACATGACCCAAGTTTGGCGGTAATCCATCAATCGGTTCTTGAGATAACGCGATCACAAGCTATTTTGCATACATAATGAGCCCTGTGACCTTTGACCTTTGACCTCGTGACCCCAAAATCTAATCAGTTCATTAGCTCTGCAAGATACATACATGACCCAAGTTTGGCGGTAATCCATCAATCGGTTCTTGAGATAACGCGATCACGAGCTATTTTTGCATACATAATGAGCCCTGTGACCTTTGACCTTGGACCTCGTGACCCCAAAATCTAATCACTTCATTAGCTCTGCAAGATACATACATGACCCAAGTTTGGCGGTAATCCATCAATTGGTTCTTGAGATAACGCGACCACGAGAACAGGACGTACGTACATACGTACGTACGTACGGACGGACAACCAGAAAACATAATGCCTCCGGCTACGTTGTAGCGGAGGCATAAAAAGACTTATAAGTATGTAACAAACAATACATTTCAAATGTTTTTGATCTATGCATTCATTTCTTGCTGGCTATAGAGACCACCAAGATCTGTTAAAACCAGTTTCAATAACATCTTGCATCATTTTTACAACCCATTTCTCTCTGCTCTGACAAGCAGTAAAAACCCTGCATTCCCAGTAGTCGTGCCTTGTTAGACTTACCAGAGTATCATGCATAGTGAGTTCATGCTTCAAATGCCTGATCTCTTTCTCTAGTTTCTTGACAAGCAATGCAGGATCAAAGAACTCGTTGACAGCTGGATTAACAACCACACACATCATTCTTGTAGCAAACCGCATGGTAGAGATGGTCTCTTCTATCTGATTGGCTTCTCCCCACACATTGGCTATCATGATGGTGTTACAATTTCCACCTGTGGCACACAAATTTACAGTCAAGGGAAACATGTTACATTTTGTCATCAGACCAGAAGAAATTTTATGTCTCCGTACAATTAGAATGTTACTTATTTTTGTCAAAATAGATTCTTTAAATGTTTGTTGCAGTAGAGAGTGTGAATTCTTAAATGAAGTATTTTCAAGAAAAATGAGCATCAAAACTTGAAATTGTCATCATCAAATTAACTTCTTTACTTCTAATCTTTTTTTTCTCCAATTGAAGCAATTAGATTTCAAATACATGGCGTCATGTTGAAATAATCTATTACAGTACAAGAAGACTTTTAGTAGTGCCAGTTTGAGCTTTCTGAACATGTTAAGCATAGCCTACCCAATGAATCTTTGAGACAGTGTGTTAGCTTGGTCTGCCTGTAGGGTATATGCTCTCGTCTCCGATCAGCCAATGCGATAGTCGTCTGCTCTAGGAATGTCAGGGATTTGTTGATGTAAACAGCCTCTTGCTGAGTCTTGCCTTCAGACTGAAACAAAAACAATCAAAAAGATGATGACAAAGTTCAATGTCTCTAGTACCCTTATACCTCTGCTCTACAAATAATGTTTAACTTGCGATATATAACTTCAACTATCCATTTTATGCATACTTTTGATAAGCTTTAGTTCACTTATCAGCACACATATCAATGATAATTTCTCAAAATAACTCTGTCATATAACCATCTACAAAATATGTACTACTAAACTGAAGCAAAATCTCATCTTTAGTTTTTGATAAACAAAACTTATTAAAGAACTCTAATGTAAATATTCTGAGACTGTGTCCTTGAGCAAATTGCCTCAAGCTTCACTCTTCTACTTTTAATTTTAGAAGGGTTCCATAGCTTTATTTCCTAAGTCTTTGGAGTAAATACACCAGACGTTTGTTTACAGGTGAAGTCCTCTTACCCCTGTCTTGCTAAGACGCTCTGAGCCAGCGAGATCAACCAGGTTGAACTTGCTTCGGATGTATTTAGCGTTGGACTCAGTTCTGGATCTTGATTCAACGTGGATGGTGAAGATACAGTGAGATCGGGAAGAGACGCTGTTCAGAGCATGAGAGGCGATGGCACGATTGGTCTCACCCTAAGAGATAAAATCATTTGATGGACTTAACAGATGGAATAAAGAAAGCTTGTGAGACATTAGAGCAGGGCTTAAAACTAACCTTTTTCCAAGAGATTCAAGATTTTGATTACGAGAATATTTTTTGTTGTTCTTCCAGACATACTCTTGTCATAGTGTAGAGTATTGTAATCTGAAATTTAATTGGGTAACATATATCTTATTACTTCACAAAATATATAAATTTTGAAATTGCTTGGTACCTGTTACTTGCTGATAAACATTTATGTTTACACTGTATGCAAAGGGTCTGTCGAAACAAAAAAAAGTCATCTTAGAAAATGAACATTTAGGTTTAAATCATGATTGGATATAAAATACATCTTATAGGTACGGACAAGTATCTCCAAAGCAAAATTCTGCTACCATCTTGATAACATTTTATTTTTCTCTCTCTCTCTCTCTCTCTATTTTCTTTTTTTTTTCAGAAAAACCGAATAGACATAGCGACAAAGAAAACATTCAAATATTAACTGACTAAACAGGAATTTATCAATTCGCATAAAGCCTGGACTAATAGGTGAATATATTTCTTAGAAAATACAATTTGATTTAGTTGTGCAAATTTCTGCAAAATGCAACTGTACCGGATGAAACATCTCTTCGGAGTAATTATTCAGAAGAGTTCATTTTACTTTTAAATATATACCTCAAAGAGCAGATTAAGAGCCTCCTCTTCATTATGAGCTAGATGAACACTCAAGCCTTTGATATTGATACCAAACTCATCCTCTGTGATTGTCATCTGGGGAAGTCCCTGAATGCTGTAAGGCAGGGTTGATAAGAGGTCAAACATGGTCTCGTTGTAGATCTCTAAATAACTGATACGAACAGTGATTGCTTGCTCTGGTCTATCCTCTATTTCCTTGTAAACCTGGAGCATGAGAAAACGGACAAAATATCACAAATAAATTAATCATCAAAGTGTGATACAAGTATTAGTGAATCATCTCTCTGTCCCAAATACAGATATTATATTTTTGTCTCTTTTTTTTAAATCTTATTTTGATGAGTTCCTTCCTGCCAAAACAATATTCCTGCTAGATTCCTGCAATAATTCTTCCATGTATACAATATAGGAAATAGTACTGACCATTATTTGTACAAGAATATTTACCCACTCGTAGTGCATTATATTACACTGGTTATGTAGACAGATTGTATCAAATAGTAAGTCAAAAAGTCCTGAATGCAAGTAATCATTACTCTTTCAAAGATAAATTGACAAACACATAGGTCGAAGATATTCACAGTACATAATGCTACTTGTTCCACATTGTTTGTCAAATCCAATGGCAAATGGGAGGGCTGTCCATAGTATATATCACTAATCAATACATACCTGTGCTATAGCCCTAGGGATGACTCCTCTTTGTTTATAGTTCTCTGTTGCTCCAGTCATTGTGTATGTCTTACCAGCACCAGTCTGACCATAACACAATAATGTCCCTAGAAGTAAACAAAATACATCAAAATTTATAGCTTAATCCAAATACTTAATATCAAATCATCCACAATATCTCCAAAATGTTATGGGCAACAAGATACTAAGTAAAGCAAACATACATTAAAAAATTGTCTCTGAAAATAAACATTCCCAAATAACTTGAGCATGTTTCATTACTTGAAAATTATTTCATATTCATTTAACCTCTGTTCATTTGGGTCTTATCCCAAGTTATCTCAAGCATATTATTCAATGAGTCAAAAGCTTACCATTATAGCCATCAAGTAGCTGTGTGACTAGAGGTGAAGCCACTTCTTCATACACCTTATCTTGACTAGCATTATGAAGAAGTCCATCCATCTTAAATGACCAGTCCAACATCTGATTGTTGACCACGCCTCTCTTTACATCTTTCTTGGCATGGATGTTGACAGTCTGTGACAAAAAAAGACGAGAGTTGATGTTTTATTATGAACTACTTTTTCAATCACACAAGTATGATTGCACAAAAGATTTTAATCTGGTGTAAAACAGCGCTATGGAAAAAATTGCTACAACATAGTATTCCTAACATCAAATAATTAAATTAATTGATGTTGTTGTTTTCTTCATTGTTTGATATTCTTGGTTGATTTTTTTTATAATGATTGCAAGATGAAGATCGACAAAGTGCAAAAATGCACTAGTAAATAAAACATATAAAAGTGCATCTGAAAATACAAGGAAACATCTCATTACATTTGAAGCTTCTTTGAACAAAACCAACAAACAAGAAAAAGAAAGAAAGCTCACAAGTGGCTTCCAGGAAGTAAAATTCTTTAAAATTTGCTTGAAATGCACTTATATAATAATTTTCTGGAGGATATTCACTAGACTTAAATTCTTTTCAACCAAAGGTTAACAAAATGGCTTGGCCAAGTTAGTTGATATAATAATAATAGGCATTTATATAGCGCCGTTTATCTAGAAATTCTTTCCGAGGCGCACTATTTTATTATTACCCCGGCTTTAGCCTAGCTGCCATTACAGCGCTCTAGCATTTCAAGGAATAAATACACTTATGTATGTTCTGGATTTATTGAAGACCTACCTTGCCATCAGGATCGAGCTCAATCATATCCTGAGCAAACTTGTCTGTTGGCCTGGTGCGCATAAAGACGCGGACCTTGCTGCTTCGCTTATTCATCAGGGATGTTTCACTCGATTTAAGCACTCCCTACATAAAAAAGAAGGGAGAAATACTTCTGAAATCCTGCTGGGTCAATTGATCTTGATTTTATACCATGATATTTTAATAACCAATGGTCACAAATATGCAGCTTTGTATTTGACTTTTGTAATTAGTAATTAGTAATTTTCACAAAAAGAATCCATATATTTTTCCAAAGTTTAATTTCATGTAGACATATTTCTTAATCTTCTACTTCTGAGACACCAAAATCTTTGACTACCATCGACAACTCCAAAGGTCAAAATGTGACATAAAAATTTGAGCAAGCTAGCTTTTTCACGCTTTTCATCATAACAAATTGTGTTTTTTTATATGAAAATCAGTTTATTAGAGGAATAGAAAAAGAAAATAGAAATGAAAAAATAAATAAAATTTCAATTTCTTCAGAAAAAAACGGAACCGGCTTCCACCGTTTCTGTGTTCATGAATTTCAATGACTCTATGGGTTTCGTAAGAATACAAATTTAAAAGGGGGGAAAGTGGAGAGACAAAGAGAGAAAAGAGCGAGAACTCATGTGACTGACATATAAAAAGGAGACACATTAATTATAAACTTTTAATCAAATAAAGGACAGATAGGGACTACAGTGTCATTAACAGGTGAACATTAACAAATATTGTCTTTTATTTGTAAAATTTAACAAGGGTATTTTTTCGGCCAAAATTTCAATGATAGAGAGTAATTATTAGCTAGATCTATTTCAAAGTTTCAATATAAAGTTCGGATTCTGATTGAAGTTATGTCACTTTTTGGTATGTTTACATAGACCTATAGGCCTATAAAGCCCACCACACGAGGACACTAAAAATCATGCGCCAACTTAGGTCACACTTTTTGACGGACGTTGAATGTTATATAGACTAATCTGATTATATGATAAATTACAATTCTTATGACGTATGGAATATGATATAGGATAGGGGTCTATGTTGATTTGGATGTTTTGTAATGTGCAAGAAAAGAAGAATATCCGTGAACTTTGGTCACCCCTTCATACTTTCAACACCTAAGGCTAAAGATAGTAAAGTTTATAGTCTTTCACTTAGTGATCATACCATTCTGAGAATCGATGTATCATCCATGTAGATTGGAGTTTGAGCAACAGAATAATCATCTTCCACTTGGAATTCATCAGAATCATCTGCCCCATCATTAGAACCCTGGTTTGATTTTGATCCACCCTTCCCTTCACTACGACGACCTTTCATTTTCATATTTCCTGGAAACCTTCTGGCTGGACTTCAACTTCTACAATTGTCAATTTGTCCATAATATAGACTAAAAGTAAAACAAGTTCATTTGAACCAGTCACTACTAGATCTAGTTAGATCTGCCTCTTTTTGGGGACTTTGAAATCCAACTTATCCAAGTTGATATTGCTTGCTGAGCTGAGCCTACACTCAGTAGATCTAGCTTAGATTAGAAGTTTCAGCTCTTCGAAAGTGTGTTGCTTTCTTTAAAGTTCCAATTCATGACTCAAGACAAGAGTCCATTTTCAATTTCCTCCCACAAGAATATTGTGCTCAATTTTTGTGTGGGAACTGGCAACTAATGTTAAGTTGTTTATAAACATTGCTGTCGTTTTATTTCCTGATTGATGATGAAACATTAAACACGTCACAAAAGGTGACTAAATGCGCTTGTATTAATGCGCGAACATAACACAAACTCTGACAACTGGCTGGCCTAGCCTGCACGATATATAGCCTGCCCGAAGGGACATTCGCAAAATTAGCAAAGGCCTAGGTCACGGCTCAGCCGACACTACCGGCATCGATAATGCTGATATCCTGTTGCTTGTGGGCGCAGCGTGAAGGGCGAGCGACATGCACACCAACGGCGTATTTCATGCAATTTTTGGTTTTAGCACTTTTTTCGTGGCCTAACATTTACATGAATTGATTCAAGCCATTTAACGATCTAACTTAAAGTTTTAAAATTAAAATTCATGAATTCATACTTACCAAAATCTAAAATGTTGATATTTACATTCGTCAAAATCCAAATTCGTCTGTGCGTACTGCTCGTTCAACAAACGTTTAGACGGCGCGCACTTGACGCGCCCGTCATTACGCGTTCGATATTCGTTTCGTTTATGTACACGGCGTCGTCGTTGTTAGGGCTTCTGCGCATGCGCTCATTGTCTGCATTAGTGCATCATGTCGATGGCGAGGCACCATGCAGGAATGATCCTGAATTTCAGTTCAATCTAATCAAAATATTCCATTTTCATTATCATTTCAGTTGAACTAGAACGAGCCGGTAACCTACTGCACCACACCGCTTCAACATTCATGTTAATGTCTTAGGCTTAGCTGTATATAGTTGTGATATAGGACCTACTTTCAGGGCCTCATGGAAAACAAGTTCAAGTTTCAAGCTAGAAGTTTAGTTTATTCCCACAAGACGGTGGTTCATTAAAAATATATATATGTATACATACATGCTCAAATATATCTCTATGGCTCAGTCATATTAAAACTGCAAAGTAACACAAAATTAACAAACGATAATATTAAGAGAAAAAACAGTGAACAAAATGTACACGGACACAGAAGTGACAGAACAACTGAATAGATTTGTTTTTTTAATGCGGGGTGACCAGCAAAGGCCGAGGCTAATCCCCAACTTATAATAGGCATTTTGGACATTTTTATATAAATTTTAAAAATAAAAACCACAACAATATGACAGTCATAAAGTGACTTACAGTACAAAACGAAACAAAATTAAATTGGCAAATGTTACAGGCAAAAGATTTAAATATTGTACCATTATAAATTTATGAATTGTTTTCATGTAAAATATACAGTTTAAATTCCGGTGGGGCGGTCACTCGCGTACCAAAGTGGTATGTGTGCTCGTCACAGCACCTCAAAAATGGACCCTAAATGGCGTAATCAGTGTAAAAAAAAATCGCCCCTTATTGGCGTACGGTTCTGTAAATCTCGCCACTAAATGGCGTAAAGAAACTAAAATGGACCCCTAAATGGCGTAAACTCTAAAAACAAACCCATAAATTGTGCAACACACCTACACAGAATCCCAGGGGAAAGAGTTCCATATGTGCCCCATGAAATTACATGAAACATAATTTATTTCAATGTTGGCCTTTCATAATTCAATCTTGCAAACAGCAGGCAGCAGTGGCGGATCCAGGGGGGGGCCTCCTAGCAAAAAAGAAGATGGGCCCCTCCTGGCGCCCAAGGGGTGGCGGTGGAAAAATAACCTTCCCGTAGGGAAAAAATTGTGCTCACTATCCCCCACTGAGCGAAAAATCGACCGGCATGATTTTCAAATTTTCGCACGAAGCGGGCCCCTTTTTTAGGCCCCTTCCTTGCCGCCGGCTGGATCCGCCCCTGGCCGGCAGTGTTGTACCAAGGTATTAAATTCAAAGTCTTGGCGTAGAGCCCCGCGTAGAGACTAGAAAAAACAAGGGAAATATATACCTCTTCGGAGAAACTAATTTTAAAGAGACATGGGTAGTATACGCGCAAATAAATGTCGGCGCTGGCATGGCCGAAAAGTGACCCTAAACGTCGAATTTGAAGTTGAAAAAAAATACCCTAAACGTCGAAACTTAACCTGAAGGGCACCCTTTTTTTCTAAAAACGTCGACGATGTCACAAGGCCAAAAATCGACCCTTTTTCGACGTTTTTTTTATGACGAGCACGCGTACCACTTTGGAATGCGACTGACCCCCTTGTCCGAGGCAAGTCTGATATGGCAACGAGTATGCAGGATGGATTCTAGGTATTGTAGTCAATTCAGTAGAGGTGTCGTGGTCTAGCGGATACGTCACCACACTGTGGATCACAGTCATGGTCCCGCCGCGACAGTAATGTCCTTTGGCAAGACATTAATCTCCATTTGCCACTCTCCACCCAGGTGAGGTAAATAAGTACCCAGTAGGAAGAAACTACTAATTGAGTGCTTTAGCGCCTTATTATGGCAGCTCAATTATATGTCCAGATACCAGCGCTATAGCATTCAGTTCCGACGAAATGACGAGCACTGGCGTACTGATGGGGGCAGGGGCTTGGGGGCAGTTGACACTCCAAATAAAATTCAAACGTGGTTTATTTCTAATTCGATACCGGTGATTTACAAATGTTGCTTAAAGATACTATGTCCCTTTTGTAGCCAACATCAAATCCTGTAGAACTTTGCAGGAATAATGAATATGTCATGTATGTCCTATCTGTGAAATTTAAACGTTAGCAGTGTCCTAATATTCAAATAATGCAAGGAAACCCGTTTACTTGCTAGACTTCACTGTCAGACACTATTGAGTGACTGACTGGCTTTTTCATCTTTGGTAATAACATACATAAAATGAGCTGTAAAGGGTACATGAGCATTTGTCTACATCAATAACCCACTTCTTGTAATGGCCAAAATTAAACTGATTGAATCTTTGCGCAGCATAAAACGTATACGACCATTCGGTACAATGGTCTGAAAAATCAGACTATTACTTACTGGCTCTATAGCTCCTAAGTCGATTCGACAACTAATAGTCGTTATTTTCCCACTTAAAGACATTTTCAAGCCCCCTATTTTTAGGGAAGTTCTAAATAGTATGGTCTTTCAAATGCCGTTGGAATTTAACCTTTTCATTTTTTTGGCCTGCAAATGGGACATATTACCTTTAAATGACATGAATTTCCGGGTTTTTTCTCTCATGTTTGCCCATTATGCCAGAGGCAGCACTCCAGGTGGGGGGGGGGGGCACTGTGCCCCCACTTTTTCAGGAACCCCAAAAAGCCCTTTTTTACATAAGACGAGTTCCCCTTTTCTTTTCTAATAAATGTCCTTTCCTTTCTTTTCATCTCTGGTGAGTACGTCTTTTCAGGTGCGAGAAATTCCCCTTTTCACCTCTGATATTTTTGCCCCTTTTTACTTTGACTCGTGCCCCTTTTCCTTTTTAATGAGTGTACTTTTTCCTTCTTAATCGGAACCCCCCTTCACTTTCTCTTAAATGCCACGTTTTCACCTCTGATAAGTGCCCCTTTTACTTTGACACGAGCCCCTTTTCTTTTCCAATAACTGTCCTTTTCCGTTTTGATAAGTGCCTACTTTTCCTTTCTCCATAACATGCACCCCTAATTCAAGGCGACTTAGAGCTCCTTTTTCTTTAATTTTCCCTAGAGCTCGCTCGCATTTATAGATGTTATAATTATATTACTTATAAAAGAACTTTTCAGTCTTTCTTCAGTAGATTGTGCTTGATACTCATCACGGTTTTGGGGGTCTTCTTTATAAGATGTAATTTTTCGCACTGGGACCTCACAAATCTTAAATTTTATGCTCGCTCGTTTCGCTCGCTCGAAAATTAATATTCAGACCATCACACTCAACTGCAAAGTATTTTGGTTAATTAAGCAGTATCTTAATTGTACCACGTAAAGAAAGAAGCAAATATTGATATCATCCCTGGTAGTGTAATCACAATCATGACGATGTAGGGGTATATATCAATGTCTAAAAATGGTGTAGGTTTTGTTGATATTTCCCTTTGTAGGTGCCCCTTTTTTCCAGAAAGTGCCCTTTTTTGTTGGTGCCCCCTCCCTATGTTGGAAGACGCTCCGCCGCCCCTGCATTATGCTACTTGGTTGTGATAAGGATTTTGTTCTGACCCCAAAAACAGTTTTTGATCATTAGGCCACTGATGACGAGGTAATTTAGGACAAGAAGACAAGAAGAAAAGTTGTTCGATCTCGGCAAGTTGATTTGTGAAAGCTTGAAGAGGCGCATGTATGTCGTTGTTTGTTTGTTTGTTTATTTATTTGTTGTTGTTTAATGATTTCGGCGTTTCATTCCCTTTTTTGGCACATTAGTATTTGTTGCCCTTGTCATAATTATTTGAGATAAAGTATAGTTTTTTGTGTATATTTCTGACAAGTAATTCAGCGGCGGATCCCCTCTACCGGCCCACAGTGGCGTAATGAGCAAAAAAGTTTGGGGGGGGGGCTGGCAGACAAAAAAAATCTGCATCACCCACTCTTACATGCAGGCCCCGCTGAACGTTTTTCAAAGTGGGTGGGGCTAAAGTATTTACGACCAGGTAGAGCGTAGCCTAGTATAAATTGGCGTGGGGTCTAGGGTAAAGCCCCGGCAGGGGTCGATCAAGGGGCGGAGTCCCCGGAAGTTCAGGGTTTTAGGTGTTTCAGATGAGTATCCAGGGGCCTGACTTAGGGCCATTGGTTGGGTCCAGGGGCAGATACCCTGGAAGCTCAGGGGTTTTCAGGGGCGGATCTAGGTTTTTGCTAAGGGGGGTTGACCCAATGATGATGCGGAGCATCGTCCACGAGCCGCGTAGCGGCGAGGCGATTTTTTTTGGGTTTTTTTTGGCTATTTTGAACGCCCCGGCCCGTAAGTGATGTTTTCCTGGCATCTACTAACACAATGGTGACCATAAAAGCAGTGCATGATAACGTCTTTTAAAATCAAGTAACAGTTTAAACAGTTTGACCCAATGACGATGCAGAGCATCGTCCACGAGCCGCAAAGCGGCGAGGCGATTTTTTTTTTTGGTGCTATTTTGAACCCCCGTAAGTTATGTTTTCCTGGCATCTACTAACACAATGGTGACCATAAAAGCAGTGCATGATAACGTCTTTTTTAATCAAGTAACAGTTTAAACAGTTTGACCCAATGACGATGCGGAGCATCGTCCACGAGCCGCGAAGCGGCGATCGAGGCGATTTTTTGGGGTGCTATTTTGAACCCCGTAAGTTATGTTTTCCTGGCATCTACTAACACATATGGAGACCTTAAAAAGCAGTGCATGATAACGTCTTTTTTAATCAAGTAACAGTTCAAACAGTTTGAACCAATGACGATGCGGAGCATCGTCCACGAGCCGCGAAGCGGCGATCGAGGCGATTTTTTGGGGTGCTATTTTGAACCCCCGTAAGTTATGTTTTCCTGGCATCTACTAACACATATGGAGACCTTAAAAAGCAGTGCATGATAACGTCTTTTTAAATCAAATAACAGTTTAAACAGTTTGATCCAATGACGATGCGGAGCATCGTCCACGACCCGTGAAGCGGCGAGGCGATTTTTTTGTGTGTGGCTATTTTGAACCCCCCGGCCCGTGAGTGATGTTTTCCTGGCATCTACTAACACAATGGAGACCATAAAAAGCAGTGCATGATATCGTCTTTATAAATCAAGTAACAGTTTAATACATAGTTATATCCAGAGTTATCATGTTTGTGTTTGGTTAAGTTACCAAATGAGTTGAATATCTTCTCTCGATATTTGCACTTGAAAGGTTTTTCTCCAGTGTGCATTCTTTTCTTTTTTTGGCGGGGTGGGGGGTTAAACCCTACCCCGTAGATCTGCACCTGGTTTTAGGCGTTTAATTACGGTGAGATGAGCATATTTCGATACCTTATTTGTGACACTGGCAGGTCACTAATTGGCGTAAGTTCTAGGGGCGGAGCCCCCGGAAGCTCAAGGGTTTTAGGCATTGAATAACGATCAGATGAGTATCCAGGGTCCCGCCTTAGGGCCCTTGGTTAGGTCCAGGGGGCAGAGCCACCGGAAGTTCAGGGGTTTTAGGCATTAAATTACCGTCAGATGAGCATCTAGGGGCCCGTTTTAGGGCCGTAGGTGGGGTCCAGAGGCCAGAGCCCCTGGAAGTTCAGGGGTTTTAGGCATTTAATTACGGTCAGATGAGCATATTTTGATACCTTATTTGTGACACTGGCAGGTCACTTATTGGCGTAAGGTCTAGGGGCGGAGCCCCCGGAAGCTCAAGGGTTTTAGGCATTGAATAACGGTCAGATAAGTATCCAGGGGCCCGCCTTAGGGCCCTTGGTTAGGTCCAGGGGTTTCAGGCATTAAATAACCGTCAGATGAGCATCTAGGGGCCCGTTTTAGGGCCCTAGGTGGGGTCCAGAGGGCAGAGCCCCTGGAAGCTCAGAGGTTTTAGGCATTTAATAACGGTCAGATGAGCATATTTTGATAACCTATTTGTGACACTGGCAGGTCACTAATTGGCGTAAGGTCTAGGGGCGGAGCCCCCGGAAGCTCAAGGTTTTTAGGCATTGAATAACGGTCAGATGAGTATCCAGGGGCCCGCCTTAGGGCCCTTGGTTAGGTCCAGGGGGCAGAGCCACCGGAAGTTCAGGGGTTTTGGGCATTAAATTACCGTCAGATGAGCATCTATAGGGGCCCGTTTTAGGGCCCTATAGGTGGGGTCCAGAGGGCAGAGCCCCTGGAAGCTCAGGGGTTTTAGGCATTTAATTACGGTCAGATGAGCATATTTTGATAACCTATTTGTGACACTGGCAGGTCACTAATTGGAGTCCAGGGCGGAGCCCCAGAAGCTCGGGGTTTAAGGCGTTTATACGCTCAGATGAGCTTATTTTGATACCTTATTTGTGACACTGGCAGGACACTAATTGGCGTGGGGTCCAGGGGGCGGAGCCCCCAGAAGCTCAGGGGTTTCAGGCATTACATTTTTTATAACGGTCAGATAAGCATTCAGGGGCTCACTTTGAGGCCCCTGGTGGGGTCGAGGGGGCAGAGCCACCGGAATATCAGGGGTTTTAGGCATTTTATTACGATCAGATGAGCATATTTTGACACCTTATTTGGGACACTGGCAGGTCACTACTTGGCGCGGGGTCTAATGGGCGGAGCCCCCGGAAGCTCAAGGGTTTTAGGCGTTTATACGGTCAGATGAGCTTATTTTGATACCTTATTTGTGACATTGGCAGGACACTAATTGGCGTGGGGTGCAGGGAGGCAAGGGCCTTTCGCCCCCGATCCACATGTTGTTGGCAGGATTAATCGCAACTGATCTCCCCTTCTTTTCACCCTTTTCTTTTCTTCTTCCTCTTTTTTCCTTCCCTTTATCTCCTCTTTTCCTTTTTCTTTCTTTCCTTCCTTCTCTCTTATTTTTTTGATGGGGAGGGGCAACAGCCTTGAAGGCAAGGCCCTTTCGCCCCTCCATCTCCTTCTTCCCCCATTTTCTGTTCTTCTCCCTCTTCTTTCTTTCCCTTTCTCTCCTCTTTCCCTTTCCCTTCTTTTCCTTCTCTCTCTCTTTTTTTTGCGGGAGGCAAGGCCCTTTCGCCCCCCTGGATCCGCGCCTGTGGAACATTGCCTCCGGAAATGACCCTCCTCGCCACATCCAAAACAAACTCTGGGCGCAGGCGACTGCGCATTCCCCCGCGTACCGACTAGAGCTGCCGCGGTCTTTTCTAAGCTCTTCTCTATATAGGCCGGACATACGGGTATCCAGACTTTTCGCTAAACTGGATATACGGTTATCTACTGTTAGTGGCCACTAAGGCCCATTAGTGACTATAAAAAACATAGTTCTTCCTGGCTATTTGGGAACGTGTCAGTTTGCAACAGAAATGGAGAAACGCGCATTTTGTTGAAAATCATGTGATATCACGAACATTTATAAATCACTTGTATGGAATTGAAAATAAGTCATGGTTGAATTTTATTTGGGGGCGCCCCAAGCCCCACCAGTACGCCAGTGATGATGATGATGATGATGATGATGATGATGATGATGATGAAGATGATGATGATGATGATAATGATGATGATGATGATAGGGGCACTCTCATTCCCTGGTGGCAGACTACAGAAGGAGGGGTAAGCAACGTTACTTGCGCCCACCTACCTGCTTACTATAGCTTGTAAGCTCAATAATACATATCAGATTTTCTCTCTACTCGAAGAAATAGTAACCAAATTAAGTCCATGTTCACCCTATCATAATAGTAGCCAGCAGCTGACCCTTAAATCTATCAAATTTCGAAGATCGAAAAACAATTTCACTTATCGCTTATGTCAACATCCAGGGGTCACATTCAACGAATGACATTCATCATGTTTGTCGAACTCTAGATTGTTACTTGTTTTTTTACCAGGCTGCAAAATCTCTGTTTGTCCGTAACTGATTTATTTATTATTTATTATGTCTTCTTTCTTTTTTCAATACAAAAAAAAAACGTTGAAAGATTCAGATGAAAATAATAATATTAATACAGTGATAATAATAATTATTGTAATAATAATAATAAACTAATGATAATAATAATAATAATAATATTAATTATAATAATAATAATAAACTAATAATAATAATTACGATAATGATAATAATAATGATGATGATGATAATAATAATAATAATAATAATAATAATAATAATAATAATATTATTATTATTATTATTATTATTATTATTATTATTATATTATTATTATTATTATTATTATTATTATTATTATTATTATTATTATTATTATGTATTGTATGTACTTATAGACGCACCCTTAGCTCACTTATTAATGACTTATAAATCAGTACATGAGCATGAATGTACAAATAAACAAAAACTGCTATTTAGGAAAATAAGAAGCGACGAATGATCATCATGACAAGATTACAGCTTACAAAAATACAATTAGGATCAAATAATAATCATCATTTAAGTATACCCCACGAGGGATGCACTGTGTATTTGAAAGGAGCAATGGAAGCTATTTGTCGCCCCGAAATTTTTTTTTTTTTTAACTTGACAAGAAAGATAACTGACACAAGAGACTTGCTTTCGCACCACTTTTCACCATGTTCCTTTCCTGTACTTTTCTAGAATGCCTGATTGTTCTTTTTATTTTCTATGGCTTGTTCCTCTTCTTCTTGTTTGCGTTTTGCGTTTCTGCGCCGCCTTCTAGTATAGTGCTGCTATGCAGTGGCACGCTAGCCCTAGCCCCAGATACATCACTGCGTACATGTCCCATTAATGCTTTTCACTCCTCCCTATACATTTTATAATTTTTCATTCAGCTTGAATTCTAATAGGCCTAACATTATAATGGTAAAAATGCAGTTCCAGCGTTTGCCGCGGGCGCTGTTTAAAATTATCTCCTAGTATGCAGGCGCGGGGCTATAGGGTGCAATTAAAACCTCGAAAAGTCGTAAAAGCTTTTGAATTCGTAACGGCTATCGAGGCCCTGTTTGAAGAGAGGAGCTGCAGAAATTGTTCAAAATTAACATTCGCGTATCTTCCTTATTCTGGCCACCATCATCATGAAAATTTAAGAGCACATGCAGAATGATAATATTATTCTCCAAATAAATATTCATTCAAAAGTGTTGGGTATTTGTAAAGATATAGGCCTATTTTTCAGTTTCAGAGGTCAGTGAAAAGAGGCTTCATTTTTTATCCCGACATAAGTCTGGGGCAGCATGAATAATGATGTAAGCCTTCGATTTTTTTCCCGACATAACCGTGGGACATAAACTTATGAAATGATAATCGGAGAGCTTTGATATACTTTGCGCAATGAAGGAAAATAATTTTTTATGGAAAAAATGCAATATTTTCAGATACCCCCCAAAAAACGGCTCTTCGTTTCGCGCAGTTTTCGCATATTAAAACATGGTGTGACACCAAACTGCAATATTTATGAGTTAGAACAACACTATTTCTTCATTTTGACATTTCAATTTTCAATCATTTCATTTGGTGGTTTCTAAGGCGAGATTTTACAGTATAGCTGAGACTCTTTTGTAGCGGTTTAGCGTATAACCAAGGACGGAAGCATTTGCACAGCCTAGCCCTAGGCCTGAATCAACTCCCGGAATAATTACTATTGCATGGAATAGGTTTCCATAGTACGCCGTCTGTTTAAATAGTGTCCAGTGTAGGTCCATCGCCCGTCCAATGCGTACTCGCCATCGTAAACTGGGATTGAATTTTGTATTTTAAATCATCTCTTCACCACTGGACATAATATTATAACAAATAAAAGCAATTATCACATTTGGTATGCAGCTAATCAGTAGATGAAGATGAGACCAAAGAAGGACATGATAGTATTTTTACTATTGTTCATCATTGGAATTGTTGTTGTGTTTAAGTTTAAGCCCTTATTGAAGGAAGAAAGTCATGTCCAAGACTCGACGAAGATAGCAATCAGATCTCATCGAAAAACGAATGCAGGTTAGTTATTATTTCTTCGGTTTGATTGAATGTTTAGTTGTTGATGGGTTGGTTCACTTGGTTGATTGGTTAGTTGATTGGTTGGTTGGTCAATGATTGCTTGATTGTATGGTTGATTGAATGTTAAATTTGTTTGTTTGAATTCTTGCTTGATTTATTCATTGCACATGTGATTGTTTGATTGCTTGGTTGATTAATATTGATTGATTGATTGAATTTTTTAATGTTTGAATGATTAAATGATTGATTGTTTGATTGCTCGTTTGTTTGATTGATTGATTGATAATTTGAACGACTGATTGGCTAGTTGATTAAAATGAGAACAGAACATGCTCACCCTTTGATGAATTGCATTCATGTTTCTATATACATAATTGCACGAATAAACTTAGAATGATTATTACTATATTATAACTATAAATTGCCTTCTCAAACATTGTCTTGTGTAATATGTGAATGAACATCATTTGTTATTTTAAACATATTATCAAAAATGGAAGGTAACATATTATCATTATACATATACATAAATGATCCAACTTGCAATTCGTGTAGGCTATTTGAAATATGGCTAGTACATTTAATTTCCTAAAAAGCGATTCAGATCGAGGAGTTCTGGGTGAGAGTTTGTAATTGCACGTAGTGCTCTTTTCTGTAAAACATAAACTTGATTCAGTAAAGTTTTTGCACAATGTCCCTATATCATAGTACAGTAGGGTTAGATGAGGAAGAATGATAACATTATAGATATTAATCAATATATTCAGAGGAATGAAGTGTTGTATTCTATATAGTACACCTATTGCACATGAGATCTTCCGCCGGGTATTGTTGATATGTGGAGCCCAAGTAAGATTTTCATCAAGTGTCACTCCAAGAAATACAGTATTAGAAACTTGTAATATATTATAGTTATTAATTGTAATGTCACAGATTTGATCTGAAAGTTTTTTGTTTTTCTGCTTAAATATCATATAATTAGTTTTTTTATAGTTTATAAGTAATTTGTAAGCTAAAAACCACAGCTCAATTTTTGGTAGTTCTGAAGTAATTATGGTTGATATTTCATTGATGTTTTTACCTGACACAAAGAGGTTTGTGTCATCTGCAAATTAAATCTTTAGAATTAAATTTAAATGAAATATTTCTGAGGAAAAAAATTGTACAAAAACCACAACATCATAATAAGTAAAGCGCACTGAAAAGTTTAAAAACCGGTTCTAGGACACCTACCTCTGGACTACCACCCCCGGATAACCACCCCTAGGATAACCACCCTCTAGGACAACTACCCCCTAGGGCAACCACCCTCTAGGACGACTGCCCCCGGGAAAACTACCCCCGGACAACTACCCCCAGACAACTACCCCTAGGACAACTACCCCCGACGACAACCATCCTCTAGGACAACTTACCCCCGGACAACTATCCTAGGGGTAGTTATCCGGGGGTAGTTGTCCGGGGGAGTTGTCCTAGGGATAGTTGTCTGGGGTAGTGGTCCGGGGTAGTTGTCCTAGGGGTAGTTGTCTGGGGTAGTTGTCCGGGGGTAGTTGTCCCGGGGGTAGTCGTCCTAGAGTGTGGTTGCCCTAAGGGGTAGTTGTCCTAGAGGGTGGTTGTTCTAGGGTGGTTATCCGGATGGTGGATGTCCAGGGGATAGGGGTCCGGATACGTTAAAAACCTGCTCGTATATTATTAATCCTATCGATAATTCTCGATTCGTATTTGATTAATATTTAACTTCATATTTTTTTTTTTTAATCATTGTATGAATTCTATGGAACCACTTGAGCCATAAAACAAAGTAAAAATGGCATAGAGCGAATGCCAAAAGAATATTCAAGTTAATTCAATTCAATTCAAATCAAATTTATTTCCAATTAAACGGTAACACATGAAAAACAACAAAGATAAATATATAGATAAATATTTCAAAATAGGCATTTGAAAGATTTATAAATGAAATTTTGCAATGCAAAGAAACCACATGCTTTCTTCTTCTTTTCATATTCCATTTTAGTTCCTCCAATAATCTGAACATTATTTGTACTTTACCAATGATATGATTTGGATGACAAATCTCATGATAATTGTATTTTTTACTGTATATCATTAACAATAAGAATTAAATGAATAAACGTACTTAGCGGCTCTGAATAGATTTCAAGAAAAACATTAATCCACGGCTGATTTTTGTTTTAATTCCACATGGAAAATGTATTAAAGATTACTTGTTCTTTCAATATCATGATTTGTCATATTTTGATCATCGATGATCTTGTTATTTTGGCAACTCCCTTCTTTCCTGACACTCTCCCTCTCTCTCCTCAAGTTTCTGCTTTATTTATGACAATTATATCTCTTTGCCGAATGTTCAATTTGGAGCACAGTTTATTGCCTCAATATGAATGAAAACCACAAAAAATAGGAACAAACATATTGAATACAAAGTGGAAATAAATTATAAAAAATAAGCAATACAAATCGAAATGTGGGATAGGGGTTGACAGAAACTAATATTTATTGACCTATCAAATGTCGATAAAAAAATTTAAAAAAACATTTAGCATAATAAATGGTTGGGAGTGTCGTTTTAAAAATGAGAAAACACACATTGCGTTTTACGTTTCCCTGTGCGTACCAATCTACACTCAACAAAATTATAAAGAAAAGTGTGTGTACAAGTTAGCAAGCAGGACTTAATATTGTGGTGATGTAATACCAGAGCGTACCATTCAGGGCCAAAGTAAAGATACAGGATGAAACGCAAACAAACAGTAAGTTTTCTTTCTCGACAAGTATGTTGAAAGGAAAAGTAGTTTGGCAAACGTATGCGGGTGTTGAATTATCTGGCACAAAAAGGCAACCATACAGAGGGTATAATCCTCCGTCCGCTGATTTGCATACGGAACTGTATAAGGTGTCTCAAAAAGAACGCAATACTTGAGATCTGCAATTTCAACGACATCTTTGGCACAATTCATTGACACAATGTCATTGGATTTTTGTTGTTTTGGGGGTAAGGTGTTTTGATCCTAGAGATATATGTTTTTGAGTCAATGTCGCTTTCAAAGTGTTACATTTTACAACAGTAGTCATACTTCAAGCAGCGAGAAATAATTTGAGCATGATGCATGGCTTCCCATACAGATCAGCTGCATGCGTTGAAGAGAGCAGTCATGTACGTGATCGTCACTTTACCAGGAAAAGACTTTTCTACCCAATAAAATAATAACCAATGATGTCGTTTAAAATACAGATCTTAGGCGTTGCGTTCTTATGGGGTTACCCTGTACTATATTGTACGCCAGTACAGTATCATAGACCTAGGTCCATATAGCAGGGAGATCTCCCTGCATATAGTACGCGATCTCCATGCACATGCGACCATCAGGATTGGCAAATTCTCTTTCACTTTTCTTAGTCAAAACGATCATTAAAATAACATAGATATTCTTTTATTTGTTATTTTCATTGCTATCCTTACATATATTTCTTCTTGTTATGCGTGAATTTTTTTTTGTCTGTCGTCCTTCGATTTGATATTAAAGATACGATAATTTATAAGATATGTTTCATGTTAAGAAGATCTTAGCAAACATACGATATATACAAACACAATAAACTATAATAGTTAAATAACATAACATAAGTGTAGAGACAGCTAAAATTCAGTATTTTATGATATTTTTTTAATCGACTTGTGTATTGGGCAGATTTGAAATGTCAACTACCCGGTAATTAAGCAGTTTGAATATCAAAACAAAATTCCGAATTCCATTTACTAATATGATTTATATACTCAAATAACTCAATCATATGATTACTTTCCTTATGTTCCTCTTACAGAAAGAAATAGTAGGCCAATGTCTCTACCCACACCGACACAACATGGTGAATTACGATACGGCGACGTGGTTCATGGAACAGTAAGTCGTTTTGAGATAAGAATTAAAGGTAATACAAAGTTTTGGAAAATTTTGAAATTGGATGTATAGTAATTCTCTAAACTAAATTTTTGATATATTTGGATGCCCCTGTGGATGTATTATAAGCACTAAAAAAAATAGCCCCTAAAACACTTCTGCTTTCGAGCAAATTGAATAATCAAAATTTACCGGTGCTCCCGGTAAATTTCAAATATTTCAAATAGCGCCTAAAGCCATTCCATGGTAGCTGCGACCATGAAAATCTCAGAATATGCAGTTCTGATATATAACTTCCAAACGAGAATAGCAAATCGGTCAATTGTAGTCAAGAAACATTGTTTTAAAGCTAAAGTAATATCAGTCTTGAGAGGGCGCTATACAACATAAAGAGTTTATTATTTACAATTTCATCACTTTAAGACTCGATTTCAACCGCGACAACGATCATTGAATATTGTAAAATCGCATATGCCTCCAATATGTTCATTTGAACCAAATTCATGACCCCCATACCAAAACTTTGTAATACCTTTAATTAACATAATTAGATAGCGAACTGGGGCACAAGGGACACGTTCCCCAATAGACCGGTTTACTAACATATTCTCATTGTATGCATACTTTTTAAAATAAGGTTGTTCTTGACAACCTGAAAGCTTGCCCGAGGCTTACCCGACATATTAACAAGTAATGTATGCAGACTGGATTCCATGTATTGTATTTCATTCATTAATAACAGGTTAATGGAATAACTCGTCGCTATGTCCCCAGGAAAGAAACATCCATATACATTTGAATGCGTTGTTAAACCGGTCTATTGAAAGGAGAAAATGAAAATTAAAGAAATTGAGTAAATGAGCAAAAAGGGGATAGGAGGAATAACAATGAAACGTGAAAAGAAGATGCAAGAATCTCCTCCCACTCCAATAAAGGGCAATTTTATCTTTATTTCATCCACCAAAGTCTTTAAAACGATGCCCCCACCGTCTTTCCTAAAATGTAACAGTAACCGTGTTTGTGCAGTGTGTCCATTGTTTTTATTAGCTGATGTGTGCAAATATGTATCAATACAGAAGAAAAAAAGGATACCATACTACTGAAAATATATTCCGCCCCAAAAAAAAAAAAAATGTGCACAGTTATGTTACATTATAGTAAATTCTCCGTGTCAGCTCCATCCAGTCGAGTAGATATCCACTGATTGTAATTAATCAAAGGAGAAGTGTGCTTTCTTTGGGCCTAAAATAAGCATTCCTGAGACCAGGGCCCCGTCTTATAAAGAGTTGCGATTGATCCAAATCAATCGTAAGTCCTACAATCAATCGCAAGTTTGCAGTCTCCAGTCTCTTATGTACATAGTTGCGATTGATATCAATCGCAAATAAGTTGCGATTAATATCAACTCTTTATAAGACAGGGCCTATGCAGGACATGCTTCTATCATGTTCTATGATAAAATGCTGTTTACGCGATATGATGGTGTAATTATTTTGTCTTTTTGTATAATACAGGCAAAATAAAGGAACAACTATGACACCGTTAGAGATTGAATACAAATTACCATCAATGTTAATATTATTAGGCCTGATTATTGTTAGGCGTCACCAGTGCCTTTTTAAAGAAAAACCAGTTACATTGTACGAAACTCTTCCTCAGAACTGTGAGGACATATGGAACACCCTCCCAGCCAATGTCGTGACAGCCGCATCTGTCGAAGCCTTTCGTCTCCAATTGACGAGAGACTGCAGCAGCTAGATCCAATGCTGCTTTACTTGCACCTTGTTAATTATTGGCACATGCACCCTATCCTAATTGTGACACACACTACACCAAAGTTCTGCAAGAATCTTCAAGATTGAAGGAAGCAGACTACACCAAAGAAGAAGAAGAAATCAACAAGTCTGTTAAAAGGCATTATACATAATCCATTCTCAATATTATGATGATGTGCATTTTGCTCATTTTCATGAAGCTGACAGAATGTTTGTCTATTTCAGGATCACACAATCATATACAACAGCGTACCAAAATGTGGCAGTCGGACGTTCGGAGATACAAGCCGAAAGATCTTCAAAAATCGCTCCATTAAATGTACTCGCTACAGTCTAAGGGACGAAAGTAGACAAGAAGGTGTAAGTCTTATTATTTTACTTTGAAATAATAATAATCAATTAATAAAAGAAATATATCATTCATTTCTTTGACGCGGGATGAAACACCAACAAATGTTGCGTCGGCTGATTCACATAAACTATCTTCGAAATTAAGACGTTTCTTACCTTTTGATTTAATTTCATTACAGGAGAAGTCCACCTTGGATTTAATCAAAGCAGAAAAATGGGAGAAACAAATTAGTGAAAGTTTGAGCAACATCCGATTGAAAATAGGAAAGTTATGATTTTTTGAAGTTGTCATCAGTAATACGCAAATTAGCAACACTGAGCTCCTCTCCAATTTGCTATGTACATACATTTTCTTAGTTATTGATGACGGAATAGATTTGTTTTATTTATAGGTTGTATACAAAAATTATTTGCAATAATTATATTTAGGGGGAATGTATGATTTCTTAAGGGAAAATATCGATTTTTGAAGATTTTTTTTTTTCTCTCTCTCTCCCATGCAGGAGAAAAGACGAAGTAAAGGCGAAATAAGGCGTCTCATCAAGGGTGCCATGAGGCCTGCTTATGTCCAGGGTCATGGTCTCTTTTTGCCATTTCATAATAAGTAAGTCATACATTTGAAGCCAACCACACCCCCATCCGCGCAGCATGCCATATATTTGTATTTATTACCAGGTAAATATAATACTTCGTCTCCATTGTTTCTTCGTAGAAGAAATAGGCTTACAGGCACAATTTCGGGGAGGGGAGGCGATTTTTTTGCCCGCATGTCAACTTTCGACTTTACAAAGCTAAATCCACACTTCTTTGGAATTCGTGCATAGGGAAATTTTGATCAGAATGTGATATGCGCTATATAGGGACGGTTTATTACTATCATTGTTACAAATTATTTTGTGAGCTAGCGAGGCAAGTGAGCAGAAGAAAAAAATGATTGGCACTTCATAACGCAGAAGTGTAATCATCAACATATTTTACACTGGATGAGTAAAGTCTATCTCACTGCGAGGTAGGGGTAACCGAATATTGATATCGGCAAAGGTTTTGTCAAATTCTCGGGAGGGTCGGCTGAATGCATGTATTATGAATTTGAGAATCGGTTTTTATCACTTTCATTTGATTCAACTCGATTTTTTTAAATCTATTTTTTGCAGTCCGAGACCGGTTTATATCAATTTCATACGAGACCCTGTTTCACGTATGGTTTCTGCGTTCTATTTCACTCGTTTTGGAGATGAAAAACAAGAAAGAGGAAATATAAGCAAAAAGAAAAAAATATGGTAAGTTTATAATCGGCTGCCGGCAAGTGATAGTGCCATAAAGCATAAAGCATATAATTACCGGCACCAGAAGCCCATACTGACGAAGATGGACTATATGAGACCTGGTTTAATTCAATACTTATTCCACTGATTTATTGAGCCAAATTTCAAACCTCTCCAACCTCCGTACGAATTACTGTAATTTTTGTAATTATTATTATTATTATTATACTAGTAGTAGTAGTAGTAGTAGTAGTAGTAGTAGTAGTAGTAGTAGTAGTAGTACTAGTAGTAATAGTAGTAGTAGTATAATTATAATTATTATTAGTATTATAATAATAATTATTACTATTAATATTATCATTATAATCATAATTATTATTAGTATTATCATCATTATTATAATCAATTGCACCGGTGCATGCCTCCGCGGCCCAATCCAATATTGCTGGTGCCCTCGATGGCTGGACCCACACTACGCCGCTGGTCGCGGAGTCATCATTATCTCAAACTCAAAGTATTAATCTGTGTTTCATTCCGTTAAAAAAATAATTATAATCATCTGGCACTCTCGACCCGTGAATGCACTGAGTGCTATGATTTCCGGAGCTAAAGCGGGGGTAATAATATTTAAATTCCTTTGAAAGTGACACAGACACGTTATGTGGCGTAATAAATTTCTTATTAATATTATCATCAATCTTAATTTTTAAACCCTTTCTGTTGTATCTTGTTTTCATATAAGTCTATCGAAGAGTGTATTCTAGACGGATATGACGGGTGTACCAGACCGGGCATCTATCCGCAAATTTTCTGCGGTTTTAATCCAAAATGCGGGTGAGTATATTTTGTTAACTTTTTTTTAAAATAAAAAATATCATTATGATTTAAAATAAGTTGTTTAGCCTTAATAGTGAAAGTTGACTTGTTGCCCCTAAAATAAACAAATATGTTACAAGGACAGCAATGTCTTGTCGCCAAATTTCCCTTGGTAGTGTGAAGAAATTTAAACTGCGGTCCTTGAAATTATTATTTTTAAATTTTCATTTGTTTCTATAAAAGAGAATCGATAGAATCGTTTTTATATATTAAAAAAGGTCCGGAAATGCAAAATTCCCTGGTATGACAATAACTGTTTTCCGGCGCACAAAAACACAGTTTAGAGAATCTAGCCAGACCCCCTTCCCGACTCATTCGGCCAAGGAAGGGGTAATGGGAGGAGTAGTAGAAGGGGTGGGAGAGGGGTAGAGGAACAGGTGGCGGGGGAGCGATTTTCATTTATTAACAGAAAAGGACAATGAAAATGGGAACCAAATTATGCTCTCTCTCTCTCTCTCTCTCTCTCTCTCTCTCTCTCTCTCTCTTTTCTTTCTCTCTCCAACTCTCCGCTGTCTTTCTTTTCGATAACAGGAAAGACACTGCATGGGCTTTGGAGCAGGCCAAGTCAAACATTGATAAATACTACACATTCATTGGTATCACCGAAGATTATGAAGCGTCTCTGAGAGTCTTAGAACATCTCATGCCAGACATGTACAATGGTACGACAGAGCTATACCTTTCACTTCTGAACGAAGGTAAGTCGAATATACGTTTCCTTCCTACTGGCATGGCCCAAAACTATGATAGCAGTGACAGGATTTGTGGGGTTTAGGGGGGGGGCAAACTGAACGCGATGAAACCATTTTGTTTTGTTTTCTACTATCTTTTGTTTTCATTTAGAATTTCGAAGTAAAAATAAAAACAAAAACAATAACAAAATAGATTCGCCCACTTGACAGGGGAGGGGGCAACTGTTTTCAATAAAACAAACGCTAAAGAGCAGATATTATACAAGTCATGACGGAAAAGTGTTACTTGTGACGATAAATAAAAACATATATAATAATAATAAATAAATAAATAAATATATCTTCCTATTTTCTTTATTCTACAGAAACCAGTCAGGTACAAGCAACCAAAACGAAAAACAAGCAGCCCCTGTCTCAGGAGCTTAATGACACCGTCACGAAACTGTTTGCTGTCGACTACGAGCTCTATAATTACATCTATGACAAACATCGAAATCTCAAAGCACGATTCGGAATCGACTAAGCCAGTGCTCGCTGCCAGACCTCGCTATCTCTTGAGAAATGCTGATCAACTCATTGCACATTGCACCAGTAGAGGTTCAAGAGGTTTTGTTTTTGTTTTTCAAGCCACCCCACCCCAAAAAAAAAGAATTCGCGTGTACAAAATGAATGCGAGAAACCCTCCCCGAAAAAATGAATTAAAAAAAATATATATATATATATATATATATATACAATAGAACCATTTATTTTTACATTATATATATATATATATATATATATATATATATACTTAGCTTTGCTATATCCTTCCGTTCAGTGCTCTATGCCTAGGCAGAGCAAAAATATATATTGAATAAGGCAGACTATAATAAAACATGGTTGCTACTCCGAGTTTCAAGTTTTTCAAGTTTTTATTGTTCCACATTTTACAAAAAATATAGACATAGACTTCATATAAAATAACAAATTATACAATACATGTAGTATAAATGAGCACGTCTCAATGATTCTCAATTCATATAATACATTAAGTAGAATGTGAGGAACCCATTAAAAAGCAGTGCTTGTATATTATAGGTTCCTGGAAAAATAAGTATTGTAGATGAAAAAACCGTAGCAGTATAGAGAAATACATAATTTAGAGGGGAGAATTTAAAACACAATGGAATAAGGAAATTTGTATACAAAATTATGCATTAGCACCAATACCCAGAGTCACCCTTGCGAGCGACCATCAGTCCAACTGATAGCATTCTTAAAAGTACACGATTATTCTACAACCGTTCAAAATAAGACTTAACTAATACAATACAATACAATAAGATTTAATCATGGGTGAAGGGACGTGTGTGTGTGTGTGTGTGTGTGTGTGCGTGCGTGAGTGTGTGCGTGTGTGTGTGTGCGTGCGTGTATAGTCTCTTTTGAAGTTTTAATGTGTTTTAATTTGTTTTAATGGCGGCATTTGGAGATGAGTTCTGGTCTTTTGTTTAGGAGTGTCTGTTATATATATATATATATTCTTCTTCTTCCTCTTTTTCTTCCCCTTCTTTCTTTCTTTTTCTAAGCCATTATGTCAAGATGCATTTTCCCGTCTGGTTCTAAAATGTTCGTCTGAGTGATTGATCTTTGTGAAGATTAAATAGCAGGGGCGGATCTAGTTTTTTGCTAAGGGGGGTGAACAGATAACGATGCGGAGCATGGTCCACGAGCCGCGAAGCGGCGAGCCGATTTTTTTTGGTGCTATTTTGAACCCCGTAAGTGATGTTTTCCTGGCATCTACTAACACAATGGAGACCATAAAAAGCAGTGCATAATAACGTCTATTTAGTTCACTGTGCTTTTTTTGCAATGCGACACCCGAGACAATGGAGCATTTATTTTTTACATGTCCTAAGATAGCAGCCTTTTGGAATGCGCTAAGCAGAAGAGTGACGGATTTTAATCCCGATTACTTTCTTTCAGGCAAAAACATTTTATATGGAATTGCTGAACCAAAAAGTCAAGCCACCTTAGCTTTTAATTTTCTTACTTTACTCGGTAAACAGTTCATTTTACGTTGTAAATATCAAGAGAGTACGCCTAGTTTGAAACAATTTAATAATTATATTTTTTCTTATAAATCCACTGAAGAAGATATTGCAAAAAAGAAAAACAAATTTGAGAAGCATATGGCAAAGTGGCAAAATATCAGCAAGTATTTCTGCGTTACGTGCTCCATTAATTTTATTTTTATTTTTATTATTATATATGCATGATTTATTGAATAAAGAACAGATAATTTGTGTGTTTATTATAAGTTTTGGTTGGTAATTTTAAATCAGACAATGGTGGGCTTAGAAACACCAGTATTAAGCGCCTAATAAGTGTTGTGTATTATTATTATTATTATTATTATTATTATTATTATTACGTAATGATAAACTTTATATGTACAAAACGTTTCAAGGGATAGATTTGTTTGTTTTTTATACGAAATTTTATTTTCATGTTGTGGTGTATTTGATGTACTATGTTCTATTATATAATAGAAAAGGTCAGATTATATCGGCGGTGCAGCCGAGCCGACTGCGGACCGACGGGGGTGGGGGTGGCTATACATGCGCTATACAATGTACTTTATTTAGTGTCGGTCTGATGGTCGTATCGTCTGTGCGGCCGGGGTATGCAGAAGTATCATGCTATGTTTTTGTTATGTTACATTGTAATGTGAAACAACATGATTGTAAGTGTAAAACAATATGATTATTCATTTATTTTTCTGCAAAAAAAATGTAACGCATACTTTGTAAATCATTGTGTTTTCTGACCAATAAAACTTATCAAGAAAAAAAAAATAACGTCTATTTAAATCAAAGAGTTATCAACACTTTGTTTAAATCAAGTAACAGTTTAAACAGTTTGACCCATAGTCTACGAGTCGCGTAGCGGCGAGGCGAATTTTGTGTGTGGCTATTTTGAACCCCCGTAAGTGATGTTTTCCTGGCATCTACTAACACAATGGAGACCACAAAAAGCAGTGCATACTAACGTCTATTTAAATCAAGTAACAGTTTAATACACAGTTATATCCAGAGTTATCATGTGTTTGGTTAAGTTACCAGATGAGTTGAATATCTTCTCACAATATTTGCACTTGAAAGGTTTCTCTCCATGCAGTGTGCGTTATTTTTCCTTCTTTTTTTGGCAGCCCAAGGGGGGGTTAAACCCCCTGAACCCCCTCCCATAGATCCGCCCATGAATAGTTTACAGAAGTTGTAGCAAGCTGACCTTCCTGCCCAATATCGTCTAACCATAATTTGCATATATCCAAATTATTCCATTTATCCATGGTTTCCTTGGCAATTTAAGAAATTTAATTTTTCTACATCTATTAGCTTAATGTGATCACCACTTCACAATCACTAAAATAAGATAAGATAAGATATCATTTATTGTCTTCTTCCCCCAAAAAGAAGAAACTTGCCATCCAGGTGAATCATACATATTACATAAAATTACACAAACTGATACAAAAATTGTAAAATAAGTACATTCATATCAAAAATATCAAAAAGCATAAAAGTATGAATAAATAAATATAAATTACATACATATAATACAAAATGCATATAACATATAAGGGTGAAGGAAGAAGACTACAAGGAAGAAGTAAAGAAGAATAAACCGACCCCCCCCCCCCCGGGCTTCAATCTCTACAAACAAGTCAAAGAGACAGAGAGACTAGAGAGAGAAATGGAATGAGAAGCGAAAAAAGGAAAGGAAAGTAACAGAAAGAAAAGGAGAGAGGGAGAGAAAGAAAGAGGGATAAGAGAGGGTCAGGAGAGGAGGATAAGAGAGAGAGAGAGAGAGTCAGGAGAGAAAGGAAGAGGGAGAAAGTACATAGCATATAAAAGAGGTTAAAAAAGTTACTGGGAGGGCAGCTGCACCGCTGCTGCTCGGAGGAAAAGTACACAAGGTAAGGTAAAATACAGGCGACTAAATCCAAAGACCTAAGTGCATGTTGAATGCACGGAAGTGTCATGGAAAAGTCGGCGGGCGCGTGCCAGGTGGCCACCATGCCAACCATTTTTAACATGGAAACACGTTCAACAAACCGGCACGCGCCCGTCGAGGATCCCGAGCTAACAATTAAGGGCTGATTCATTTAAGACCAATTACAAGAAATTACTAAAAGACAGGAACACAATGAATAAAACTTATCTGACCTTTATGAAATAGTACCAGCTTAAACATAGCTTCAACTTTATTACAGCAATCAGTCTTCGCCACTAAATAATAATCATCTGTCTGCGCGGCAGGGTATTATGAGGCTGAGCCTGAACAACGTTTGTAACAATATAGTTTATCAAGTTCTCAATTCTCAAATGTTCAGAAAGATACATTTTACTTCAGCGATATATCAGTGTGTAGGTGTTTATCTTTCCATTCAAACAACACTGCATAATTTATTTATAATTCAACAAAATGTTTTAGACGTTACGTCATAGATTGATGCACAATATTTTGATTATTCAAACTCAATAATTGCTCATGGCATGAATCCCAGAGAGTTAAGAGTTTTCGAGAGAGTAAGAAAGTGAATGCATCTCTCCCATATCTTACTACTGAGTTGATTTATTGGCCTTTTATTACATCTTGTATTCTTGTAGGCATTTATTCATCTTCGAGCATTCATTTACAGACCAGCAATGATATGAAATGTAGTTTTAGTTCTGGAGAAGAAATATTCATCTAGATGTAAGTAAGTTCATAATATCAACTTTTTGGTCCCACTGCTTGGAATAATTTTCCACTGGATATTCCTTCATGCCCTTCAGTTGGATCTTACAAGAGAAAATCAAAGACGTAATGCAGTCTGTGTACATTTAAAATATGGTACAAGCAGAACAAATATATATACATGATATGAACTTTCACAAGGCTTTGCTCAAAAAGCAAGTATGTGTATTTTGCATCATGTTAAACTGAAATGATTACTATTGATGTTGCTCCTTGAATTTAAAGCATATTAATTTGATTTTGTAAATGAAGAGTTCTGTCTCGTTTTGCGTGACGAGGCGAAATTCTGTTTATGCCACTTTTTGCATTCATCGAAGAAATCGTCCTGAAGGTTTCAACAGTGAAAACTGTGTACTGAAAAAGTTAATATGACTTAGTAGTACCTGACATATGTACAAACAAATACTAAAACATGCTTCGGTTATGTCATTATATTCCTCACAATTAACCTCTTTTTGGGTAACAATACTGTTTCGTTGTGTGTAACCTTCATGAAGATTTATACGATGAACACAAACAGTTAATAAACAATTCTCTTCGAAAGAGTGTACGGTAACGAATAACCCAGAAATTATGCATCATTATACCGGGTTGCCCACAAAAAAGTGAACACTCGATACAGTCGATTTTTCAGGACTTAGCTCTAATCATCTTTTTTACCAATTCACCTTGCTGGATAGAGCACTTTTCCCCCATTATAATAACACCAAGATCATCAAATTTAGTTGAGAACTTTTTATTTTATGAGTAATTTCTAATGGACTGTCATTTTCGGAATTTGCCCGATTTCCAGAGTTTCGAAGTGCGATGAAAAATCAATGGCAAATCTCGAAAATGACAGTCCATAAGAAATTACTCGTAAAATAAAAAGTTTTCAAGCAAACGTAATGATCTTGGTGTTGAAAAGGTGTTGAAAAGGTGTTGAAAAGTTGTTCTATCCAGCAAGGTGACAAAAGATAACTGTTGATCAGAGCAATGTCCTAAAAAGTCAACTACATGTATTCCGATTGGGGGGGGGGGCCCCCGATATAATGTAATAACATACTTCACCATTTCTTCTACTCATTAACAAAAGTCATGTCCGTTTGGCTTAGGGAGCAGCTGGGCCGTCTGTCTGTGAACCTGGAAACAAAATTTAAGACTTTTTTTTGCTATGCATGCAGCATGCTGACTGTGATCGGAGCCGATTATATTTTATTAATGTTGTCGAATTTCTCCTATTCCACATTATTAAAGAAAATGATTAACGTGTGCTATATACATCTTTGACTTGTTACATAAAAATATATGGTATGCTTTGTCGCGAGTATTATTGGGTCGCGTGTCAGCTAGGGATACATGTTATAGGATTTTGTGAAAGAAAGTATAAAAAAATAAAAAATAAAAAAGCGTCATTTGTGGCTGTCGGCTGTGTGACAATTTCGTAAACGAAGCATAATGATATACATTAAATATATCATACAAAAATATTTGTAGAGGGTGCCGCTTCCCAGGGCCATGGGTGTGGGCAGAGGGGGCTGTGGCCTTAGAGCTTGTCAGTAATCTACCTAGACCTATAGCTCAGGCCCTCTTTGAAATACCCCTGCCCTCAGCAGTAGAAGTGATTCTACTGCAATCTACAACCTATGATGATGATGATAATAACAATAATAAAAATAATAAAAATAGTAATAATAATAATTATAATAATAATAATAATAATAAATAATAATAATCATCATCGTAATCATAATCATGATAATGATAATAATAATGTTAATAAAAATGAAAAATAAAATAACAAAAATAGTAATAATAATAATCATGATAATAATAATAATAATAATACTAATAATCATAATAATAATACTAATAATCATAAATTTAATAATAAATTTTAAAAAAAATAATATAATAATCATCGTAATCATAGTCATGATAATGATTATAATAATGTTAATAATTAAATAGACCTCCTCCCGAAAAATGAGTTAAAGTAGCATTCCTTCCCTGTCGATTTCTGTGCCACCCCGAGACATAAATTCTCTTGGCTGCACTAATTACATGCCAGGGGCGGATCCAGGATTTTCCAAAAGGGAGGAGCTCGGCCTGAAACTGTACGAAATTGCGAGCCCGAAGCCGGCCTTAACGAACCCCCGGCGTGTTCCCTCCTTTTGAAAACACCCCTTAAGTCCGGTGTGTAAAGTCAATTTTGTGTATGTACGAGCCGGACTTTGGTGCGTGAAAAGTACCCCTTTACCGGACATTTTGGTAACACGCATGCGGTCATTCCGACCCCGAAGTGGGGGGCCGGGAACGAACCTTACGGATGATGAGCTCTATGGTACATTCTGAGGCATTTCTGAATGCGTAAACTAAACATTTATGTGAATATTTCTCAGCTTAACTTCTTAGGAAAAATTAGGAGGCGTGCGCCCCAACGCACCCCCTGAATCCGCTCCGATGAATGCCCCCCCCCAATCTTGGCTATGCATGATACCCAATTGGCAGACACTCTTCAATTACAAAATTTTAGATCAAATTAAATAGTTATTAGTATCATTCCAGTAAATATATCGAAAAATAAACGCAAAACGAGCAAATCATTGCTCCGTCGACTTTGAAATTTAAGAAGGAAGGTCGTGAATCTTTGTGCATTTTTTTTTTGTAACCAAAAAGTGGTGATTTGAGAAAGTAGCGTTCCATACACTTCATTCTGAGAAACAGAGCTGAGACGTGAGTCACAAATCTAACACATATTACTTGCTGTTGTAAGTTATATTTTTGTTTAAAATAATTTTCGCGAGATACTCTGGCGATTTTCATTTAAATCGTCGGAGCTTGTTTGTGTTTAGGCTCATTTTCAATGTTTGAAACCAGAAGTACAATAATGAATACTTTATCCTTGCCCCATGTACTCGATTTGTCGTCATGGTCGTAGTGTAATGTTTTGTGCAGTTCCTTTGGCGTTCGCGTGCTTTCTTATAAGCTTAAGCTCGCGCTCTCTAACTCGCTGATCGCTGTAGCTGCCGCAATGAAATGGACTGTGAAGCTATTACTTTTTAAATAAATATTTAGGAATCTTTCTTTTGGAATCCTGCCAAGGTCCTTCCAATGAAAAAAAAAGTCAAAAGGGGAGAGAGTCATCTGATTTTCTTCCCTGACCGCAAGAATGTAATCGCTAATAATCTGTAGCCAAAAGGGGGCTGTATTAATTCTAACCAACCTCCACCCCCTAGATGGCATATTTCTAGTTTTTATATTAATTTATTTTTTCTATTCATCATTATCATCATCATCATCATCATTATCATCATCATCATCATCATCATCATCATATGAGGAGAGGTAGATCCTGTAATCCTCTGTCACTTCTTCAGTTCACCAGGGTTGGTTATGTTCTACACTACATAAGTCTCTGATCGATGGGGGAATCAATGTCTTAATTTAATTTGCACATGCGCAGGGTAGAGACGGATTTGATCATACACCTGTATTAGATTAAATCAAATCATTCAGACCAC
Source organism: Mesocentrotus franciscanus (assembly GCA_037976565.1). Taxonomy (NCBI): domain Eukaryota; kingdom Metazoa; phylum Echinodermata; class Echinoidea; order Camarodonta; family Strongylocentrotidae; genus Mesocentrotus; species Mesocentrotus franciscanus. The sequence goes on along the minus strand of CP137668.1, from coordinate 1,388,262 downwards.
AAGTGTTCATCCAGTATTCATCTATTTTTTATTTTTTTAAATACTTTTTAAAACTAATTTTAATTCTCTGATAGACTACAATTATGAACAATATTTGAAATTGATTACCAGAATGAAATATTTATATTATGAACAAGTTTATGCACTTTGTTCATTTTTGAAACTACAGAAGTCTTCATATTGAGAGCAACAACCCCAAAATATTATTTTCAATTAATATGATAGTAATCTTGAATAATGTGTGTTTTGTTAATGACCTTTACTAGGTAGAGGAGTCCAGGATATCTGAGTGATTTTTTTCTTCTTCAACAACTCGGTTTCAGTTGGTGATCTTACCTTCATCTTACCTTCATCTTATCAGACTAAGAGAGCTGATGAAATGGCCAATGAAAGAGAACAAAAAATGACTTTAATCAAAGAATTGCGACCAGGAATGAAGAATCTTCAAATCATATTCATCGTCCTTGATATAGGTAAGTTGCCTTATGTATTTTTTGCTTCAAATTTTAATTCCAAATCAGATCCTGAGAAATATCAGGCTCTGTTGCTAGCCAATTGATTAACAGGAATTCTTTTTAATTTCATTGATTTTAGTATTTATGTTCCCTAAAGAGTTTTAATCATGAGTAATGTATCAGATTAGAATTTACTCTGTAATTTTCTATGCTACAATCTTGTTGATAGTGTAAACAGATTCAATGATGTGAATTATCAACATTATTTCACATATCACTTGAACATATTTGTTTGATAAATGATCAGTTATTAATCTGTACTTGTTTATATCACAGTTTGTCTCATTTAGTAATTGTTACATTTTATTGGTATTATGAAGAAACAAAATTGATCAAACACTTCTAAATATAATTCTGCAATTTCAGAAAAGCCAACCAAGACTAAAGATGGGCACGAGGTGAGGTCTTGTAAAGTGGCTGATAAAACAGGATGCATCAATATGTCATTATGGGATGAGCTAGGAGAAATTATTCAGAGTGGCGATATCATCAGATTGACTAAAGGGTAAGAAGTCATAAGGTAGTATAGAGTAATAGTCTCAAAATTAATTGTGATGATGAATTTTTAAATTTCACAGAATAAACACTGACCACTTGATGATGGGTTGTTAAACTTATGCAGATACCTTTCTGAGCTACCCATAAATGCAGACATTAACCAGCTTCTTCTTCTTTGTTGATTCCTCCACTATTGGAGATTCCTGGAGTCCAAATAAAGTAAACGTGTAAATCCCACTGGTTAGGAGCTTTCGATAGCATTAGAACGACAGGCATCAATTTTGTATAGAAAAAAGAAGGGATAGTACATGTAGTAGTATGAATTTCAGATGGCAGGTATGGATGAAAGGGTAACAGAGTAGCAGGGTAAATTGCTGTGGGTCATCATCATCATACAAGTTTAGACTGATGGGATAATCCATGAGGCATTCCTTGACTTTGCTGATAAATTCCTGACGGAGATGGTCTAGGTTGGAGCAGAGTCCAACAAAGTGCTCCACTGTCTCATCGTCGGTTTTACAAAGAGGGCATGTACAGATAGGGGATTTCTTTAGCGTGAAGAGACGGCATTGTGTCAGGTACGTGGATGTGAGTAGTTGGGCTCTCGCTATAAGGGCTCTTCGGATGGAAGGAGATGGTGGGTTCTTCGGATATAGGAGATTTGCAAAGGGTGGAGTGTTATCTATCCAGAACTTGAGAGAGGACTCGGAGCGGATTCCTTGTAGTGTATGATGTTTTACCGCCAGGTTGACTTTGTACTTGATCGGTTCATCAAAAGTCAGATATCTTTTCAGAACTTATTTAAAGACCTTTTCACTAAATGGAAAAATATAAAGATATGGCTATTTTATGTCAGTTCAATTTTTGGGTGAACGGAGATAGGGGAGAAGTTAATATTTATGGAAATAAGGTAGAATGTTGACCATTGACTGGAACTAATATACATCATCTTGTACACATAATTATAATCCATTGTATCTTAACAGGTATTCTTCAATGTACAGGAATCATCTGACTCTCTATAGTGGGCAGGCTGGAAAACTTCAAAAAGTTGGAGAGTGAGTACCTTATTGCTGGTCTGTTAACAAATATTGAGAAATGAAAAGAAAGCAATTTCAGAAAGGCATATAACCAAAAAAGCATTATGATAATATCCTTGGGATTTTATAGAATGTCCTTATGCATACAATTCTAAGGACTCAAACATATTGAAGATAAAAGAAATAAAGAATGTTTATACAGATTTTACAAAATAAGCTATAAATCAACAAGTGTTAGATATACTTTTAGTAATGTAATATTTAAAAGCAAAATAAATGTTAAAAATCACTTACAATAGTCAACATCATATCAAAATATCATTAATGGAATATAAATGTTAATACATGTTTTACATATAATTCATTTTTGTATTTTCTCCCTGCTATCTCTTTATTTTTGTGGCAGGTACTGTATGATATTCTCAGAGACCCCCAACCTGAGTGAACCTAACCCAGAATTCATTGCTCAATCTAAAATAGTGAGTCTATATGTTTTATTGTGAGATTTAAAAAAAAGGTGAAAAACATAGCCTACTTAGTTGCAATTAAAGGAAGCTTGGAAAGAACGTTTTAAACATAGCCTACCTTTCTCTACAGTATAGTAGAGATAATCTTTTGTATCTGGAGTCACAATTTTTAGTCTTCAAAGTCATCCTAAAAATGTAACATTTAAGGTCTATAAGGATGTCTACTGTAGAATTGGCAATTGTGGGGGTAAGTCAAAATTGAGAATCGGCCTCAGATAAGAGAAGAGGTTTGAAGGGGTGTGGAATAGCAGATGGGGGTAGGAATGGGATAGACTTTAGGGTCGTGTGTCAATCATAACACACAAGGGGTCTGACTTGTAGGAGGGGGTAAAGGGCTGTAGACTGCTCTTCATTATATTCTATGACTGTATTAAATACAACCATTGTTACAGTTGTTGACTCAAGTCACGATCCCTTTTCAGAAATAGAGATACTCTTGTGAGAATAAAAAAGGTAGTGAAAAAAAATGCATACCGGTACTTGTCCTTTAAAAAAAGAAGTAAATGCCAGACATATTTCTTGAATTAACAGATTGACTGGTTTTTGTTTTTGTTTCTTCTTCAGAATTTGCAAGATGGTAGAAGCAACTCGCCTACAGGAAATAATCAAGGACTAGTCCAGCAGGCTCCTAACAAGCCAAGTAATGGTAAGTTATGCTCATGTGTGTCTTCATATGTTCACAGAGAACAGGTTTAACAAGATCTAAAAGAATTGTAGGTATGTTCACTGGTTCTGTTTTTATGTTCCAATTTTGTTTTGTTTTGCTTTAACCAATATTGGCTCTCTTACAGAAGCAATCAGGAATGTCTATAATTCATTTTCACTTCATTTTTATGAAGTTTCCCTATTTGATTCATGTGAGAAACAGGATATAGGCCTACTGTATCACTAAGATTTTGTTCTTTATTCACAAGCAGACAATTATCAGTGGCCCCTCTTGCCAAGTCTTTTTCCCCTTATTTTACTTTTTTCTTGTTTTTTGTAGGTGTTAGGATGGGGAACAGTGGTGTTCCTCCTCCTGGCAATATGGATCAACAACATCAACGTCCTCCCACACCCCCACCTCAGGGATTCCCCCACCAAGCTATCCGAGGAGGGAGGGGTCATATTCCCTCTAACAGAGGAGCCTTTTCAGGAAGAAGTCGAGGAAGGAGAGGGCGATAGTGCATTGCCTTTGTAAAATTTGAAAAAACTGACTAGAGAGGATCATTTCATCTTCAGTGACTTCATAAAACAATGTAGAAACTCTGAACGTTGGTGCTGTTACACTGTCATTTGAGTCTTGAATACTCTTATTTGGAACTCGGCAGTTTTGTGAAGTTATCTGTGGCTGCCTTCTATATTACGCTATACCTCTGCAAGCAAAGACTTTATTTTGACACTTGCTCAAAAGTGATTGTGACGTGAGCCAAGCCTAAACCAACTTGACACTGGATGTGGAACGGATGCAGTACAGGGCTCATCGACGAGGTAGTCTAGAGCCTTTGTAGATCAGACCCTGCATTATTTGTTAAACTGAATAAGCATTTATGTGTGCAAACTAGTGCATTGTCATCCCCAGCTTTTTGGGGGCTGAAATATATTCCCCTCTCAGTTTTTTTTCAAATTGCTATTGTAATCATCATTGTTATTAATATTATCCACATTCCAAATCAAATTGTATGCAAATACGCAGGTAGTGAAACTATTTTCATTTTGAAATCCTTTCATATAACTTTTATTGAATCTGAATGTATCGATTCCCTTGGAAGGAATTGGTCAAGGAGATATTTCTAATAGTTTCCATGCCAGTGATACCAAATGTTGCACCTCTTTTATTGATTGCTTTCAATTTCTTTTAGTACTTTGTTTGACAGCATGTAAAAACGACTATTTCATCACTAAAATATTGCCTTTGCATCAGATTCAATCAACTAGGTAGAAGTGCTGACCCCGAAATTGAAGAATGTAGCCAAAAGAAGCGTCAAAATGGATCGCGTGTGCGTGCATTAATTTTTACCATATGCACAGGGAGTGCATTTTGGTAATAACGACCGTCAATTTTTCAGTTTTGTGCACATGGTTATATCTTATCCATTATTTTTTCTTACTCCTTAAAACCTTCACCCATTGAATACTAGGAAGAAATTAACGGGTTTGATTTTATACATACTAGCTGTTGACAAAATTATTTCTTTAGTTAATTAGTCCCTTATAATGGTGTAGGCAGCATGATTTGACACAAGGTTGATTGTACTGTACCCTGCAAAGAGTAAAACCTTCACCTGCACTTTGAAAACCTGTGTATGGTTTTGAAAAGCATCACAAATAAATATGAATTTAATACATAAAAATTCATTTTCACCATTGCACTCATGCCGATCATACAGCTTTGCATAAGGTTATACACAGATTGGTTACATATTTAGAAGTTGCATCCCAGCCAGGGATATGAATTGAACTTTTGTCTTATTTCCTTGATATTTCACTTAAAAAGGAAAAAATGACATTGCTAATGAGCCTTCAAATGTATGTATGTCAAGAAACACAAAGTTGCAGCAAAGTGGAGATAAACAAATGAGAGATGTAAAATTCGAACCCCTGGTTGTGATCTGAATTATCTCATATTTTCCTTTGTTTTCTGTAAACTCTATATTTGATGGATATCAAGGAAACAGCTTTATTTAGTTGGCTATGTCCATAAGATGAAAGGAACATACTTCATCTCCTAGTAGTATTTCTACTCTAACCTTTAATGGACATGGCACTGAGGCCATGCCTATAAATGTATCATTGTGCAAATTTCTACTATTCCTATTTAATAATATGGGGGATAAAGATAAGTATAGGACATGCTTATCTTTAATGTTATTCACTTTGAGTACAAGGCTGAACACAATGTGTGCACCCTCTCCTCTCCCTAGGAAGCTACATTCACATGCACATGTGCATAGCAAGGGCACATTTATCAGTCACACTAGCTATTAGCATTCTGAGTAGGATACTTTCCTCAATAAATTTTTTTTCTTTTCATAGAGATCAAGAAGTCATTGAGAGATTTGACTAATATCATTCATATGTCATATTGAACTATGTGACTGGCATGATCGCATGCTTTTTGTGATGTTTGATGCAGTAATCATGTACATGTATTTGTGTGTACCAACCATCCAACTTGAAATCTTTGTTTACACATTTTTAATATTCTCATCAAATATAAGTTGACATTGTCATAAATTTTTGGTTGAACCATCCTCTTTTCTCTTCTTTGATATACATAAACAGTCATCATCACCCCTGGACATTATATGAACAAGTCAGGAACTAAAGTAGTATAATTCCTAACTTTTGGATCAATAATATGAATGTTGTTTTTGTAGAAATGAACAACTTCATATATCCCTCTTGGAAGAAGACATAGAAATTATTCAGACTAGCCAGTACTATCATAACATGTGCAAGACCAGTTTTACACAACAAATGACCGATAAAGCTTTTGTTTAGGTGTCAAAATAGGGTCTAACTTGTAGACATGTTTTCTATGGTCATACAGTGGAACCATACAATATTTCTAGGTCATCAAAAAAAGGCCCTATAGATACACTTTTGAAATATTGTGTTAAGCATTTAGACAGAGACTGATTCACAATTTCATTGTAAGGGAGGAATTTTAATGCTTTTAAAGGTACTATGTCCCAATTGCAGGCCCAAAAAATGAAAAGGTTAAATTCCAACGGCATTTGAAAGATAATACTAATTTAGAACTTCCCTTAAAAAAAGGGGGCTTGAAAATGTCGTTAAGTGGGAAAATAACGACTATTAGTTGTTGAATTGACTTACGTGCTACCAAGTCAGTAAGTAATAGTCTGATATTCAGACCATTGTACCGAATGGTTATTACCAAAGAAGAAAAAAAGCCAGTCAGTCACTCGATAGTGTCTGACAGTGAATTCTAGCAAGTAAACAGGCTTCCTTGCATAATTTAGGACACTGCTAACGTTAAAGGAGGCAAATTTGATCTCGAGGCAGCATCAGTGGGTAAAATACTAACATTATATGTACGTTTTAATATTTTTAATCACTATATTTTACATCGATGAAGTATTAAGTATATGAAAGCCTCGTTTTCTATAAATGAAATCAACACTGAAATGTATACTCAAGGTTTATATCATTGATATTTAGGTCTAATTATATCAAAGCCGGAGAAGCTAGCTTACATAATTATTGCTACCCCCCGGTATTGTTATTATGAAGGAAGAGGAATGGAGAAGGAGTCATCATGTTCTGTAACGAACTGGACGAGTAGAGGGAGATTGAAAGAGACAGAAGAAAGAGAGAGACAGAGAGAGAGAGACAGAAACAGACAGAGAAAGGGTGTGTAGGGGGGGGGGAGAAAGATATGGAATATGTTTAATTTTTTATATTGCATAAATTATTACAGTTAGCCTAGCCCAGGGGTGGATCCAGCCGGCAGCAAGGGAGGGGGCCTAAAAAGGGGCCCACTTTGTGCGAAAATTTGAAAATCGTGCCGGTCGATTTTTCGCTCAGTGGGGGGAGGGGGGGGGTTGGTAGTGAGCAAAAAAAAAAAAAAATTTGGTAGTGACCACCAAATTTTTTGCACCAAAAAAATTCTACGGAAGGGTGATTTTTTTCCACCGCCACCCCTTGGGCGCCAGGAGGGGGCCCATCTTCTTTTTTCAAAAAAGGGTGTTTTTACCTGTTTTTTCCTAGGGAGGGGGCCCGGCCCCTGGATCCGCCACTGGCCTAGCCCAACACTTGAGCACTGTCAAACAAAATCATTTTCCAGTCTCCAAACACAATGAATGCAAAATAATATATTGTCAGTGATGATCGCAACAAAGCAAATAAGCCGCCCAAGACATTGTCATTGGGAGAGTGGTACTTGTTTTATTCAGTACAAAAGATTCTCACGGAAATAGAGAGCCCTGTTTAAAAGAAACCTTGGAGGGGAAAAACATTATTTATTTTTGTTTTGAGTGTGAACTAAGCAAATTGAAAAAAAATATATGGTAACATGCGAGTATGCATGGGAGGGGGTGTTTCGGGGGTTAAACACCCCTTTGCTCTGTCAAAAAAAAAACTAAGTATGGAGGGAAAAGAAATAGATAGAGAGAAAGAGATTCCCGGAATTCCCGCTTAACAAATTAAAATGCAAAGAAAAATTAGCATTGATAGGATAAGAAGTTCCAAAAGATACCTGAATAAACCAATAAGCGTGGTAATTAGTATTTTAAAAAAAGAAATAAGAAGTAATTTCATGACTGCGCGCAAAGCTATATTCCGCGGTTGCACATAAAGATGTGGGCCCAAAGACCTATGTCTTTGCGGGGGCCGAGTTCATCAATGTAATTTTTTTTTTCCTGTGGGGGTGGGGTGTTGAGTTCTAGGAAGGGTCAGGAATTTGTCCAATTTATCTTTCACCCTATTTTTAATTACACAAAGATTAATCAATTAATATTAAATTTTGGAAAATTATGATTTACTGTTGTGTTTTCTCACAACAAAAAACAAAGAACAGTATAAGGGGGTATTGGTAATGTTGGTGGGCCACCATGAAAACATATGTGGCTAAAAACTGGATTTTGTGCAGTTTTAAGTTGAATGGTTTTGAAGGGGTCTCTTAAATAGTGTTATTTTACATGTTTTTATAATACTGTCATCAAATTTCTCAATTAGATTATTTGAATTTTATGACCCTTCCCAGAACTCAACCCTCCCTAGCGCTTTAAAGATACTATGTCCCTTTTGCAGCCAACATCAAATTCTGTAGAACTTTGCAGGAATTATGTCATGCATGTCCTATCTGTGAAATTTAAACGTTAGCAGTGTCCTAATATTCAAATTATGCAAGAAAACCCGTTTACTTGCTAGACTTCACTGTCAGACACTATTGAGTGACTGACTGATTTTTTTCTCTTCTTTGGTAATAACATACATAAAATGAGCTGTAAAGGTATATGAGCATTTGTCTACATCAATAACCCACTTTCTGTAATGGCCAAAATTAAACTGATTGAATCTTTTCGCAGTACAAAACGTACGACCATTCGGTACAATGGTCTGAAAATCAGACTATTCTTATTGACTTGGTAGCACTTAAGTCGATTCGACAACTATTAGTCGTTATTTTCCAACTTAAAGACATTTTCAAGCCCCCTTTTTTTTAGGGAAGTTCTAAATTAGTATTATCTTTCAAATGGCGTTGGAATTTAACCCTTTTCATTTTTTGGCCTGCAAATGGGACATAGTACCTTTGCTCCCTCGCCGGGTCACGAAAGAAAATTGCCATCAAATTTCAAACACCCCCCTTTTAAAATGTCTGCGTACGCCACTGTATGGTAATGATTGATTGAGGGGAATATATCCAAAACTGTAATTTCGGGGCCGCCGGGCTATAGCTGATCTGACAGCTCAGGATCAGGATAGGAGCAACGAAACAGATCAACTTACTTTGGATTCGTTCATTATAACTAGGGGAGAAAAAGATCTGGGGATGTAATTTAACATACGTATTTCCTCGGCATTAAATAAAACAAAGATAACTTTGACATTTGAAAATATATATATATATATAAATATATGATTAAAACATTTATATAAGTTTGGAACTGGAATTTCTCAATGTTATAATGTTATAATGATAATTCCATTTCTAGAACCCCAATTATCGAATCGATCTTTCGTTTTGTCACGTGATATCATCTAGGCAACCGAACGCTATTATTCTGTTGTTGCTGCATGAATTCCGGATCCATTCCATATATTAACCTAAATTTACGTAAGACGATTATGGTTGTTACATTATCCTCTATGATTATATTGATATTCATATTTTTAAAACTCTGAAAATAATTATATTTGATTTGTATCAGTAAAGGCTTATATATTTTAAAGACCGCGTACAGAGACGTGAGAGTGTGAGTTGAATGATGTGCGACTGTGAATAGATCACGGTCCCACTAATGTTTTTTTGTGTATTGCTGTGATGATGTATATTTTTCTTCTTCTTCTTCTTCGCCGCCGCTATAACTTATAAGTACAAGCCACTGCACCGTAGGTTATATTCTCGTACTTATGTAGGTGCTGCATGCTGTGCAGGTATATATTTATATAGTGACTCAATAAAAGACCTACAGGTAGTACAGTACAGCCTCTCAGTACAACTACATCATACATGTAGACCTACACTACAGCCTACAGGCTACAATTAGTAAAGAAAGAGGGAGAGAGCGGGCCTCGTCAAAATTTATAATGTTTATTGTTAGATTTAAAGTCAAAATAGATCTAGGTCTAGTAATATTAAGTAGTATATAGTATCTACTCATCTAGAATTTAGAAGTAGAATAGAATACTGAGGAATAGATCTAACTAAGTAACTAGGTCTAGTAATTGTTCATTTCAAATTTGATTTCTGACTCGGGAGTGCCATGCCCATGCATACCAAAAGCAGTGCACAGTTAAACTAAGGTCTTACTACTACTAGACTTAGTTAGACTAAGCGAGAGAAGATTGCAATAAATATTAAAGCTGTAACTTTTAGAGTCAGATCTTACCAAACATTGCATTGCAATGGGAGAGTCTGGTATTAAGTTTGGTCGCACAGTCACAATTAAATCCCCTTCCCCAAATCCAGGCAAATGAATCTTTAGTTTATCTTTCTAGGTTGATTCTTCATCATCATCATTATCATCATCATCGATATACGGGAGTGAGGTAGTCCTGTAGATCTTCCGGTCGTCTTCCAAGATATAAGTTTAATTGACAGTTTGCAACTTAAAACGTAGTGCAGAATGCGTGGATGTCAGGTTACATAAAATTGTTTAGCAAGCCAAGGATTCTTGCTTGGACAATGTCGTCGCACAGGTGGCAGAAGGGCGTAAGCGCGCGAGCGTCTCAAAAACTTCTTTTCGAATTATTTGCATTTAAAGGTTTGTTTTATATTTAAACTGCTTTCTGTCCCGAAAATTGGTTTAAAATTTAAAAGACTAATAGAAATGTTATAGTTAAACACGGACACAACATTTTTTAGGAAATAATTCAGTTTTATAAAAGTTTGAGGCGATTTAGTGCTAACGCCCTTCTGCTTTGCGCTTCATTTTTGACCTAAAATTCGAGCTAACGCCCTTCTGCTACCCAGGCGACGATGTTATTCTATCTGATTTAGGTTTGCATACATCGGCATGATATTTTGGCCTGGAATAATAATCTTATTTTTTAATGTTAACAATAATTCCCCAATGTTAATGAAATGTGTTCTTATAATGTATTTTTTTTTTTCAATCTTAAGGGAAACTAGTCTCAGTGGTGAGTGACTGCATGACTTGAAAGCTACTCTGTGCAGCTAATCATCATGCCTGCCAAAAAGGAGCAAATTTCTCTTCAGAAGGAGATTCTGAACCAGGAGATGTGGGATGAATTATTGAGTCTTGAAGGACTGACAGGTAATAGAGATGGAAATACATGTAAATCCTATCATGATCAAATGTCGGATCATAATTATTGTTACTTAGCTTATTTAAGTCAGTTCAGAATATCAAAAGCCCTCCTTTTTTCCTGTTTAATGGTATTGACCTGTCTACTTTTAAACTGGCAATAATTTGTTTACTAAACAAAGAATGTGATCCTTTAGACCTTAAATTTTACCATGAAAAAAACCTCAGAACTTTGAGAAAGGAATAAAGAATTTTTTTAACATTATGCCTAATAGACCCGACACTTTCCTCATCATATTCAAAATAGATTTCTGAGACATAGGTCTGCACTGTCTGGAATGTTTTTTACCATCTTAATTTGATCACAGAAATTCATGAATGTTTTGTTATATTATCTGTCATGAAGAAGATGATTTGTGTATTTTTGTGTTTGCTATGTCCAGTTATTGATGTATATCAGAAATGGTGTGGACCGTGTGCTGCAGTACTAAGTCTCTTCAAGAGGCTCAGGAATGAGATTGGAGATGATCTGCTCAGATTTGCTGTGGTGAGTGTATATTAATTTTAAATAATATTGATGGATTAGTTTTATATTGTGGTAAATCCCTGAATGATTCTTTACCAGAACCTCTGCTTTCACTTTACATAGAATCTAACTTGCGTACCGTATATTGCGATTTGTCAAGTAAGCCTTGGCAAGCTATTTGATTTCTCAGGCCACAAAAGTATAGTATTTTGGTATCCGGATAATTGAAAATTATAAATTATTTTCTTTAAAAAAGGGAAGTTTTCTTCGTACTTGTAAATGAGAGAATAAACTTTGATTCTCATCCAATAGTCTAATGATATATACATGTGTATATATATTTTTGTTATTGCTTAGGCTGAAGCAGATAGCATCGAAAGCCTTGAGAGGTACCGTGGAAAATGTGAGCCTTCATTCCTTATGTATGGGAGTGGTCAACTGGTCAACGTGGTGAGGGGGGCCAACGCTCCTGCAATCCTCAAGAATGTAGAACGAGAGCTGAAACAGGAACACAAGGTTCTAGAGGAAGGAGTAGAACGAGTAGTGGTAAGAATTCAATAATATTAATAGTAAAATTTGTGAAAAGCTGCTGTTGAATTTATTATTTGTGATGAAGGTTTCCAACCCTTTTAATCAGGGTAGGCACATTAGTGACCAATACACCAGTTTACGAGTACAACAGTGCGCATGAGCAGACATGGGCGCCATTTTAATTTACAAGTAAACAAAGCTGTTTACCCCACTGACCTCTAGAGGTCAGTGGTTTACGCGTAAATTAAGATAGCGCCCATGCAAATATAATGTGGGCGCACAGCCCAGGCAGTGACGCTACAATATATGCGCATCTGAAAACATTGATGATGCAATGTTTACGCTCATATTAAAATGGCGGCCTTAACCGTGAAAGGGTTTATTGGAGGAAGGGTCTGTCTGAGTGGATCCTTGGCCTCTTACCCAAGTGTTGGGTTTATATGTATGTTACTGTTTACCCCTTTGTTTATCCGGTACCATGCTACTTACAATGTTTTGTCTTTATACATGTGTGACTTGGGTATAGCAATTTGATTTGTCCAACTAAATGTTGTGACTATATCTTTGTTTAGATCAAGGATCCCCTGCTAGCAGCCTTTGAGGCTGAAGAACAACAGGCAGCACAGGCAGAAGAAGTTGAGAAGAAGAGACAAGAGGAGGATGCAAGGAGTAAGTCATACTATCATTTCTTCTTTCATTCCATTCATCATTCCATTCATCATTCCATCTCTTATTCCTTTCACTTTTGTGGAGCGAAGAAAGAAAGGCAAGGCATTATACCTTACTGCATATCTTCTATCATTCAATCATGCTCGGATCAAAGAAGAGTCATAGCTTTCTATCATTTGATCTTTCTTTCCATTATTTTGCTCATTTTTTTATGTTTGAATATTGACATAAAATATGATCACATAGGCCAAACTTAATTATCAAAATGTCAACTAAGACTATTAAATGTTTCAAAGAACATGATCAATTGATTATATCTTGTTTGATACATGAGTGTAATCTCACATTCATCGCATTAGGTGGCCTTTCATTTGAAATGAATTTCTTGCTTACTGATATTTATTTAAACAAATAATTCTAATGATTGATTGCTTTTGCTGTGAAATTAATCAAGTTCTTAGAGTATGATTCAGATAAATGGATGAAAACACTCGTGGTGTAGACTCATGGAATATAATGTCATGATATCTTTATTGTAACAATATTAATTCACTTCACTTTTTCCCCTCATTAAATAGCATATTTCTTACAGTAAATCTGCTTTCAGTAACTTTGTGCTATGTGCTAATCTCCCTTTGCATTTGCTAATACCTAAAATCTCTTTCATATTTTGCTGTATGCCATCATTAAATTTGTTCACAATCATTAATTTTCAGTCCATTTCAACTTATCATCAGCTTTCAATTGCAGATCTCTTGTTTTTCCTTGACCAGATTCTAGAAGTCTGGAATTATTTCAGCCTTCTGTACTTCTTGGCATTTACCAATTATGGCTTCATGGACCATCTGATTCAGCAGATCAGATGCATCATAACAGTAGTCATTTAGTTGAAAAATCAAATAAGTTAGTCAGAGCACAAATGGAATAGATATTCTGATAGTGTAGTTTTTACCCTTTCCAATTTACTAACCGGACCTTTCTCTGCGTCTTTAGTCAAGGAAATAAAAGAATTAGGTGATGAAGGAGAGGTTAGCGTGAGACCAGTAAGTCAGGGTACAGTAGACACCTTGATGCATGACAGACAAGATGGATCACAGACAGGTATTCAACTACAATGGCATTGTATCAATTAGTTTTATGCCCTTCTCTCAGTCACTGAGTACACATACAGGTATTCAACTACAATGGCATTGTATCAATTAGTTTTATGCCCTTCTCTCAGTCAGTCAGTACACATACAGGTATTCAACTACAATATGGCATATTGTATCAATTAGTTTTATGCCCTTCTCTCAGTCACTGAGTACACATACAGGTATTCAACTACAATGGCATTGTATCAATTAGTTTTATGCCCTTCTCTCAGTCAGTCAGTACACATACAGGTATTCAACTACAATATGGCATATTGTATCAATTAGTTTTATGCCCTTCTCTCAGTCACTGAGTACACATACAGGTATTCAACTACAATGGCATTGTATCAATTAGTTTTATGCCCTTCTCTCAGTCACTGAGTACACATACAGGTATTCAACTACAATATGGCATATTGTATCAATTAGTTTTATGCCCTTCTCTCAGTCACTGAGTACACATACAGGTATTCAACTACAATGGCATTGTATCAATTAGTTTTATGCCCTTCTCTCAGTCACTCAGTACACATACAGGTATTCAACTACAAGGGCATTGTATCAATTAGTTTTATGCCCTTCTCTCACTCACTCAGTACACAACCAGGGCCCTTACAAAGAGTTGATATCAATCGCAACTTATTTGCGATTGATATCAATCGCAAATATATATGTACATAAGAAATAGGAGACTGCAAACTTGCGATTGATTGGAGGACTTACGATTGATTTGGATCAATCGCAACTCTTTGTAAGACGGGGCCCAGGTACTCAAATACAGGGTATTGTAGCAATTAGTTTTATGCCCTTCTCTCACTCACTCAGTACAGAGACAGGTAATCAATTACAAGGGTATTGTATCAATTAGTTTTATGCCCTTCTCTCACTCACTCAGTACAGAGACAGGTAATCAAATACAAGGGCATTGTATCAATTAGTTTTATGCCCTTCTCTCACTCACTCAGTACACAACCAGGGCCCCGTCTTACAAAGAGTTGATATCAATCGCAACTTATTTGCGATTGATATCAATTGCAAATATATATGTACATATGAAATAGGAGACTGCAAACTTGCGATTGATTGGAGGACTTACGATTGATTTGGATCAATCGCAACTCTTTGTAAGACGGGGCCCAGGTACTCAAATACAGGGTATCGTATCAGTAAGTTTAATGCCCTTCTCTCACTCACTCACTCAGTACACAGACATGTATTCAATTACAAGGGCATTATATCAATTAATTTAATGCCCTGGTCACTTACTCAGTACAGAGATAGACACTGGTATTCAATTACAGTTTAATGCCCTTCTCTCACTTACTCAGTACACAGACAGGTATTCAATTCAGAAGAGCATTAAACTAATTGATATAATGCCCTTGTAATTGAATACCTGTCTGTGTACTGATCGAGTGAGAGCTAGAAGGGCATTAAACTGTAATTGAATACCTGTCTCTGTACTGATCGAGTGAGAGAAGGGCATTAAACTGTAATTGAATACCTGTCTGTGTACTGATCGAGTGAGAGAAGGGCATTAAACTGTAATTGAATACCTGTCTGTGTACTGAGTGAGTGAGTGAGAG
This sequence comes from Mesocentrotus franciscanus, assembly GCA_037976565.1. Lineage (NCBI taxonomy): Eukaryota > Metazoa > Echinodermata > Echinoidea > Camarodonta > Strongylocentrotidae > Mesocentrotus > Mesocentrotus franciscanus. The sequence goes on along the minus strand of CP137668.1, from coordinate 1,372,799 downwards.
AAGGGCATTAAACTAATTGCTATAATGCCCTTTTAATTGATTACCTGTCTGGTAAATGAATTTCTGTCTGTGCACTGAGTAAGTGACAGAAGGGCATTGTAGCAATTAGTTTAATGCCCTTCTGTAACTTACTCAGTACACAGACAGGTACTCAAATAACTCACAACTACAAGGGCATTCATGCCCTACCATTAATCACACGGTGCATAGAATAAATTCTTACAGTGATGGTTGGTACTATGTCCCATTTGCAGGCCAAAAAAAATGAAAAGGTTAAATTCCTACAGCATTTGAAAGATAATACTAATTTAGAACTTCCCTAAAAATGAAAGGGCTTGAAAATGTCTTTTGTGGGAAAATAACGAGCATTAGTTGTTGAATTGACTAGTGATTGCAATCATTTTAGTAATACATGTAGTCTGATTTTCAGACCCTTGTACCGAATGGTCGTACGTTTGTGCTGCGCAAAGATTCAATCAGTTTAATTTTGGCCATTACAAGAAGTGGGTTATCGATGCGTGTAGACAAATGCATGCATGCTCATGCATGTGCCTTTACAGCTCATTTTATGTATGTTAATACCGAATAAAAAAAACAAGTCGGTCAGTCACTCAATAGTGTCTGACAGTGAAGTCTAGAAAGTAAACGGGTTTCCTTGCATAATTTATTTGAATAATAGGACACTCCTAACGTTTAAATTTCACAGATAGGACAGACGTGACATATTCATAATTCCTGCAAAGTTCTACAGAATTTGATGTTGGCTGCAAATAGGACATAGTACCTTTAATAGTTAAGTGTGATCTAAAGAGTGAAGTACACGTAGATGTCAGTGTATATCAATCGAATTATGGCTCATTTATAATTCACTACTCAGTACTCAGTAAGTGCACATATTTAAAAAAACAACACATACTCAGTGCATCTAATGTATATTATTTATAGCTCAGTGTATTTAGTATATAGAATATTATTCCGAAACGATTTAGAGCTGTTTATTCACAGACAATAATGGATTCACAAAGTCAATTGGCTATATACAACTTTCACCAGACAATTCATGTCAAATATCTACTGTACCTGCCTTGTTCTGCACAAAGTCACAAAGTTACATGGGATATTGTTACACAGCTTGTGAATCAAATCAGTACCTCTATATATACATGTACATGTATGTAGCACAATTATCTTTAGTTTAATAGTAATTGATGTTTAGAATACTAAGTAAAATCAGTAATGATTTCTAAGTTCATTCAAACATATATTCCCAATATTTTGTTTAATGCTCTATTGAAAAGTAATGATATTATCACTCAAGATATGTATTGTTAGATAGCTGTATATAGTAAATGGAAATGCTATTTATATAATTACCCAGTACCCGGTCACTTTTGTAAGTAATCCTGTTATTTGCTGATTATTCTATGTAAGCAGCACAAGATAGGCCAAACAAATACCCAGCTTAATATATACATATTTTATGCTGCTAATCCTTCTTTCCCTATTCTGCATTCTGCAATATGCTTTCTATCTGCCAATCTGCTCTTAAATGTTCATCACTACAAAATCACTATGCCATTTTTCATATCTTTATTTAGCACAAATATTTATATCTCACTCAACTTATCAAATCTAACAGTAATCATTTTATTAACTGTAAATTAACAGCCATTAGAATAGAAATTAACACTCTTTGATATACAGTGGCAGTTTTATGTTTCGTACATTGATGTATTGTACTAGTGTAGTAATTTAATGGATAGTTGTGCATGTATTTGAATCTGGGCACATAAATAACACCTCTAAATACTTCATGCATATACAAAATTTAACCAAAAAATCCAGCAAAAATATGTCCTTATAATAGTCATTGTTAAGAAAACTTTCTTCATATATATATATATATAAATCAAAGTGATCAAATTCTCGGACTAAATGCAAGATTTGTTTTGTTCATTTCAAGGGTATTATGAAAATGAAATTTATGTACAAATTTTTCCTGCAAACACTCAAGGGTGATTAGTATTTTCACACATCTAGATGAATATATCAAAGTAAATATTCTTGTATCAGTAATGATGTTTAGATATTTAGCCAAATATAAAGACAAAGGCATAGTTTATGTGTAAATCTTGAGAAAGTGTGGGTATAAAAGTTATATTTAATACTGTTATAATGATGCATTCTACAGAGCCACTGCCTAAAGAAGTCACAGTTGTTCTCATCAAGCCGGACGCTGTTGCTAATGGCCATGTGGATAATATCATTGCTAAGGTTAGTAATTGGTTCAACAATTGTCTACTGGAGGGTTGTATAATTTATTTTGTGAAATAAATTGCATTCATTCTCTAGAGTCTATGTTCAAACAAGTGAATAAAGACAACTTTCAGAATGACAGGATTTTTTTAAATTTTAATTATACAGTGGTAGATTTGGGGGGGGGTCATCTTCCAAAGAGTGCATGTATAAGTTTATGTGGGCACCCCCCCCCCCTCTTTTTCAAATCCTGGATCTGCAAGTGCTTGTGTTTTATTTCATTTTGTTTTAATTAAGGGCATAGCATCAGCTTTTTCTAATTCATCATGTAGCAAGAAATTGTCTACTCTTTGTTGAATTAGGAGTTGTTAATCTGTTTGGTTGCAATGAGGATGAAAATAATGGTACTCTTCACCGATCTTTCTCTATTTATTCTCATAGATTGAGGAGCATGGTTTTGAGATCCTGGCTACGGAAGATAAGACTCTGACTGAAGATGAAGCGAGAGAGTTCTACAAACAGCATCAAGAAGAAGATCACTATGAGGAGCTTGTTACCTTCATGGCTAGTGGTCCTAGCAAAATTCTTGTCTTGACCCGAGGTGACACGGGTGAAGGGGTCGTGTCGGATATCAGGAATCTGCTAGGACCCAAGGATATTGAAGTTGCCAAGGAGGAAGCACCTGAAAGGTAGCTACTCTGAATCTCTTTAGGTTATATCTATCAGGAATATTGCTCTTTCTTTTCAGCAATATCTCAAGAGCAATTGATAAAGTAAATAAAATCCCAATTTGATAGTGATGTGCATGTATGCCTCCACAGCAAAGATAAAGGGTTGGGATTAGGGTCAATCACTCCCAGGTCGAAATTCCAGTTGATACCAGTTCAAACCAGTAAGGATTTCCAACTGGTATGTACTGGTTTGAACTGGTCTCAACTGGTCTCAACTGGTACCAGTTAATACCAGTTGATACAATTTGGAAACCAGTAGAAATACCAGTTGACATCTGAGACCAGTTGATATTACCAGTTGATTTACCAGTTGAAAACCAGTAGATGATTACCAGTTGATTTACCAGTTGAAAACCAGTAGAAATACCAGTTGACATCTGAGACCAGTAGATATTACCAGTTGATTTACCAGTTGATGATTACCAGTTGATTTACCAGTTGATTTACCAGTTGAAAACCAGTAGAAATACCAGTTGACATCTGAGACTAGTTGATATTACCAGTTGATTTACCAGTTGATTTACCAGCTGAAAACCAGTAGAAATACCAGTTGACATCTGAGACCAGTAGATATTACCAGTTGATTTACCAGTTGATTTACCAGTTGAAGATTACCAGTTGATTTACCAGTTGATTTACCAGTTGAAAACCAGTAGAAATACCAGTTGACATCTGAGACCAGTTGATATTACCAGTTGATTTACCAGTTGATTTACCAGCTGAAAACCAGTAGATGATTACCAGTTGAAAACCAGTAGAAATACCAGTTGACATCTGAGACCAGTTGATATTACCAGTTGATTTACCAGTTGATTTACCAGTTGAAAACCAGTAGATGATTACCAGTTGAAAACCAGTTGATTTACCAATTGAAAACCATGAGATGATTACCAGTTGATTTACCAGTTGAAACTGTTAGATGATATACCAGTTGATTTACCAGTTGAAAACCAGTAGATGATTACCAGTTGATTTACCAGTTGACCAGTAGAATACCAGTTGATTTACCATTTCAAAAACCAGTTCATTGTATCTTGTGCATATTCATGATTAATTTGCATATTTTCACAGAAAATATAATTATCATGATATATCAAGCTAATGTGACAATGCACATTAATTTTGTGATTGTTAATTTCTTAGTCAATCATTGACAAATATATTATATATGTTTGATCATGTTTTTCATCTAATTTAAAACGTAAAAATAGATATATTGATACATATAATTACTAACCAGGAAACAAAATGTATAATTTTGTATATATCTATGGTACGAGTTCCAAATTTCTAAAATGGAATGAGACTTATCTGTATAGACTGTAATCAACCTCAAATGATCTCTGTGATGGGGTAATTGCAAGAGTTTATATATTATGGTCCTCTTGGAGGCCAGATGCCAATATTGATTATTGATTATCACAATATCTGTTGATTACTGGTCTCAACTGGTAAATCATCTGGAAATATCAACTGGTATATCAACTGGTAAATCTACTGGTTTTCAACTGGTAAATCAACTGGAAATATCAACTGGTATATCAACTGGTAAATCTACTGGTTTTTCAACTGGTTTGTCAACTGGTCTCAGATAGCGTTGTCTCAATTTCCATATTAAAAACCAGTTGAATATACTGGTTTGAACTGGTACCAGTTGACTACTGGTTTGAACTGGTACCAGTTGACCAGTTGCCTACTGGTTTCAACTGGTTTTTCGACCTGGGCTTAGAGGTCATAGGTCATTGAGTTACGATACATCAAAAATTATACATTTGTTAGGAAATCAGCATGATTCCCATTTGATTGTAAGTGGGCCGACCATGACCTACAGCCAGACCTTAACAATGATATCTAGTAAGTCCCTTGTTTGATTATCTCAAACTGTACATTCCATTTACATTTAGGTAAAATGTGTTTGAAGCATCATGAGTTATCAGAGAAATATGGCTACTAGAGTCTTATTCCTGTAGTTTGTACAAGCAATTTAAATGTTCAAATTCAAATTTTTTAATTTAATAATTGTGATTTCCTCAAGATTGAAATTTTGCTTAATACAAAATCTCTTTCTTGTCTATCTTCTCTTCAAGCTTGCGAGCTCAGTTTGGTACAGATAAGAAAATGAATGCGATGCATGGAGCAGACTCATCAGAAACAGCTGCAAGGTATGTCGTGTGTCAAAAAAAAATCTAAAAAGCTTGTACTTTACCCATACTGTAATCAAAATGGTTTTGAAGAAGTGAAATGTTTGCATGTGCCCTTTTCTTGCTTCTATTTTTTACACTTTTTTTCTTGTTTTCCCCATCATATCCTTATATTTTATGGAACAGGTGTTATATCAATATATTATTATCATCCTTATTTGTATCACTTCTTTTTTTATAATACACCCTCTTTCTCCTCTTCCATTCCTCCTCTGTCTACCCTTTTATCCCCTTTAGGTTGTAGTGCTCTCATTTTTTCCCTCTTACTATTTATCATCTAATCGATGATCACTCCATTATGCCTTGCTGTTTACTATGTAATTTATTTCTTTGTTACCTTACAGAGAGCTAGCATTCCTTCTTCCTAGCTTCAACATTCCCCTTGTACCAGGGACTGGTCCTCCACCAACCATTGAGAAAACCTTGGCTCTTATCAGACCAAGCGCACTCAAGGATCATAAAGGTATCAATTCTCACATCATGTAGCAGCACACCTTCCTTTCTTTCCTCCTTTTTAAAATGATTACCTAATTTGAAATATCCTCTTTGGCGATATTTTGAGATTCATTCAAGTAACAAGTATATTACCTGTGTATTTTCCATGTACGATGTAGATGGCTTTTGTCAGAATTTTGTAAGAAGACATAGTCAATAGATTATGCACTATGACGGATTGAGAAAAGGCTAGGAAGTCAGTTTTCAAGTATTTTGACTTCACTGTTTCAGTCCTTTTCAAACAGAATATCACACAGCTAGAATGAATTCTGATTCATCATATCTGGGTGTGCTTTCATGATTTTGATTTAAAACAATTAGTATCCTGATAAAAGCAGAATTATTCTGAAAGCACATAGAGATATAGTTTCAATGTGCTATGTACTACAGGAAGCAGATGATGATGACGATGATTACATTTGTTATGATACAGATGAAATGCTCCAGAAGATTCAAGAGGCTGGATTTGAGGTATGCCTTCAGAAGATGGTACAGCTAACAGAGGAACAAGCTAAAGATTTCTATAAAGAACAAGAAGGTACTGCACACTTTGAAGATCTCATCAGGGAGATGACAAGGTTAGTTCATGCCACTTCTGTTGAAGATTTCTAACTTTATTCACTTATAATTTAGAGATATGCATGGGTATGTTTATTTATCCAAAATAATTCAGTAGTTTGTATTGAATGAGAAAAGATTGGATTGTCCAGTGGACATGTCACCGAACATGTACATCCACTTGACTCGTTTTTGACTCCCAGCTGTAGAATGAACATCTTTTAGTAAGATATTGTTATGAAAATTTGGCTCTGTGTTTGCCCAGTTGGATGTAAGGTATTATAGGACTGCTTTATTTACCATATATGGAAATTTAGCTGAAAATGAGTGTAATAATGGGCGAGCTTTTGTTGTAGAAAATTTGAGTATTTGGAAAGGAATGGTGCGTATTACATCCACATAGTATAATGAATATCATTGACATGTAATAATGCAATAAAAGATATCTGAGAATAGAAGATGATTTTAATTGAAAGTGGACTAATGGTTCCTGAACTCAAAAGAAGGACACTTCTTTAATACTACAATTGTTGTTTTGATTCACTCTGCAACTTAATTATTGTTTTTCTCCATGTCTCTATACCTCTCTGTTTGACATCAGTGGTGAGGTTCTTGCTCTAGGTCTTGCCAAAGAGTCTGCCATTCAATCCTGGAGAGATTTCATTGGACCTACCATCATTGATGAAGCCAAGGAGAAAGCTCCTGAAAGGTGAAATCACTTACTGTTCAATAATCCATATGAATATCACTTGTTATATAAGATCTGCAGCCATATGTAGCATTATTGATTATTCAAATAATGATTGAATACAAAAGTAACAAAGTCTATGATTATGGGGGTGATATTAATGTCAATAGTAAAATGGTGCCTTTATTCTTGATTACAGTTTACACATTGCGCGTAGGTCGGTAGCCATATATAGCATTGTTCAAATGATAATTGAATACAAACGTAACAAAGTCTATTATGATTATGAGAGTGATATTTATGCTATTAAATGGTGTCTGTGTATTTTATTGCAGTTTACGAGCTCAGTACTCTGTCCCAGATACTCAAGTGAATGTAGTCCATGGTAGTGACTCAGTAGGTAATGCAGAGAAAGAACTAGGGTTCTTCTTCCCCAAACAAACCACATTAGCTGTCATTAAACCTGATGCTACTGGAGAACATAAAGGTGAGATTGTCCTTCTGTTGTGAACTAAAATTACTAATTTGTCCTTTCTCTCATTATTTTTTTAGAATTTGTTTAGTTTGAGCAGACATATTTTCCGTAGTAGGCAATGTGAAGACTTAAATATTAACCCATACCATATCAGGAGGAATATGTTTGTTTCCTCACATAAAGATCAAGAATATTAAGTAAACAATTAAGGAAAAAGTAATTATACAATTATGACTACATGTACTGACAACAAGATGGAAGCTGTTTGTGTATAATTTTCTTGTAGCAAGGCTGCAGCTACATGACAAGTAACATATTCTGAATTTTCCCGAGAGTATTTTATAAATGCAATACTGTTAACTCTGTTATTTTCGCGTGATTAATTTTTCTCGCTGAGCCACCCCAAAACAATATTCGCGGGTTCCTAAATTTGCGTTCCACTCAATTCATCCTGTTCAAAACATGCATAAGAAGTCATGCTTATATTTTTGCGAGTTCTAAAATTCGCGCTTGCCGATCTTAGCGCGAAATCCACGAAAATGAATGTACCGCGAATATTTCCGCGTTTACAGTAGTCAGATTTTGACTGATATCTTGTAGTTGTTTCCATATGTTCTTGTCAAAAATTTAAAAATGTAAATGAATCTGTTTAAGCTTATTTGTTTTTAATATGGTGTATATATGCTGCAAATGCTGTATTTGGTTTTGACTGGTATCACATTTTTGTTACACCTTACAGAAGCCATCATTGAAAAGATCAAAGAGGCAGGATTTAACATCAGTCTTCAGAGAGATGTAGAGCTGAACAAGGAACTGGCATCTAAGCTCTACATGGAGCATGAGGGCAAGGAATTCTATGAGAACCTCATTGAACACATGTCAAGGTATGTCCAGTGATTTCTGAAGATTTCTTGAAGACATTCTCTGCTTTAAAGCATGAAAACATCCAAATTTACCTAGCTTATTTGATCTTTAATCATGAACTCATGCAACCACTTCCTGTGGACACCCAGAAAACTTTTATTTCTTCAATGGTTCTTGCTCTAGGGCCAGTCTTGTGCAACCATATATTCATCTTCCTCAATTTTTAGCTCATCCGGCCCTTCGGGCCGGATGAGCTTATGCCATGGCGTGGCGTCCGTCATCCGTCCACATTTTTTCAAAATGCTTCTTCTTCGTTATTTTTCAACCGATTTTGATTCTGATTGTTTCATATGATAGGGCTAGGAGGGGGATTTAAAACTTCTACACAGAATCATGAAATTCATTATCTATGCTAATTTATGCAAATTTATTCGAAATCACAAAAAATGCTTCTTTTCCTTCATTTCTTGACCGATTTTGATTTGGTTTGCTTTATCTGGTAGAGCTAACTTTGGTACACTAAACTTCTACACAGAATTTTAAATTTGTTCTCCATTTATTAATTATGGTAATTTATGCAAATTTATTCCAAAAATAATTTAAAAATCACAAAAAATGCTTCTTCTCCTTCATATTGTGACCGATTTTGATTTGATTTGCTTTATATCATAGAGCTAACTTTGGTACACTATACCTCTACGCAGAATTTTGAAATTTTTCTCCATTAATTAATTATGGTAATTTATGCAAAATTTATTCCAGAAAAAACAAAAATTGCTTCTTCTCCCTCATTTCTTGACCGATTTTGATTTGGTTTGCTTTATCTGGTAGAGCTAAATTTGGTTTACTAAAATTCTATGCAGAATTTTGAGATTTTGCTCCATTGATTAATTATGGTAATTTATTCAAATTTATTCCAAAAATAACAAAAAATGCTTCTTCTCCTTCATTTCATTTTTAAAGTTTTGTGCAAAATATTAGGATGATTATTTGCAAATTAGATCCTCACAGAAAACACTTGATTTGTGGATTAAAAAGAGGAGAAAAGAGAGGTTGAAAATTAAATGTTCAGAACGCATTTTGTTTTCAGCAAAGCGCTACTCCCGGCGCTACTAGCGCAAAGCCAGGATAGGCCTAGGCATGGCAATCACACTGCATACCCCCTTGCACACACACTTTTTTGGATAAGTAGAACTATGGTAGTAGGGTCCATGGTAGAACAATGCTCACAGTTATTGTTTATGCTGGTGGCCCAATCTGGCAAAAATATAACAATTTTATAAATGATAGGAAATATCAAGAAATGATAAATGTACTAGCGAATATAAATTTAGAGAAATGGTGGTCGTTTTACGAATGGAGCATTCCAGTTTTTATTTTTGACCAGTTCAAAAGTGTACCACATAAAATTTACGATATTTGTTGTTGCGAGATGCGGATGAGCGCTACGTCATTGACGTTCTGGTTAAGTAGACACATCATAATTTAATCCAAAAGAGTGTTTACCTCAATCACAGCTGTATTGTAATATTTGGTATTTTTTAATTGTCCTAGTTCTTTGCCTGTTGTCTACTGATTCCTTTTAGGCAATGTATTAATTTTCAATATACATATATTGAAAATACTTAGACTACCTATTGGTGATTTTAACTGAGAAATTTCATTCTACACATGTCTGAGAAGTAATTCCCAAATGTCATAGTTGATTTTTTTTTCATTTACTGATGTGATGATGCAGTGGTCTATCAATGGTGATGGTGTTATCCCGTGAGGATGCCATTGACGGTTGGAGAACCCTGATGGGACCTACAGACCCTGATTATGCTAGGGAACATGCTCCAGAGTCGTTGAGGGCGCTGTTGGGTAAGGACGTCATGCAGAATGCTGTTCATGGCAGCTCTAACCCAGAGGAAGCCAAGACAAGGATTGAGAGACTCTTCCCTGATGTTGAAGTACTACCTGGAGGAGAGGTCAAAGGTGAGTGAGGTCAATGGTTGTCATCCTAGACATAATTATCTATTTTGATGCAGTGCCCTCAATTTTTGATCTTCGCTAAATGCATCTCAGATATGTTCAAGAAACCGGGAAACACCTTTCTCATTGATATCAGTGAATTCTAATCCCTTCTTTTCCCTTTCTCTACAGAAGGAGACAGTGACAGTAGATATTTGCCTAATAAGTACTAGTAGTATCAGTAACAGTGACTGTCTCTATTGGATCTGCTGAATAAATCATTTGCTGACTGAATAAAAACAATTCCAGCAGCTAATCAGATCTTCTTCTATTTTTTTTTTTCTTTTTGGGGGGCCATGCTTTTTGAGGGATGGAGTTTCAGTTGTTTACTTCATTCCTATGATTACATGATTTACTTTGTTGTCTGCAAGATAAGTAGCTTTAAGATGTGTGTATTCAGTGCCTCTATTTCTTTCATTGCAACTTCTTTTTTTACATATGCATTGTGAAAAGAGATTATCTTGAATTGATTTAACATTATGACTGCGGTCTGTTCATTTTCAGGGAACTATATATCACTCCTTTTTTCTTTTCCTCTAAATATAGAAGCAATGGTATAAATGCGCTGTTCAAAATGACTTTGTTTTTTATTGCGAGGTCTCTGTTACATTTTGCTTTACAAATCAGTGACCTCTAGTGCTATTTAAAAAAATTCTCTCAGATTGCTTTGACAGTGATGACTGCCAGCCAAAGTTAAGAAATGCATCTCATATCTTAGTTAAGTTTTATTCATGTAAGGCTTCTCAAAAGTAATGACTGGTCATTACATTTTTTTTCAGTTTGATCTGTCACCACAACTTTAATAAGCCAAGCATATATATTTTACAATGTCACCCCTCTAATAAATCAAAATGGGAGCAAATGAAGTACATATAAATGCATGCTGGAGTAGCTTACAGTTAGTTCCCCTGAGCCTGGTTTGTATACATTGTAAGCCACATTTCTCTCATACTTGTACTAGACTCCATAACAAGTATATCAATGGACCAATCTCACGGTGAGATATATATATATATATATACTTCCATATGACACTTCAAATATATTCAGTCAAATTCAGTGTTCATTGCCTTCACAGATTTTTAAATTTTCAATTTTTTTCATTTGCTTTGTGTGTGTTAGTATGCATGCTGAATTTGAAGTTGTTCATTTCAGTCTTCTTGATTATTCTTCTGTATGTATGCATGTTGAGTTGATTCTTTTGGCTGTTTGTCATTGTCGTTAACCTGTGTGATAGTGCCACATGTACTACATTTTCCCTTCCAAATTATTGTTTTCTGTCAGACTGTCTTTCTCTCTCTCTCTCTCTCTCTCCATTCCTCTCTTCCTCCCTCCCTCTATTCCTCTATTCCTCTCTCTTTCTCTATTTTCTTGCTAATGACCAGAGAGATTATTCAGTTTATCTTCTTCTTTTTTTTAATTCATATATTATTACTTTTTTGATATGCATGAACCCCAATATCAGTATATTGAAGCTTCTGCTTTTTTTTCCTTCATCATATTTAATTTTCTATCTCTTGATTGTATCATGAAAAAGAACTTGTTGTGTTAATGTCAAATCAATTTAGTCGACGGAATCAAATTTAGACCTGTTATTCTCATAATTTTAAGATGTATGTAATTATGTGTAATTCAGTGATCTTCACTTACCAAAGCAAGGAGTTGGACATATATATTTTTTTTCCACCTTGTGCCATGGTTACAGGGGGTGTTTCACAAAGACTAAGATCGACTTCAAGTTGGACTTAAGTATAACAGGCCGTTCATGCCATTGGTTGCTATCCCAATTGGTCTCTAAATTATAATCTTTAGATAATATTTTTTTCTTCAATAATGAATCATCAAAAAATGTAAGTTTTGTAGATTTTTTACCATGATTTGTACGTCCCTTGAGAGACCAATGTCAGTAAATAATGATAGCAAACAATGGCATGAACGGCCTGTTATACTTAAGTCCAACTTAAAGTCGATCTTAGTCTTTGTGAAACACCCCCCTGGTTTTGGGGGGATCAATCCCACCCTAGCTCCTTTGATTATTAGCAACATTTAGATACTTGAGAATACTCTGGTATCTATTACAGAATGCAGAATTATGAATGCCTTAAATTGAAGTTTTGATACTCAGTGTACTAGCTAGCACTACTAGGTACTGTCATTCATCTTTGTTGTTCAACCCAAATGCTTGTATTAATACAAGAATGAAAATATTTTGTTGCTTTGCACAACTTTAAAGTATAAATTTAGCATTTATATAAAGTGAACATAATCTTTCAGTATTATTACTGCTTTTTTGGAACACTCTCCCACTCTCCCACAGTCCCACCATTGATTGTAAATTGCATTTGTAAAGCGCATTGTGATAGCTTACGGTCCTGAAATGCGCTATAGAAGAACTTTTTATTATTATTATTTTAGTCATCTGACTGATATTGGCTTATATATATTTATACATTGGGTTTTTAATTTTAATTTTTCAGAAGTTCATGAAAAGATACTGATAATTTTTCTACTTTTTCTTTCATTTTTCAAACTTCTAGTGAAAGGAGAAGAAGGAGAAGGTGAGTTTCGTTGTGTTTTCAAATTGCTTAACTTAACAGTTTCATGTTCTGACGTCTTTAATTTCCACTTAGAGTAAAGCAGAATGTTATTCTGTACAATTGTACAGGTGATATTTGTTCTCTGTCCATATCTAGCATGATATTTATTTTTACTGCTGCCAGGAGGATGGTGATGATAGAGATGGGAAGGACAAGTGTTGTTTTTTATAAGGAATATCTAGTATTTTCTTTGAATGCAGTAAGATGAAACATGTCACAAAAGCACACTTAAATAAGTCTCAGATTTGCAGCAGAAGGAAACACAATGGTTGGAAATCCAAATTTCAATTCAATTCAATTCAATTCAATATAAAGGGAAAGTGAGTTGTCATACAAAATTAATTTAAGAAAAAAAATTAGTGAACATTGATTTGTATGAAGGACGATGAGTTGACATTGATTTGTATGAAGGACGATGAGTTGACATTGATTTGTATGAAGGACGATGAGTTGACATTGATTTGTATAAAGGACGATGAGTTGACTATTCCTTATGATGTGGTTATGTTGCTTGTTTAATTTCCCAAACACTTACAGAGGGAGGAGAGCAACAGACAGAACAGCCAGCAGGAGAAGGTGAAGAGCAACAAGCAGAACAGCCTGCAGGTGAATCAGGTGAACAACAAGCAGAAGGAGGAGAGGCAGCTGCAGAGGGGGCTGAAGAGCAAGCAGAACAGCAACCTGCTGAAGGAGGTAATGTCTCGGTTCCAATGAAAGTTGTTTGTTCATTTGTTTGTTTTACTTTATCAAGTGTTTTTAGTTTTGTTCTGTTTTTGTTTGTATGTTTGTTTGCAGTTGTTATGAAGTATATGTTGGCCAACTCAGACAAATTTACACTCTGTCTAACAAGCGCAACAGACACTTGATAACCATGATTTTTAATGAATAATGAATCAATTCTCAATAATGACTGTTGCAAGGCATGTTCAAGAAATGTGCATGTTGCATGTAATATTCTATTATGAAAGTACTTCAGAAGACAGTAAACATTGCTTGTTTCCAAATCAATACATAAGTTATGTGTTTGAAACACATGTGCATGTTTGTATTTTGTTTTGTAACCAAATGCATGTATCTCTGCATTGCACCCTTTGTGTTACCCTAATTACCTACACTGAATGTAAAGAAGAAACACCACAAGCAGAGGTTGAAGAAGGAGATAGTGGTGAGACCCAGCAGGTGGAGGATGGTCCAAAGGGGGATGGTCCAACTCAGGAAGATGGTCAAACTCAGGAAGCGCAGGCTGAGCAGCAAGTGGAAGATGGGAAAGGAGACGAGGCTGCAGAGGAGGAGAAGCCAGTGGATGAGGAGGCCCCAACCACTGATGCCCAAGAGGGTCAGGCTGATGGGGATCAACCCCAGGGTGACTCGGAGGCGGAGGAGAAGGAGCAGAAAGAAGAGGGCGATGAAGGTACCTAGCCAAGCTTGGTGTCCGGGAAGTCTTCTGCATGCATTCTCTATCAAGCTTGATGTAGCATTCATGATCCTTTTCCCCTTTCTGTTTTAATAGCTTTATGTTCCATTATTACTAACATGACATTTGCATCTGTGTTACCTTTTAACAAGATAATCATTATTTCTCTTTGAGTCTTGACATCTTTCATTGCATCCAGCTACATTCATATATCTTTCATTCAGCCGTCTTTGAATTACATATGCCTTTTGAAAAGTATTTTATGACAAATTTTAAGGTTTTTGTACTATATTTGGCTTTCTTCTGTATAATTTCAAACTTTGAAATTTTTTAATTTTAAGATGTTTCATATTTATATTCTAATGTATTCCATTTCAGCAATCATTTTATCCCTTTGTTTCATGGGGGTGCATGAGATTCTTTGACAATCATGATTTTTTTTTGTTCATCCTTTTCCTGCTTCTTTCATTCTCTTTTTCTGTATCATTTTTATTTTCTTCAACAAAGTGCTCTTATTTTATCTTTGTTTTTAGATTCATAATTTGTTCCTTAAAAATGATTTTCTTTCATAATAAGATTATACAAGTTACATTAACCGTATAATTGGTTAACAATTACAATTGAATAACTATTCTGATTGGCAAGTAAACTAATAGTGAAACTCAGTATTTCAATACATGTATAAGTCATAGCCCTATATCTCTATATGCAACTTGTGATTTTGGGCTGTTATAAGATGTAATTAGAAATTCACTATACAGTCAAACCTGTCTATAGCGACCACCCAAGGGACACACAAAAAGTGGTCTTTGTAGACAGGTGGTCTTTGTAGACAGGTTCCTTTAGTACATGCTGTTTCAATGAGAAACCATTTTCAAGGGAAACAACAAATGTGGTCTTTGTAGACAGGTAGTCTTTGTAGACAGGTGGTCACTAAAGCAGGTTTGACTATATCTACTTTTCAGCAATCTATCTATCAGCTGTACCCTGAAATACCTTTAAAAACTCTTCTAGTCAACTAGTTTACTTTCCATGTCTTTGTTCATGGTTCAAAATTTCACTAATTGTCAGTTTCATTTAGGATTTGTGCCTATAGAAATGTATTGAAAGTTTACTGAACACATGTTATAAATGAACAGTCTAAAAGGTCAACAAAACAATAGCCATCAAGTAAAGATCATCCTAATCTAGAAGTTTGAATGCCGTTTGTTGTGAGTGATGTGTTTCCTAATGATTCCTTTCATTCAGGTGAGAAACCAGCCGAAGAAGAAGAAACTCAACAGACACAAGAGGGTATGTTCCGCTGATCTACACTTTATCACTCATTTTCTCTAGCTCTAGACTCGCACCAGCAAACATCTGATGTTTCTTTAATAATTTGATAATTTTTGTTTTTCCTTCAGTAATTCTGGCACACTTTGATTTTTTTTGGTATAATTATCTTTGAATGCTACTTTTATCAACTTTTAGTAAATAGTTTTATGTGATGTCATTTCTTCTGATAAAACCAGAAATTAACAGTTCATCTTCATGTCCACCTTCCTTTTTATCCTCAATGAAATGGTTTTCTTGGTAGAGTAGGATGATTGCTACATTCTTCTGACTAAATGTCTAAAGTATCTGGAATAAAGTTGAATGAATTAACATCGAACTTTGAAGCAATATATTAGAAGCTGATTTGTAGATATATATTGACAGATTGGATCTTAATTCTTGTCTTTCAGTAAATATCCCCAAATTAGTGTGACCTGTGCTTTACAACACAAATAGAAATAAAGGACTTATGCAGCAGTTGTTGCTCTGCAATTGTGCTCAAAACATGCTGTGTAATTTGTAGCACAATATTATATCAAAAGACATAATGCTAAATTGCATGAAAGAGGGTTCTCTATTTTCATTGGATGGTAATGTAAGCCTTTAGGATCTAATTCAGATAATGAGATATTATATTGATTATCTTTAGGTGAGGCACCTGCAGCTGAACAAACTGTACAGGCACAAGGGGGTATGTGATGCATAAAAACTCCATTATATTGTATGTTATCTATCTAGATGCTTAGAGAGTGTATACCATACACATTCATATATTTGATTGCACTCACATATATTATAGTAGTTACTCTATGTTTAGTCATTTGTTGGATATAACTTATAAAGGCAATCACATATTTATCCACAAAACCACCTTAGATAGTTTGTATACTATATATAAATTAATTATTCAGAAACCTGCAAAATCTTACACATGTAATTCACATACTTCCAGTGGTGTATCACAATGTTTAGTATAAAATATAAATCACAATTCTGTTGGCTATGAGTGCGAATGTCAAAAATATTCTGAGGCCTATATGTAAACAGATGCTGATTGTAGATCAGTGACGACTAGCAAATTCACTGTATACGATACATAAAAATGTAAAGTATGATTCCAATTAGTTGATTATAAGTATTTCTAATCTTATGGATTATACGTAGGTGAAGAAGAGAAGCCTGCAGAAGAAGCTGCTCCTGCCTCAGAGGGTGAGAATAGCCATCATGTTTATTCATCACACTAATGTTTATTCATTGACCTTAATTTTTATTCAGCAGATTAATTTGTATTCAGCAGGCCATGTTTATTCATCAGCCCTAACTGTTGTTCATCAGACTGACTAATGTTTCTTCAACTAAGGCTTATTCATCATCTTGAATGCCATCAACTAATACTGATTATTCATCCATTCTAATTTATATTCATCAGACTAATGATTATTCATCAGTTTAATGTCTATTCATCAATTTGAATGCATCTCTAATAAGATGAATGTCTGCATTTATCTTCAGCAAATATTGAGCCCATTTCATCTGTCCTCAATGATTTATTCATGGTCTGTTATTTAACTGCTGTGAAATAAAACATGAAAATATGCTTCATATTAAAATCATCTCAGAATCATTTCATTTCATTCCATTTTTGATATACTTTCTATCGCTTCCCACTCAGGAGCAATTTTGGTCAATAACTCTAATTTTTCACAGTTTAACAGAAGTTTTTTCCCCTTTATTTTCCTCTCTAGCTCCTTTTCATTTCTAACACATATTTAACTTCAAACTAGTAAAAGCATGTGATACATAACATGCAATGAATGTCATTTATTTCATTTTAGTTTGATCATTGAAATGTTCTCATACAGGTGGAGTGGTAATCATTGAGTGACAGACTTTAACATTCATCATAACTTTTACTTACCGGTATGAACAGATAACTTTCATCATAATGATGGTCATTGTGAAGGACTTGAGTAGAAATCATATCTGTTCATAATCCTTATTAATCCTTTGCCTTCTCATTGCTTCCATCCATACTAACCAAGCATATACAAACATCAAAACTAATTGTCAATGGTCTCTCACATAGTCCATTCATTTGAATTTCATGATTAATTCAATCGACTCACTCATCCCATCATATGTTTCAGTTTGCATCATACCATGTGCATCATACCATGTGCATTTCATTTATTCAATTGTGTACATTGAAGATATGAGGTAATGTGACCCACGTCATGATACCATACTTCTTTTAGCATATTGAAGTTGTTCCTCGGATTTAGAACATCTATACCATCTGAATTACTATTGCATTCCTCATCCATAATCACTGAGTTTGCATTCAAAGCATTTCACTGTGAATCGTCAATTTGCTTTTTATTGTCATGTACTGTATTAATCACATAGCATTTTTTGCTATTTGTCAAGGCACAATGTACAATTTTGGGACTTCTTGGTACATGTAGTAAAAAAAAACCTGCTAAATTATAGACTTAGGTGTCATGAAATGTAGTTTTTATGAAAATGAAGAAGTAAAAAGGAATTATAAATGAGAAAAAATCCTTTTCTCATAAATTGGGGTAAGAATTAGCATTTATACTGGCAATCCTTAGAATATGTATAGAGCAGGCTTCATCTTGATGGTATGGTATTGTTTTATTTTAGAAGCAGCAGCAGAGCAAGCACCTGCTGCAGAGGAGACACAACAGCCTCAGGAAGGAGAGGAGAAGAAGGAAGAACAGACACAAGGTAAATTGATAGACAGGAATGGAGGAAGGTGTTGTTAAATATTATGGATAGAGGGATAGATCAAAAGAATGATGTATAGATTGAATAAGAATTGATATAATGCTGAATGTATACATATAAATCACTGGTATTGGATGTAAAGTTGTAAATCATCTGTTCAGAACCAGAAACCTTTATAGACCTAACTGAGTTAATGTCCTTTTGACTCCAAGCAGATGACATGTCCATTATTCATCATTTAGGACGTACAGAATCAGCAATTTGTAATTTACTTGTGTGATGTAAATGTACATATGTATACACAGATTTAATCATAGAGTCAAATTGAAGACGTTCTTAATAAAAGCTCGGCTAAAGCCAGGGTAATAATATGATTGCAGGGCCCTCAGGGAGAACAGTATTAATACTGATGAGGCTACCCTGGGTAAACAAGACATATGTATTATTATTATTATTATTATTGTAATTATTATTATAGTTACACTGATTCATAGAATTGTAGCAGATTATTTTCTTTCATATTGAAAGCATTACTCAGACAATTGTAAACTCCTTTCTAGTATCAAAAGATATTGTTACAAATGTTTACACATGTGATATATTGTAAACTACATACAAATGATTGCCCTTAACCTGTTTTCCAGATGCACCTGCAGCGGAAGATGGAGAGGCAGGAGCTACGGAGGGGGAAGCACCGGCCACTGAAGGAGGGGAAGCACCGGCCACTGAAGGAGGAGAGGGGGATGCTAAGCCAGAAGAGACTGCTCAGAATGAAGAACAGACTGCATCATAAAGAAATACATCACTCACAAAAACACTCATAAGAACATTTTCCTGGCAATTTTTATTTGTGCCCTGGCTATCTGGTTGTAAGCACAGGGTTTCAAAAACCATATACACTGTACTGAACTCATCTTATCAAAACTGGACAAGAATATTATTTACTTGGGATTGGTGTAGTGTGTTGTAATGAAGTGCATGCTGCCTAAATTGAAAGCTCTACAAACCAACCTGAGCATATCTGCTGGAGGATTCCAACATCGCAACAATGTCAAGAAAAAACAAATTATCATTCACTTTTGAGGTGTGGAGGTCAAATTTTAGACAGGTATTTATATAGTAATAATGTATATATATAAGTGTTTCTTGTTTCGTTTTCTTTTCAGTACAAATAAGATCTAAGTAAGATCAAAGCAAATTGAGTGTTATAAATACCTTCTTCCATACCCTTGGTTGAATGTGAGTAGGATTTCATATTCGCAAAGTACATAGACTTGTTATCTAAAGAACAATATTTAGAAAAGCCGCTTTATACTGTTATGATACAACTTACTCTCATTCAAGACAAAGTTTACTTCTCTTCATATGTCATGACTTGAGCAATAATGCTGTTTTATTGATGAAGAAAAGAGAGTTCTGAGTTTCCTGTTTAGTACATGCTTTGGGGCATGGAAGCAGGAGCTTGGAAAGTAAGAAGTCTTGTATGAGAAGCTGTTTTAAGGGAAGATTTTAATATTCCTTTTCTGCTGCAGTTTGCAAGTATTTATCATATTCATTTTTCATGAATTATACTCTCCACTCACTTTGAACAATACTGAATTACTATTGTGCAGGACATAATATGCAAACAATTGGTTTGATAATAAGATATCAAAGAACAGTGAATATGATTCTATCACCTTTGAGCTTTCTTGAAATGAATACATGTGGCTTGCTGTTTAGTACATATGTAGATCATATGGAAGCACAAGTCAGTGTAAAAGCTCTAAATGTATTCAAATGATGACTGTTTTAACTTTATTGGCAGTTCAGAAATTTATCATCACATTACGGATATGTCTTTACTCAAATATCCGTCCTTTCCAAAGCTATTCAAAAGACTGAAGATTTATTTTATGTTTGTATATTAACATTCTCTGTATTTTATATGTATGAAGAAAGCAATACAAAATAATAAAAGAATTTAAAAAAAGGAAAGTAACCCATTGTCCATCTCATACTTGTTGTATAAATGGAATATGATTTTATATATGGACGTACTGGATTCCTAGGCTAGTACATTTAGGTGCTAAATGTTTGTACCAGTTTATTGTTGTCCCATATGTATAAATCAACTGTGACCATATTTTGGATAGAAAGATGCTTTTAGGGTATGAAATATTAGAAATCTTCCTGACACCTTCCACATGTAAATTCTAAAATCAAATCTGAAATAGCGGGATATTGTAAGCCTTTCCAGAAAGAGAAATGGACCTGATTAGACATATCAGGGGCATGCATGGGATTGGTCTGTTTAATTACCAAATTTGGAATTGATTTGGCAATTTCTTTTTTTTTAATTATTAAAATATGCAGTGATTCACTTGACCAGTCAGAACCTCAATATGGAATATTTTACAATGGTTGTCTTGCAAACCACATGCTAGTTTGTGCTTTTTCTCCAAAAAATTGTGTCATAGTTGGATCATTCGGTGCCTGGAAGAGGTTGAGTGAAGTGGCAGTCCTCTTCACGATAGATATTCCTGACCAAAGAAAGGAGGGAAGGAGAGAGTGGGAGACGTATAACACTAAAAAGAGTAAAAAGCTAGAATGGAAGAGAGGAAGAAGAGAGAAAAGGATTGATGATATAAATAGGGGGAGGGGAGATGGAGAGGATGTATGTATACGTGTAGGCAGGAGAGAGGATAGTTATATGATGGGAAATAATTTTATCGTGTAGATCACAATATTTTTACGGAAGAACCAACAAGCATGCATCTACTATTGACTTCTTAATGTTCACTGTACCAACAGGAACTTTGGAATGGTGGCCATCTTAAAAACGTGCTGAAGTACATGACTTTGTAGAGACTGAGGTAATCATATAAAAATAGAATCTTTTCAGATATGACATCTGCTGAGATCTAAGCCAAAAGGGTGTTGACTTTAGAATGAAAGATATGTTAACTAAACACCCTTCTGGGTTTCGGCAGATGATGTTCTGTACACAGAAGTTGTATTCTTTTTTTTTTAGGAGGGGGTCGGGTTTCTACAAGTTATGCCCGGCCTCTACAACATTCTCTCTTCACATAGAATATATTCTATCAGTTTATGGGACTATTGAGGTCTTAATTGCATGATTAAAGTTTAGAAATACCATGTATGATTGCAACATACCTCTAATCTTTAAAGTCCCACTGCACTACTTGTAGCTACTTGCTCCCTCTATATAGAAAACAATGCCTAAGCGGTGCCCGTTGGTCCCCCATGATCCTCTTTTTCTTATGTTAATTGAGAGCTGAGTTGATGAGATATTAAACCACCTGTCAGTGACCAGCAGGGTGGTCTAATCCCTCCTGGCCAAGCTAGTGCAGACGGGCTTTAAAACATTTCAAGTAAGATGAATGAAAGATGTGGGATGGAAGGGGCATAGAGAATGGTTTCAAGGTTATTAAAGGTATTACAAAGTTTTGGTATGGGGTCATGAATTTGGTTCAAATGAACATATTGGAAGCATATGCGATTTTACAATGTTCAATAATCGTTGTCGCAGTTGAAATCGAGTCTAAAGTGATGAAATTGTAAATAATAAATTCTTTATGTTGTATAGTGCCCTCTCAAGACTGGTATTACTTTAGCTTTAAAACAATGTTTCTTGACTACAATCGACCGATTTGCTATTCCCGTTTAGAAATTATATATCAGAACTGCATATTCTGAGATGTTCATGGTCGCAGCTGCCATGGAATGGCCTTAGGCGCTATTTGAAATATTTGAAATTTACCAGGAGCACCGGTAAATTTTGATTATTCAATTTGCTCGAAAGCAGAAGTGTTTTAGGGGCTAACTTTTTTAGTGCTTATAATACATCCAGAGGGGCATCTGAATATATCAAAAATTGAAAGAATTACTATCCATCCAATTTCAAAATCTCCCAAAACTTTGCATTACCTTTAAGATACGTTTTTCCCCCAAAGTTTTATTCTCTTCAAGTAGTTATGTTCTGGGTTTTTGTGACTATTCAGGTCCTTAACTGTATCCATGATTTAAACTACAAAATGTATGTGTGACGGAGACATATTCTTAAGGCTCAAAAATTTTCAGTAGAGTTGGATGGATGGAGGATGCGATGAGGAAGGGGCGTAAGAGGAAGGAATGTAAGGTTTTTGAAGAGGATCTAATAAGATGATCTGAAGGCCATGAGTATCATGTAAACCACAAAGCCATCATGTCTCACACGTGATTAACCACAGGATAATTGACGACTTCCAGATGAAAAGATAGGAGAGATGGTTTGTCTTCACTAACAAGGCCAAGGAATCATGCCCTATGGAAGGGGAGAACTGTGAGGTATCTGATGATGTAGCACATCTTTTGAAAGGTCAATAGAAAGCCAATTTCTTTCCATTTATGTGTGTCAAACAGGAATGAGTTATATTTGCATTTTCCAAAAGACCTTGTCATATATAACCCAGCTAGGCTTGTTTCTTCTCTTGACATTAATTCTATGCTATTATTCTTTACATATTTTTATTGTTATAACTTTTCTTTGATCTATACCACCCTCCCTCCCTTCTTATTAAATGTCATTGCGATATCTGGACCAAATTTTTTTGTCATCTCTTACTCTCTCTCTCTCTCTCTCTCTCTGTCTGTCTCTGTCTGTCTGTCTCTCCCTCTTTCTTTCTCTCTCACTCTCTCTCTCTCTCCCTCCCCCCTCCCTACCTCTCTCTCTCTCTCATTCTATTTATCTATTTTTAAGTTTTATCTCCACATCTCTATTTTATCAGCTTTTTTGTTTCATTCTCTATCTTCCCTATAATATATATCTGTAAAGCGCTTTGAGAGGGCCTCCGGTCCTGAAAAGCGCTATATAAGAACGAACTATTATTATCCCCCTCTACAACAGTGTTTCTTCAATTCAGTTAAGTCCGGAAACCACATCAAACTATTTCTCACTGAAAATTTACAAAAATACAATATACTAGAATTGTGGGGTAGATGACATACCCAAACTCCTTATAAAGGTCATACCATCATTTTCTAAAGAAATGGTCATGCTGAGATCTAAAATCTAGAAATGACAATGACACTACCAGATTGAATCTTTGTATCTCACTGCTTTTCATGGCAGTACTCCATTTTATTAAAAAAATGCATACCTAAAATATTGTTTTGATATGATAAAAATATAAAGCGACTTTCAAGTTATACATTCTCATGTAGCATACAGAGTGAATAACAGTGAAGATTATGGGCTGAAAGCCATGAGGGCTTAAAAGGTAGTTTTAACCATTTTTTTACTGCAGAAATTTGAACAATTTATAAAGAAATGGATCAATCATACATATGTTTTACTGATCTTTGTAGAAAGGGTTGATACTACATGTGAACAAGACAGATGCCTGTCTGGTTCTGAGTAGTCAATATGAAGTGTAAACATGTCTTGGGTTTTATCATGAAAATCATGATTTCTACACTGAAACATACTCAATGTAGTTCATATAGCATTCCTTCAAATAATTTTAGCATACAATATATTTTAATGCATTAATAGGGAGTTCACTAAACAAAAACCTAAGCCATTTTCTGCTGATTTTAAGCTTAACAATCAGTAAAACATAGCCAATTCTTGGCAGACTTATTAAAAGTCCATTGAAGCAATTGTTTTTTTCCATTTTTCTAATTAATCTAAAACATTGCTAAAAAAAAAATATTCAGATGATTCAGCCTATGTTACAGCTTTCCCTTTATTGACACAGTTTAAAAATTATCATTATCAACATTTTACTTTTAGATATTAAACAGTTTACATAAATCTTACATCTTCGTGAGTTGTTGCAATCAATAATTTAAAAAGTCCATTTCCAAATGCACTGAGTTTTTGTGTATGCTCTAGCGTTATCATAACAAGCTAAAACCATTTAATACAAGATATTTCCACATTGTGGTAAAGAGTACAAGCTCTAATCTTATTAAGAGTTCCATTTTTAAAGGATACCATTTTCAAAAAGTATATCATTTGTTGAGTAAGAATTCTGCTTCTTTGAAAGACATTATCAAAGAAAGAAAGATTTTTTTTTTGAATTGCCACATCATGAAATGTCCTGATGACTACAATAACTTGAAATGATTCCCTTCAACAAATCTGTATTCAGACCTATTAAAGTACTTTAATTCATCTCATAACTTTTAAGTTGAAAGTCCACAGATTTGAAAAATCAATTTAGTTATTTAGAGCAGATTATAAGAGTTGTTCAAACACCATCTACTGCTCATCTATTACTATATTTGTAACAAGAGCAATATAAAAGCAGTTAATGTCACATAAAACCCTTATGTTCATTTTACCTTTACGGTTTATCTATAACTGAAAGTACCTTATATTGGAAAGTAGCATATTCCTTAACATACTGGATATATGAGATGTACATGATTATTTGCATCAAAATAAAGATACTTCAAGCTGTGTATTTATGCAAACACTTCTTTTTCATTGCATAAAATATTGGGTGTTTTATATAAAAATATTTTGCAGATTTCAAGTATATACAAAAAATTGCTCTGAGCACATGGCATACAAAAAATAGGCTCAATATGTACAAGAATCCTAATCTAAAAGAGTGCATGCTACCGTACATAGACCTATATGTACATATCAGAATTTACAAGAAATTTACATAGCATCACACACATACTACAAGTAAATATGAAATCAAACCATGATGCCCATAAAACTCACTGAACCATATTTCCAAAGGCATACAGTATAAGTCTTAGAATAAACTAATTTTTGGCATTTCGTTTGTGATGTATGTTCCAAGTTAGATTCATAATTTTTATTCATGACTGGCAAAAGCACTACATTTAGTTTTGATCTCAATCTGGACCCTGTTGCATAAAACATACCATTGATAGTACCTTTGCCATTAATGGTAACTTCCATAATAATAATAATAATAATAATAATCTTTTAAAGTCCACTCCAAATTTTATTCAGTTAAACCGAAAATGGAAATTCTTTTTGCCCAATTGATCGTGAGCCCGGCAGCCACTGAGCAGCGCCAGATCGACATTGCTCTATCCCCTTATTTTTGAACGCCAAACAAGGTAGCAGCAACTCCTATCTTTTAACGTCTTTTGGTATGACGCGGCCGGGGTTCAAACCCACGACCTCCCGGTTGTGAGGCGGACGCTCTACTGACTGAGCCATCACACCGGTCCAACACACCAGTTTCATGGAAACCTTCATTTGATTGGCTGTTGAGTGATGTTGCCATGGTAGTTATTATTGATGGCAAAGTTGCCATCAATGGTTAGTTTTATGCAATGGGACCTGGATATATTAAACCTGGTTAATCCACTTTCATGAATATAGACCACTAGTAATCATCTCAGTTTAGTCCTGCCATATAAAAAATGTACAACTTTTCCATGAAATAATCCAAATGTACAAACAAAGTGCCTCTTCTTGAGTATACAGCCCAAATATAAAAACTGCAGGTAGGCATACATTTACTTTTACCAATAAAATATAAAAATATACTGCAAAAATATATTCATAAGTTCATACAAAATTCTGTACCATGATATTACTAACTACATTGCACAAGATGAACATGTACATGTAGCAGCTAGTTATGTCATATATTTCACTTGTTTTGCCATGAGAAGCAGCAAATGTATAAATAATAGGACTTCATAATGCAACTGCAATAACCTTCTTCACATGGCACTTCAAAGTGATACTGTGTTCTACCAATGTCATCTAAAGGCACTTGGAGGATTTCATAAAAGGAGCATTCATAGGAGCATTCTTTGGTTTACTGATAGAATTGCAAATGATAAAAAGTGAAATCTAACAAAAATTAACCCATTACCTACATGAACCAGGTGGTCCCTGTCTAAAACTTATGGGAATTCGAAAATTCAATATAAACGGGTTAAAACAGCATTCAACATTATAAAGAAACACACAGCTTTGCATACTCACTAATTTTATAATACAGAAGCTGATAGATAATGAGATACTTCACTACCACTTCTGTAACAATACAATGATTTACGATCTTGTTTTTATGGTCTGTGGTTAGTGGACTTCATAATATTTGTCTCAATTGCCTATTGATTGATAGAGTAAATAGAAAGTGAAAGTAAACAGGGCCCATCGTCCAATGTAAATGATCAATATGGTAGAGGTGCTGTAGTTGAAAAGTTTGCCATAAAATGATGTCCTCATAACCAAGCTATGATGTATATATTTCATCACTATACCACAGCAAATAAATGATTACCCAGTAATATAAAATGACTAGTTAAATTGTTTATGCCTGTAAAATGGTGACTACTGTACAATCACAAACCCATGCATGAATGGAGCCCATGTGAACATTGTAAATAGTCCAAATTCCAAGTGCTTCATGCTGAAAATGACTGAAACACAATATTTGCAATTCATACAAGTTCTTGTAAAATTACAGTCGTTAACAAATTGCAAAGTTTCATATCAAAGTTACATAAGGTTCTCATTTTACAATAGCTGGAATATTCCCCTATTAAGTGAGATGTGTGCAATTATGTAATTGAATCCACTGACAAAAGAGTCCCTAACTTCTGAGAAATCCCATGAACAAATTTTCTCCGGCTATTCTGCCTAACGCAACTTTGCACAGCTCTCTTAAGGACTTGTCTGTTTCTTTGGTCAAACCTTTATCCATTGAATCCTCTGCTTTCCTCTTCTTTCTTTTCACTGCGCTTTGCCAAGTATGATGATTAACTGCTGTAATGCAATGTCAAATCACTTTCATCGAGCGAGGCTTGGAAAAGGCACTACACATAAGACAGTTATGATTACTCAGTATTCGCTTTCTTATTCCTCTCTACCCTCAGAATGTATGAATAAGCAGATTCAAACTGTATGACAGCAAATCCAATCTCTCCTTTGTCCAGGAAGTCAGGAAGGTAATCCTCTAAGAATCTGAGTTGTGGGTAGAAAGCCGTGACCTCTCCAGGGTCACCGTGTATCAGGAAGAGAATGAGAGATGTAAGCAGGTCATCACCACTTAACATGCGTTGCTTACCACCTGGATGTATGGAGAGAGAGATAAGAGAAATGATCACCACTCTGCTCAATTCAATGCAAGACTAGTTGATGCAATCAAAACATTGATATTTTCACATTGGATTCATTAAATGCACATAAGACAGATATACATAATCACTTAATATCATACAGAATACTGCAGGAGGTAAGTTGAATATCCTTAACTTTTAATTGGCAAAACACTCGGATATCTGAAAGACCATCAACCAATTCTATTGTAAATTTTGTGACTATGTTAAACATTACAATAACAGAATCATAAGGTGCTGTTTAAGAATTAGTTGATACATTTGCATAATTAACAAATGATTCTGATATTAGTTTTGCATGCTGTGACATACTTACATGATATAAGAGATGCTTGTTTCTCAGCCACAGAGTTGACTTCCTTGAGACATCGAAGCAACCATTGAAGCTTAGAACATGGAACACTCTCCTCTAAGACCACTCGGAAGTAGTGATAGGCCTGGCTGAAGCGTTTCAAGAACTCTGAAATAGCAGGCTTCTCCCTGCATCGTCTTGAGAGCTCTCTGTCCAGTTTGATCTCTCCGTCCACTCCCTGGATCATGATGTTCACATCTATGTCATTGACAGGATCATGGCTGCTAGATGTGATCGACATCTTCTCAACGTCTGATGCAGCGTCTGAGGATATCGCTATCTGCGGAAGGGTGGTTGCGTCCACAGATGGGTTGGAGCTACATAGATTAGATGCAGTGAGAGGTTGTGATACATTTGGATCCATACTGACAGCAGTCCTTGAGCTGTCTGTTCTATCTAAGAGATTGGAATTAAGATCACCTTTCTGACTGTGTCTGTCATCGTCATGGTGATCATTGAATACACCAGAATCATCACCAATGTGATCTTCTAAGTTTTCTAAGTGGCTAGACTCTTTCTTGAGCAGAGGGTGTGGTTTGTCCAATTCCTTGTTTAGGAATAGGCTATGCTGGGAGTACTGTTCATCTGCAATCCGTTCCAATTGCTTGATTTCAGGTAACGAAGCATGTCTTGCTGCTATCTCATGGTCTCTGAGCTTCACACTCTTTGGCCTCAACTGCTTCTGGACGATACAAGGTTCCGACTGCGCACTACCAATGTTGATTGGCACCGTCACCCACTTACAGTCTATGATCTGTGTGTTGCGCCACGATTGCCTCGATTCGCCTTGCTTACGAGGGCTTCCATGACGTCGGAATCTCTCCTCAGGGAGATCAACATCCACCCCCGATTCTAACCTCCCTCGAATGTCTTCGTCTATATGAAGTCTGTGTTTGACGAAATCGCCTAACCCTGACACTGATGCAATGTCTTCTACTCTGACGTCATGATCCTGCTTCTCAGTCTGCTTCTCAGTTTCTATCACCTGTTCTGTGACATCCTCACCAATCTCAATGTCATCATGGATGTTGAAGATTGGTGCATAGAGTCCTAGGATGTTGAGAATCCATTCATCATCTAGTTGCATGTCTTGAAGGTTGGAGGTAGGTAGGATCTTCTGGAGATCTCCTATCTCAGCCTCATAGGCATACTAGAGAGAAATGAAAAGAAGATGGTGTAATTTAGGGCTAGATGAAATGGGTGGAATGAATTGCATTTTGGTTCAAATTCATGAGAAAGATGAGGTGCGGTTTGAGTATGACAATTGTCAGTGTCACAATATCAATGTGAAGATGATGATTATGATGATGATGATGACAATGATGATGATGATGATAATGACAATGGTGATGATGACAATGATGATGATGGTATTGATGATGATAACAATGCTGATAATATTGATGATGATGATGATAATAATGATGAATGATAAAGATGATGATAATGACAAGGGTGATGATGACAATAATGATGATGATGATGACAAGGATAAGGATTAGACTAAATATCACACCATGACAATATATGTATGCTGCAGCCTGAATGCTCGGTCTAATCAGACTTATAAACACTTACGACATAGATCTTAAGGAACTCTGAGATCTTGCCGGGAAAGAAGGCCCTCTCATAGCATGTCCAAAGATCAGCTCGGCTGTAGTAAAATGGTAGATTCAGATGACTTGCTAACCTTGTTGTTACCTACATGTAGTCAAGGTAAAGAAATGATAAAATGAAAGAAAGAAAAAAAATCATGATTTATACATAACAATGCAATGCATAAGATATCAAAACAACTTATATTCATATCACATAAATGAAACAGTTGCAGCCCTTGCTCAAACATTTGATTTTGATGATGTACAGCCTTAATTTATAATAATAATAATAATATTCGGCTTTTATATAGCGCTTAATACATCAACGATGTGTCTAAGCGGTTTACAGATATATGATTACCCCGGTCATCGGATTCAGGCTTAACCGCACACAATGTATGCACATTCTCCACTCCCTAGGGAGCATTCCAGCCAGGCGTCATTTTACCTCTCCTAAGAGGTAGAGTCAACATCAACTTTGTTCATATCTTTTTGCACTCCTGAAAACAGCCTATTTGATACAAAACAGGTCCAAAAATATCCAAAAACATCTGTTGTATATGCAACTCCAAAATCATGCTCAAATGCATTTTATTCACACAATTCATAGTGCACAGAAGGAAAAAAAAGAGGAGGACAATGCAAGTCTATATTTGTGGGATGGCATTTGAAAAACTCACTTCTTGGAAGTGCATACCGACATCTTTCTTGAGTCTCTGAGTAACAGCTTGGTAGTGAGCAGTTGGTCTCTTCTCTATGAGGCTATGTCTTGTAGTCCTTCTCATCTTATCACCTTCATGATGGATGCCAACTCCACTGTGCTTCTTGGCTAGCTTCTAGAGTTATATATGATCAAATTGGTATGATAGTTATAGCTAAAGATTGTGACTATTCAGTCTTTACCAACATCATTATCATCAACATCATCATCATCATCATCATCATCATCATCAACAACATCAGCATCACCATCAACTCTTCACCATCATCATCATCATCATCATCATCTTCATCATCATCATCAACATCACCATCAACTCATCATCATCATCATCATCATCAACATCAACATCACCATCAACTCATCATCATCATCATCATCATCATCATCATCATCATCATCATCATCATCAACAACGATGACATTATCAATCATCATCATTATCATCATCATCATACTTATCACAACCATAATCATAATCATCATACCATCATCATTATCATAATCACCATCAACAACAACACATCATCATTATCATAATCATTACTGATGTCTAAATTTAAATGTAAACAGTGTTGGTTATGATACCTGAAATTTATCTAAATTAATGACCATCCTAATAATGAAATTCAGAGAATATACATTTACTCTAAAAAGTATAAAAGTAAAAAAAAGCCGTAAGTTACCTTCCATGAGCTATTGACATCAAGTTTAGATCTAAATCTCTTGATGGTTGGTTGACCTTTGATCTCTTCTCGACAATGAGTCACTATCTCTGCACTGAAATCATGATGGAGATCATTCAATGTCTTGTTCTTCTCCAAAGCCTAAACAAAAATAAAACAATTCCATGAAAACTGGCATTAATTACTAGAAATCTGATGTTTTTCTTAAATCGGAATTTGGAAAACGTGTTAAGAAGAGGTATAATCTATAAAAATTTAATTTTCTAAATGTAAAGGAAACCTTCATGAATAGTGCACAAAATAGGAGGGGTTTTAACATCATTTTTCAATAAATCCAGAGGTCTCTACTGACTCATGTCACTTCCATGGTGCATGTCAAAATCAAAATCAAAATTGAGATGTTAAAGTGAAACAGGAGAGCCATCCTGCTTTCCAATCATGAAGGAACAGGATTTCCCTAAGTACTTGTAATTCATTGCTATCAAAACATTGCATTGCTTTGCTAGGCAACTTTACTTCATTTGAACAGGATATGAATGAATGAATGAATGAATGAATGAATGGATTTATAACCACAACCTGATCATACAATTTGTTTGTAATAGGATGCCACTAATAATAATAATAATAAATTGTTTCTTTTATAGCGCTATATCCAATTTAGAACTGATCAAAGCGCTTTACACAACAAATAAATCAATCATCAATGAATTAAAACTCAACAATACATATTATAGAAAATATAATGCAGTTAATTACAATGTAAATATATAGAAATACTGCAAGTAGAGTAAGGTAAATTTCATAAACAAATTTAAATAGCAACAACATACATTAATATCATTCATTCTTATAACTTAATCTGCAATATCATTTTTTAAAATTCATAAGATAAGATGTAATCTGTAGTCCATACATACCTCAGAGACTTTACTAGGGAGTGTCTGCCATGCCTCTGGGAGCTTGCTTGGTCCAAGAACTAAAAAGTGAAGAAACACGATGAAATAAACAGTGTAATGAATATTTCTGTGAAATAATGATATTACTTGCATAATGATGGAAGCAAAACCAGCTAACATTTATGTTGTAGGAGGATCATTTCAATAAAGGTGTAGGTGTTATATACATATATCATATAAAACCATCTGTGGAGATATCTATATCCCATTTTCTCAGTTTTTAAAATGTGACAAGAGACAATGTCGTACTATATCTAGCATTTCACTGTACAATGTACACTGCAGTGATTACATGCATGTTGTCATGGAGATTGACTAGAATTTATCACAAAAGCCTGTTAGGGATAAGCCATTGGAATAGATCTGTATATGATATGAATGGGAACATGTTCCTACCATCTGTAGATCGTATAAGACCATCTGATGAGATATCTATTCCTGTTGTCTCTCTTCCCTGCTTCAATTCACTCTCGGTTGATACCAGGGCTTCTCGGACACTGGTTGCTAAAAGCTACAAGGGGAAAAAATTAAGAAAGATTATTAATGGTTTGAAAATATGTATAAATAACTGAAAAGAGAACACTGTATGAATAAGTTATCTCTTGTTAACATATTATCTATGAAATACAATTCATGTTTCTTTGAAGATCATTAAAGGTTAAGATTCGCGTGGTGGTGTGTATAACATTCATTATGTTTGCAGTTTCCCTTTCCTTCATTCTAATGCTTGAATACTTGTATACTGAACCTTATTTAAAGCCCCTCTGCACTAGATTGGCCAGGAGGGATTAGAGGGATTAGCGTGGTCACTGACAGGTGGTTATCTCATCAACTCAGCTCTCAATTAACATAAGAAAAAGAGGATCATGGGGGACCAACGGGCACCGCTTAGGCATTGTTTTCTATATAGAGGGAGCAAGTAGCTACAAGTAGTACAGTGGGGCTTTAAACAAATGAAATAAGTATCTGAGAGTCATTCTATATCTGTACTTTCTGCTCCCGATCAATATCTCTCGCCCCTTTTCTTCAAATCTATTCTACAAGTGTAGTTCATGCCACTTCTCAATCAATTAAGTCTCTACTTCAACTAAGGTTGAGATCCAGAAGGTCATTAGTTCTGTATTAAGAGATACATGCAACTAAATCTCTTTCTGGTTCTCAGTCAACAAAGAGAAACACTGCCATCTTTGACAAACCTTTTTTCTCTGTAGATCATGAAGCTCTTTGCTGTGTCTCTTACATTCTTCTTGGATACGGATGTATGCTCGATGCGTGTCTGTTAACTGTACATCATGAAAGAAAAGCACAAGAGATAGATTCTTAATTTCACTTCCATTGTCAATCAGGTTTTCATATACATTGCACATATCATTTTAAAAAGTCTCTGGGAATATAATTTTGGCTTATGGACACACAAAGTATATTTCTAGATGTGTATGGTTTTTATGCTGAATGAAGCACATCAATAACAAATACAAAAATTCTAAAATAGAAACTAGAATGATAGCTGTAGGGCTCTCATTTAAGCATCACTTTATATTGTCTTGATCAGTATGCTTTCCAGGGGGTAACAATATAGTGTTTTATTCAATCTTTAAAGACCGTTTCACAACCCCTTCATAGGGTCTAAAAAACTCTCAACTCTGGGCAGCATAGGCTTACTTTCTTACCAAGAGTAATAAAGACCGAGTATGACACTAAGACCCCGTTCTCATTCACTTCGTTGGAGCGGTCTAACTAAGACCCGTTCCTCAGGAGCGGTTCTTAGGTGAGTGAGACATCAAAGTGGTCCAGGAAGTGGATTCTGGACCGCTCCAGAAGACCACCTCGGGAGGTGGTCTTGAGGAACGGTCTTATTAAGAGCGGTTTGGAGCGCGAGTGAAACAAGCGTACTTTGAACGAAGTGGTCTAGTGACGTTGCACGCGAAACATGTAGTACGGTACATACGCTTAGTATTCGCGAAAAATTTACCCGCTGACCTGAGCTGCCATAGCAACAAGACCACTTTGACTCGTGGAGCGGTTTGAGCCATAAAAAACTGCTCGGAGTGTGAACCCTCGCAAACCGTTCCTCAAGACCCGTTCCTCTGGAGCGGTCTAACTAAGACCACTTTCAAAGTGAGTGAGAACGGGGTCTAAGCTATCAAATCTAAATAAACAATTTTCTCTTGTATTTCATGAGACATCTACATTGGTGATTTAATTCCATATTATAAGATGAGTAGCAGATTTTTCATTCATCTCTTTCCAGTACGTGTAAATGGCTGACAATACTTATAAAATAACTACTTCCTCAGTCAAACACATCATACTTTAATATGTCATTGTAATGCAGGGGAATACCAAAACACTGCCCACTCAACAAAATAAACATTGTGGCTTGAAGAAGAAAAAAAATCAAGATGATTCATCAGTTTTGAAAATATCAATCAAATTGCAATAACATCTGTACCACCTTAATGATTCAACCCGGTTCCCTTAGGTAATGAAAACAAAATACTATAAAAAAATTACTATACCAGGATCAGGAGATACAACTATCAACAAAACACCTTGCCTCTGGGCATAAAACACTGTCATGGGACTTGAACCCTAAACCTCATGATTTGAAAGTCCTGAAGACAAACCACTATTCCACAGTGCTTGACCCACCTCATTAATCTCTGGTAGAGTTTTAATACTAAGAATGAGATTCACTTCCTCCATTACAAACAGAGACTTGTTGATATAGTCTGCCACTCTGTCTCGAGATTTACGAGCTCTGAAAGAAAAATAAAGAGATTTGTAGGAGTGAAAAATATGCCACAATTTCATATTTCAATATAAAAAAAGTTTGATATAAATCACAGTATTAGTACTTTGGTCATTGGAGTCAAATTTGCATATTGTGAGCACTTTCCTATTTCTATCTACAGTATATATGCTATACACAGAGAAATAGAGAAATATATTACAAGATCATACATGTCAAAAGCTATATAATCATATCCAACCAGGTTCCTTTAAGCCATGACGGTTGCCACTCAATGTGAATTTTACCACCTGGTACACTTGATTACTCAAGCAGAATGAAAAACAGCAAAGGATTATTTCACTGATTTCACACTTCCAAATATCATCAATCTTTACGTCCTACCACTAAAGTGTTATGGTTCATATATTTTGGTGGATAGTGATTACTGGTAGTGATGTACATATTGTCTGGAGCTAAAGGGGCATTATCTTATACTCTAACACAGAGGTAACACCCATGTGACTTTGAACATAGGATATCAAAGTGGTCTAAGAAAGAAAACCAAGCACATACAGAGTTCAGTAAGCATCTTTAAATTGATGTGCTGTCACGAAAGTGAACTTCCTCCCTTTGGAGAATGTCCTTGAAATCCCAAAAAGAAAGGAAATCCAATATTTAATCATTTTATTTTCAATGAGACAGAAGAGAATTAAAAAGAAACATATTGTGGTTCCAAAGTATTAATCAACACATAAAATCTAAAGAAGAGAAATTAAAGCAAAAATATACAAAGGACAAGACTAAGGCAGAAAAAACTGGAAACATTGTGACATATTTCTTGATACCATTCCAACTACGGTAACATGTTTACGTTTCATTTGAAAAATAAATCTTGATTAAATTTCAGAACAGGATGTACAAGTTCA
Organism: Mesocentrotus franciscanus; assembly: GCA_037976565.1. NCBI lineage: Eukaryota > Metazoa > Echinodermata > Echinoidea > Camarodonta > Strongylocentrotidae > Mesocentrotus > Mesocentrotus franciscanus. Next base: position 1,337,358 of record CP137668.1, on the reverse strand, counting down.
AGTGCTTTCTTAATTAAGTGAAAAACATGATTCTGCTATGAGCTACAGATTCACTGAATGTTGATTTGTGTAAAAGAAACAGCATTGTGCTTACTTCACTAAAAATAGCTATTAGATCTCACAAAGAGATATCAGATATCAAATGTAGTTTAGGAAAGGAAGAGCCGTTATGTGAGATTACCTCATCATACTTCTACTATTTACAAACGTATCGAAACATGATTTGAAACAAGATTTTGCTCCTGTTATTGTTAACTATTTTTAGGAAAGCTCTACTGAGCTTATTCTTTAGAATAGGATTGCATTGTGTATTGCATGATAGAATGCGTGTTATTTTGCCCCTAATGATTATTTCCCAAAAAATGAAATGAAATTGTTTTTTTAAATGCTGAAAATTTTAAGCAATTTTTTGAGATTTGCAAGGGCATATGCAAACTAAAAGAGCTCAATCATTTTCTAATCAAAATGCTTCAAACCTTTTTTTTTATCATTTATTTCACTTAAAGGAAGAATTCAAGACCAATACAGGAAGAAAAATTGATCAGTTTTTGTGTGCGTTTTGGATGAAAAACTGAGATTGTATATTTTGGCATACAATTTAATGGAGCATACTTGCTAAAAATATTTGGGTGATTTTGACATAGTTGGGTACTTATAGGAAGCTCAAGGGAGGCAATGTGATATTGATGTGCAATTTATAATCTTGTATTCGGTTGCTGGATGTGCTTGAAGAGATTTTACTATTTCTGCATAAGTTCCTTGACGGAGTATATCCCCACCCCCACTGCCCCCACTGCCCCCACTGCCCCTTCCCATTTATATTTCCTACAGCATGTGCTGGGATGGGGGTGAATTAAGTAATAGATGGTGCTCTGTGATTTGTGCATGAGCGCAGAATGGAATCATACTCACGGGCTTTCTCTTCTATATCTCCTGAAAAAAGGTGCAGGAGAAAACATATATTGTAAATCCATTCTTCAGCTTGTATTAAACTGCTCTGAAAAGTTTGGTTTGGTTATGGCCAACTTCCTCTGAAGTTAATGATAGATTGCTGCTTTCAATTCATTAGCACCTCTATTTTTAGGCTACAGGTCAGAAATATGATCTGATTGATTTCTATTTATAACTTTGTGGGTTCATTGTCATTGAGTGAATGACCTATCTAACTTATCTCTATGATTATCAAAATGACAGATTGAAGTTTATGTTAGATTAGAATGATACCTATACCTAATCCTATCTCAGCCAGAGTCTTCTTCGTAGAATCATCGTGACGATGATAGCATCAATTATTCAGATAATGCAAGTTTCCTGATAGAAACAAAAGACTTCGGCAAGACCTTGCATTCCTCCCTGAATTTGCATTCCATACAACACTTTTATTCCTCTTGCCCTGGATCAAATTATCCGCCTTCCTGCTACCCGAGACATACCTCAAAGCGTTAAGCGAAAGAAAACGGGTGAAAAGCTAGCTTATCATTCATCAGGTCCCGGCGCGGAAGCTACGTCCGTTTCAAGAGATGCTATTAATACATCTCAAAGACAGGATAGCGCTTTCATAAATGTTTTGAGAACAGCAGTATGAGCTTGTAAGGATGCACATTAATAAATGTGTATTCATCTCAGAAGGAATGTGATATATAAGAATGGATGATGATGTGCAAATGATATCTTCACATTAAATTGTCCTTAAAGATAGAATACATATCATTCATGACATTGTATTACAATCCTCTGAATTCCCAAACATGTGAAATACCATTAGATTTATATTCAGGATCCAACACAATGTCTTCCAAGCCAATATCTCACAATGGATGATGATGAACATAAAGGGGGGGGGGGTCTAATTTGAATTATCAACTTCCATTTCTTACTTTGCCTGAATTATCTTCTTTCAGACATTTATATCTTGTCACGGGAAATCCTCATCAGCTATTTCTCTGGCAATGTATCAAGGGATTGAACTAATGAACTAAAATAGTCTTGGCAAGGAGTAGAGTGCATGCCAATCAGCTTTTGCAGTAGTTTATTGTAAATCCACAGAAAAACAGAAAAGTCATGCATACAGACAAAGATATAAGAGAGAGAGAGAGAGTGAGAGAGAGATATATATAAATATATGGAGAGGGAGAGAGAGAGAAATATGGAGAGGGAGAGAGAGGGAGAGAGAGAGGGAGAGAGAGAGGGAGAGAGAGAGCGAGAGAGAGAGGAGTGAGACAAAGGAAAGCTCAAAGAGAGAATTATGGTCAGAGAAAGACATGAAAAGAATGAAGTATGTTTAATATATTTGTGACAAGGAGAGAAAGAAGGAGAAGATAGAGTATAAACAGACAGAGGCTCTGATAACTAGGTTAGTGTGAATTATATAGGATGAAGAAGAGACCGAGGAGATATATATACGTGTTGACGCTGAACAAGAGACAAAGATAAGAGCCATACCAAAAAGATGGAAAAGTATAATATCTCATTTCGGGCAACAAATCTGACTTTGGGCAACCAGAAACTTAGGAACTTGATAAATGAAAATATAGATCATTTTAAAAGCATTGATTCTATTGAAGTAAGAGCTCAATGAATGTATTAACACAAGAGAGAAAAAAGATTACACAGAGAGATAGATAAAGAGTAATCAATGCAAGAGATGAAGTTAGAGTGTACCACTTTCATCGATTTCATTCAAGCTCGACATTCATGTCGCGTGTCTGGAAAAACTATTTCACCGGAAATCAGTCCAGGATATTATTAATGATATTTGGAACCAATCCACAACTTCCTGCCCCCAACACGTCTCATCCACTATTCGTCCAAATAATACATGATGATATGAGAAACCCATTACATCATATACTAATATTAGATGTCACATGATACTTCAAGTATATTAAAAACAACATGTTTTCAATAAAAATTGGCTAGGTCTCTCTGCTGTAAAGCTATAAGCTGTTCCTCTTTCTATTTTAGGTCCTTATTGAAGATGGATAATCAATAATTCATGTCCATTAATACCATCATTCCAATCATAGATGGACAGCATAAGAAAAAGAGACAGAAAAAAAGAAGTAGGAGTGGTAGTTATACACAATGCTCCAAAGGGATGAAATTAACATTTAAAAAAACATCACCCACGCATTTGGAAGTAAAAACTAAAATCAGAAAACTAGAAATTGACATACATAACATTAGACTTTTGATTTAAAACATTTATGGTTCAAGAAATCAAGATGAGCACTGAGCAATAGGAAATAGTTTAACTAGCATCAAAGCCTTCAATACTATTATTTTGATTACCTTCAATCTAGTATGTGGATGACATGTATCTAACACATCACACAATGTCATGACTAATAGAAAGAGAAACTGCTATTCAAAGAATAATGTACTGCTTAGGGTGTGTACCTAATATATCAAACAAAAATAAATGCCTTCCATCAATCTGACATGAAAAGACAGATACTGAAATTAAATTTACAGTGAGGAGTTTGCCTCGTTTATATTCGTGGGATAACATTCTGAGACCATGATTGATAGCTGATGACCCATATTTATCTTGAGAATAGAAAGAGAAATTTAGGTTTTGATTTACAGACAGGATGAGAAGATTTGTTTCCCCGTTCCATCCCTCTGCCCCTCTGTCACTCAATCAACCCTACAAACATCCTATATTTTGCGGTTTCTCTAAGAGGTACACAAGGATCGCTCTTCTTCAACATCTGACAACTGTTTCCTATCAAAGATCTGTCTCTGACTCCAAACATCTGATTTAGTCATAATTTCTCTTTACTCTTCAAGTATTTACAAATTTGATTACATTTCAATATTTATATATAAATTTGCATTATTAATTATGTGCATGCTTTTAAGATTACTTACAAAGGGTGAGGCACTTATGTATTGTGTAGATGTATTGCCAATTCAATGATATAGAATGATATGGAAATTGAGTAATTGGCCTTATTTGTTGAGAAAAAGATATTTAAGCTAAAATTACAAATTGTACATGAAATATATTTTTATCATGGATTGGTAAGAAGTAAGAAGGAAATAATATACTTACTCAACAAGATCACTGATATATTGACTCCCTCTCTTCTTTGTTAGACTTCCTTTGCATTGGTCTACTCTCTCCTGACAACTATCCAACTAAAACAAAGAAATGAAATAAAAACCAACATTATATATACAACCATAGTAATTCCTGAAAGACAACCATTTAAAAAGAGCTTTGGGGGATCAAGCACCCCTAACCCCCTCCCTGAAAAAAGAAGAGAAAAATGCTCCCTATTATCTCTGACTGGTATAATTTGATTATGAGCTACCGGTACATACTTTATAAGTTTCCATGAAGGGCTAGAACCACCTGATGCCCCCCCCCCCTTCAATAAAGGGTCAACAACCACACTGCATTTAGGTAACATTTGCAGATAACTAAGGAATTTGTACTAATTTGGGGTAACCTAGTTGACTCCGATGTTGTTTTGTTGATTATGGTCAGGAATGAAAGGGGTAAAATCCATGTCCGAAACACTGTAGACCTATCATCCATAGGTGAGATGGTGCAGAAAGAAAAGCCCAGCCATCTTGTTAATCTGCCCACCAGCATACCGTATAATGTTTTAAGTCATTTCCATAGCAACGCAGGGGATAAACACAGCCAATGAGGATGGAGGTATTCATCAAGGTAGACTTTATCAGGCCTGCTCAGATGACAGACGTCTGCACTTTGATTGGTGCACTGGTCGATGGAATTCATGGAACTCTTCTACCCTTATGCACCTATTTTCATGCAGAGCAGTTCAGATGTTTAGAAATGCGTGTACAAGTACAGCATATCATTTGGTTGCAAAGAACATGTTTGCGCAATAGATATTGTTGTCATTTCTCTTTTAGATGATCAATTGATTTTGTAAAAACAATAACATTTAAGAAATAAATTTGAAAAAAGAAAAAAGAACTACATCTATATTAAGTTTTAACTCTTTGTGCGTTTGACTGTAAACCCCCTGTGCGTTGCATTAATTTGCAGCGTGCACTTTTTTCTGTGTTAAGAAGGTATCTCTAATTTCAGAAGGCTATAACTTTTTACTTGAACATTTTGAAGATAACTATAGTGTAGCAAAGTTGTAGAGTTTTTCATTAGCTTTCTTATCATATCAAACTCATTTGGTATATTAGGTTCTTTGCCTGTATGATTATTTTTTCTAAACATGTATTTTTGGTTCTGTCCTTTTCAACAAAACTTTGGCACTCTATTTTGTTCCTACGTTAGTGAGTGGTGACAAGTGTTTTATATTCACATATGATTCAATAAGCTTTCCAGTGATACCAAAATCAACATATTCCAACCAGAAGAAAAGCCCATATAACAGAAAGCAAAGGGATGGGATTTAGGGGAGGCCCCCAGAGCTTTTGTGCACCGAGCATTCTTTCAAAAAAGGTGCTAGACTAATCAGACAGCGTGTCCACACACAAAACAATTTATCCCGAAACGTCGTATAAAGAATCATCGTATAAATTCCAGGGTGTCCACACACAAGAAACGTCGTATAAAGAATCATCGTATAAATTCCAGGGTGTCCACACACACAAGAAAGTAATCCCGAAACTCTACAGCGAAATGTCGTATAGGTGCGCAGTTTGCTACTGCGGTCATGAAATGGAAGTGGAAATGAGAGGTCAGGTCTCCTTTCGCGTGAGGTCACGTTAAAGAGAAGGTTGAGTTCTGGTCATGCAATTGCATTGTGAAAGAAACGGTGTGGAATCGGTCAGAAAAGGTTGATCATTTAGCATATAAGTATTGGTGTGTACTGCAAGGTTCTGGAATCATCAAAATAATAAGAAATTTGGCCCAGTCTTGGTAAAGTTACAAGCACTGTACACAGAAAGATGTATATGGGACTACACAAGCATGTGGCATAAAAATCCATCCTGATTTTTATGCTGTTACATGCCATATTTAGAATATTAAGGCATTTGAAGAGCCATGCATGCTTTGCAGGGAACATTTTTTATCTGATGTATGTTCTTCCACACTTGCATAATAACAATGATAACCCTCACAAATTATTTTTCACCTCTTAATTCCCAGAACTCAACGTTCTCTTTAAGCCCCGCCCAGTTATACCGTTCTCGTTCGACTAGTTATACTAGTTACGTCCACACACAACACATCCGTGATTAGGCGTGATTAGACGTGATTCTTTATTGAGTTCTAGTTTGAAACTATGCCCAAACCCGCGTTTCGTTATACGACGTATCGTTAGTAAGCGTCCACACACACAATTTCATCGTATAACTATCCCGAAACGGTATAACTAATCACCCCTAATCACGGAAAGTGTTGTGTGTGGACACGGGGAGAGACACAACAATATAACTATTGATCGGACTTCCTGAGTATGCTGTCCCATGAGCATGTATTGTCTTTTAGCTATTGTTCGTTTCCAAGATGATACAATGAGTTTCTTGTAAGACTGATTTTGAAAGTGAATATACTGTACCTGCCCTACATAAATCTGGGTCAATATACTGATGCTCCATGTTCATATTGAAAGCTTTGTGAAGTGAATGTATGTAACAGCCATCTATTCGGTCAAGGAGCCATGATTCATTTATAAAATAAATTCAAAGAAAAACGCGAAATTACTCTGAAAAATCCTATGACAAGCTATACTATGAAGTCATATTTGCGAACGGTGAGTGTATGATCCACACAAACAATGCATAATAGGGCCGATGCGAATTTATGTAATTTGTGTATGAATAGTAGTATGATTTGTGCACAGATGCCAATGAAACGCAGGGCCGACGGTGCACCGGTGCGAAAAAGAATGCATAAAGAGTTAATAAGATTTGTATTATTCTTGAGAATATGAGAATTGAATTCATACATTTGGACAAACTGCACTGTTTTCAACTTATTCATAAATATAGTATATCATTTCATAACAATTTTTCCTTCTACTTTAATATATCATTTCTCTTTTCCTTCCTCCCTTAAGTATCTTTCAGTTTCTAGTGATGGGTTTTACAAGGTATAAAACTATTTTATCAATTCTTTCTCTTTCCCCCTTCATCATTTATCTTTGTCTAATAAAAGATGACACATATACTAGACATGATGTAATTCATTAGGTCAGTGTTTGAGCATTAATTCAAAGCATATTGTGGCCAGGAGATCGAAGGCTAGGACTAAAGATATTTGTGGTTTTATGATGAATAAGATCTCGTCTCCTATTCATTTCCTTTTTGTTTACTGCCCAACATGACTCGACAACATGGGCAGCTGCATTTAGCTTTGTTTCACAACCCTCTCTTCCCCTTTTTTCTGTCTCTGCCATTCTGTCTCTCTTTCTTCCTTTTTATTTTCTCTGCTTCTCTCTGCTTCTCTCTCTCATTATTAACATACATACTATCTTATTCTCTCTCTCTCTCTTTCTCTCTTCCTTTTCCTTTCTTTCTCTTTTCTCTTCTTCCCTTCTCCCCCTCTCTCTATTTTCTATCCCCTCTCCATTTTCTTTCCCCCTCTCTATCTTTCCCTCTCTCTCTATCTTTTCTCTTCTCTTTCCCTCTCTCTTTATTTCTTCCCTTCTCTCAATTTTTTTCTTTCTATCTATCTTTCCATTTCCCTCCATTTCTCTATTACTTTCGTGTTGTTGGTTCATATTGTGTTTTGATAAAGTTGTGATACAAGAATAGATCACAACTATATTAAAGCAAAACTATTGTGCTTTTATATTTATGATCTATTTTTATAAGAAATGGAACCGTTTCCAGCGAATTCATTTACTTTGGCCACAGGCTTTAATTATCAGATTTCATAATGGTTTATGCCATTGGTAATAAGAGAAATAAAAACATGAAGTTTTTAAATCTAACATTAAGCAATAATGAAATGATAGTTAGAAATAATAACACTACAATAATTAACTTCTATTAGGGATTATTGTTTAAAAAGACAGAAAGACACGACTCACCTCTACATAAGCATTCCTGAGATCGTCATGTAGGTGTTGGGTCAAAAGCTTCAAGAATTGTACATTGCAGTTTGCTATGGCCTTTTCCTGTAGGAGAGATCACACCAGCAATACATTATCTACTTTGGTAAACTGATATTAGTCACTACTAAAATCCCTTCACAATTAATCAGAGAATATCTAAAAGGCAGCTACAGTGTATATTCCAATTTCACAATGACTCGTCCAATACACTCCAATATATTGATATACTGATATTTGCCACTTCTAGAATCCCTTCATAATTCACCAGAGAATATCTAAAAGGCAGCTACAGTGTATATTCCAATTTCACAATTACTCGTCCAATACACTCCAATATATTGAACAGCAGACATTGTACTGACCTACTACTTTTCAGTTTATATTTTGCTAAAGTAAGCCTAAATTTCCGCTCCATTTGTTTGTGTCTACTGAAGGAAAGCTTAACAAAACAACAACTAATATCCTTTTGAACCATGAAAAGTACTATGTTCAACTAGCACAGTCATGCTCAATCAAGGTCTATTTCTCTATCTATTGCAATATATACAAAACTACAATGTTAAATTATGTTCAAATAGTACCCTGTACATGTATGTGGGCCCTGTCTTATTAAAGACTTGCGATTGATCCACATCAATCGCAAGTTTGCAGTCTCCTATCTCTTATGTACATAGTTGCGTTTGATATCAATCACAAATAAATTGCGATTAATCACAACTGTCAATAAGACGAGGCCCAGATCAGCAAGAGTGTTTTTATGAAGTACATATGTGAATCGAGCCACAAACATTAAGGAACTGCCCTATACCTTCAGGCAATCTACTAGATAGATATTCAAATAAAAAAGAATTGAATAGAACCTTCATGGAGTCATAAACAACGGAGTAAAAAACAACTTATAATGTGTATTTTGATATAGCAGAGGTTTCCGCAGATAGTGATGGAATTTCACTATTCACTGTTTCTATGCACTACTAGCTTTTCAAAATGAATGAAGCACCCTATTACTGGTGGTTGGTTTCCTAGCAGTGAATACTCTGTAAACTCCTATAATTGACCTCCTTTCTATACAACAATGATCAACCTTAACAAAATAAACTGAATACTAACTTACAAACGTTGTAAAACAATAAAGTTTTGCACTTAGTTCCATACACTTGAAAAGTTGAAATAAGTGTATGTTTATTGTTTACAATAACTTGTAGGTTGAAGTATCATCAGTCATAGCATTAAACACAATATGAATTATTGAATTAAATTAAAACTAAAATATCTACTCAAATTTTGTAAATAGATACTACCCAATGACATATCACATTTAAAACAAATATAGGAAAAAAATTGTCTAGATTACATACCAATACAATAAACCAAATTGTGTATTCCAATATCAAACCTTCCAAATGTTTCCAACATGACAGGCTGCAATTAGTGTCCTCAAATTTTGAGTGTCAAACTTGTGACTTCAAACACACCATAACAACAGAGCAGCTGCACATCCTATGTATTTATCCCACTTTGTATAATGTCAAAATGAATACTTCTACGGGTAGTGAAGGAAGTGGGGGTCATAATCAGGATTAAGTAATTAATATTTCAGAGTAAATAATTTTCTCTCTAGGTATGTCTTCATCAGCTCGAGATTGCCAAATAGCCCGCTATTTCTGATTTGGGAAATAAGCCCAAAGTTACAAATCACGTCTTCATCAGCTCGAGACTAGAGCTCGAGTTTCGAAACTCGAGCTTGAGAAATTAGCTCGAGATATTTTGCTCAGCATTCGCACATAGTGCGAGTCTTCAGGCTGGTGAAGACACATCGGACAAATAGCGGGATATTTTGCAAACTAGCCCAAGATATCTTGGGATGATTATCTCGACCAAATATCCCGCTAATGGCAACTGCGGGCTGATGAAGACGCAAATTAGGTGGATAATTTGCGATCGGGATAGTTAAAATAGCGGGCTATTTGGCAATCTGGAGCTGATGAAGACATACCTTTTGAGTAATAAACACTCTAAGAGGGTTGGGTGTGTAGAAAGAGGATCAGCTAGGGTTTGGAAGCTTATTGCAGAGCTCTGTTTACATGGCCACCAATACAGCATTATATGCACTTCTTTGTAGTTTGATACAAGTTACATTTTCTACAAGTGTGAACATACTCTACTGCACTATAGATTGAGCTGCAGACAATGATCTGTTCACATTGAAAACATAATACCATTCCTTGCATAATGAAACTTGTTACATTAACTCCAATGTGGACAAACCTTATTATCCTTCACAAAAAGGGGCTATGCATTGCATCTAATATATTTTGTAGAGAATATATATCCTGGCAGTGATGATGATCCTGATCCAACTGTACTTTTAGCTGTGTCTGTGGCTAAACTTTGAAGGAGCCTATAACCACAGTAGGAGATAGAGTGGTAACGGTACACCAAAGTTGAGGGGACGTGATTAGTATCATTCTGGGATAACACCTATAAATAGCATTCACGTGAGAGTAGATTAAAGTATGGGTATAGAATTTATCCATTCTGTTGAAGTATTGATTTATTAGAAATAAGCAAAAGTAAACAAACAAAAAAGGGATACATGAAGTATGTTTTCATTCAAAATGATAACTGCAACAATCTGTACTCAAGATAGTTAAATGCCCAACTTCAACCCTGGAACTTACAATATATCTTAACAATCCCAAACTTGAAGTATTACCCAAGCTATTACCTTATCTTTTATGAAATAAAGACCAGGGTCCCATTGCATAACACTTACCATCAATGGTAACTTTGCCATCAATGGTAACTTCCATGGAATACTTGATTTTGATTGGTTGTTGAGCAATGTTACCATGGTAGTTACCATTGATGGTAAGTTTTATGCAACAGGTCCCAGACCTAATGTTGCTGGAGCATTTGTTTCATCTGTGCTCCAACATAATTATGTCCAGTGCATTTGCTACAGGCTTCATTTCATCAAAAGCCTAGAGTCAGAGATAGGACTGTATTTAGGTTTCAGGTTAGATTTAGGGTTAGAGTTAGTGATAGTTTACAGTCCTGGGTTGATGTAAGGAATTAAGACCACATTACATCACCTCTTCACCTAATATATTTAGTCAATCCTGATTCTTACAAGGACACTAAACAAAAAATGTTCTTACATCTTTAAGCTCACTGCAGATATCTTGTCTCCAGTCCTTCATAGTCTTTTTGATGTCATGTCTTTCATTTGTCATCTTGTCTATAGCAATATCCAGATCCGAAAGAACTTGAATCTGGTAGAAAATGGCAAGATATAAACATTGAAGGTATTTCAGAGAATTTCAATTATAGTGAAACCTTTTTTAACCTGTACAGAAAAAAAGACTACCTGAATATAGTGACCAAATTTTTCAAACATGTTGCCCTAGAATAGTGTATCTCATTGAAACTAGAAGAGCATGTTAGGAAGGAACTTGTAAACATGTTAGGAAGGAACTTGTAATAAAACCACCTGGCTATGACTGCTTCCTTGTTTCCTGGGACAATATAAATGCTGCTTATAATCTTTATATACCGGTATGATTTGCATAATTTCAATATAAAACGCATGTTATATGGCAGCTCAGTTCCTATACAGGGTAAAATGAGGTATAAAACTGTAAAAAAATTGCTTTTAATTTCATGAAAATTGTAATAAACCTTGAAGCCTCTTTTTTACACGGAACTAAAAATAGTATTAATCTAAACTTATTGTATTTCGACAATGATCTGGCACCAGACCAGTCATCCTATGTCCCTGGCTTTTTAGAGAGATTTAAACCAGGTAAGAATAATGCAGGTTTCTTCAATATAATGCAAGCATTAGGTCGTTGCAATTCGTCCCCTTTAAGGCTCCAATTTGTAATAAATAGTAACAATGTAGCTTAAAGGCAGAAATCCTCAATGATATTTCACCTAACTATCACAAATGTAAATCACTGAACTGTTTGTTTGGAGCTGGCTGAAAGACATGAAATCATGCAATGTTACATATAGAATAAATATCCTTCTGGCTCCAATAGATACAAATTCTTTAAAAATTATACAGGACTGTTGCTAAAGTATACTGGCAACTTGTCAAGAGAAACAACTGACCAATTATTATCACATTTTTACAGCTAAATCTTTTCACTTTCTATAATATGATTTAAACAATTATGATAATGTAGATTAAAACTGATCTCTAAGGCATAGACAATGAAGTGTGCAACCCTTCTTTACATTCAAGAATACAAAATATTCTTTGTTTGAGCAGCAAGGGCATTTGATGGCCAAAAAAATGAAAAGGTTAAATTCCAACAGCATTTGAAAGACAATATTAATTTAGAACTTCCCTCAAAACGAAAGGGCTTGAAAATGGCTTTTAGTGGGGAAAACGACCATTAGTTGTCGAATCGACTTAAGTGATTGCAATCACCTACCGGTAAGTAATAGTCTGATTTTCAGACCCTTTACCGAATGGTCGTACGTTTGTGCTGCACAAAGATTCAATCATTGTAATTTGGGCCATTACAAGTAGTGGGTTATTGGTGTAAACAAATGCTCATGTACCTGTAACAGCTCATTTTATGTATGTTATTACCAAAGAAAAAAAAGATGTCAGTCAGTCACTCAATAGTGTCTGACAGTGAAGTCTAGAAGGTAAACAGATTTCCTTGCATAATTTGAATACTAGGACACTGCCAATGTTTAAATTTCACAGATAGGACATACATGACATATTCATAATCCCTGCAAAGTTCTTAAGAATTTGATGTTGGCTGCAAAAGGGACATAGTATCTGTAAAGCCCCTCTTAAGTGTTGGGAGCCCCAAAAATTTGATTGCAAAATTTCACTTAAACTGTATCATAATGTGAAAGGGGATGTCATGACACATTTCTGCAAGAATTTTCAAAACAAATAAGTTTGAAGTCGAATATTGATGAAAGAATACAAAATTTATGTTTTCTGCGTACAACAGAACTATGATGTATTCTTCTTTCAATATTTGTCTTCAAACATATTTTTTTGGGGATCTTTGCAGAAGTGTGTCTTAAATGACATCCTCTTTCACATTATAATACAATTTAAGTAAAATGTTGCCATCAAATTTTGGCGAATTTGGGGCTCCAACACTTTAGAGGGGCATTAACTCTGTGTTAAATACTGTCATGTATGTAAATTAATGCCAATATGGCTCTTAACAGATGATTTGTTCCTTAGCTTCATAAAGATATGATTCACACACAGACTTGACGCAGCTGGTGATAATGAAAGTCAATTAACACCATATAGTAGTCTTGACCTGTCTTCAGATCTTTCATTGATATGTACATCAATGACTAGGGTAGAATGACCAGAGGTTTAATACTGACAATATATCCCACTTGTAGAATCATTATAACTAGGTATGATGAAAAGCAAAGATTGTATACTCTGTAATCATTCATCTAAATCTCATTTCAACCGATGTCAATACCCTTTAGTACATTCAACTTGCACTATTGCATCCTTGTTCACTTCCCGGATACAAGTTTGAAATAGATATAGATAAACATTAAAAGTCTTTTAATGGGATAAAAATACATATATGTTTTCACTGAGGTATATAAATATCTTTCAGTGCCAACTAGGATATGAAGCTTTAATAGCAAAAAACAAAAATTATTTATATCAAAATTAACATTAAATCACAAGCTAATACATTTTCATACTTGCTTTGTGTATGATATTAGACTGGTTTGTGACTAATGGTTTTGTATAACATAAATGAAAGATAGCATCTGAGTAACCAAAACTGAAATGAACAGAAGCCCGATGTCTTCCACTAATCTTCTAACAACATCAGAAGAAGTTACTTACCTGGTCCACCAAGGCTGAACTGACATGTTTCCTATCACTGGCATGAAGTCTGATGATGGGTAGTATGTAGACATGAAGCAGGAGCAGCACATCTTGATGCTCATTGTCGTTGCTTCCGTTGAGGATACTCCTGGCTATCTCTAGACCTTTCTCAAGGTCTCTCCCTGCAGTCATGTTGTCCTTTTGTTGTTCCAAATACCCTGCAATTTGAAAAAAGAACCGTCTGTTTTATTTGGGATAAAGACAGCAAGAAGCATGAGGATTCAAGGAACTTCCAGAACAACACCAATCTTCAGAGTCTCTTGAAAAACTGTCCAGCTGTCTGGCAGTAGTGTTGACCCTTTGTTGGTCCAAATAACCTGTAATGGGAAAGAACAGAACAGGGTATTTTCTCTGTGCATGATGATACAAAGAAGAGCTAGAAGCCTCCACAATCCAAATCAAAACCATTTCCAGAATCTCTTCCAAAGTAGCCACATTGACCTTCTGTTTGTTCAAATACCCTACAGCACTCAGAGAAAATAAAAACAATCTTTGGAGATCTCCATGATTGATACATCTACTACACCTATAGTGCTCATATCCTGAATAAAAAAGAGATCTACAATGTATATGAGATACCAGGTATTAAACTCCTTGGTCTATAAACAGCAATTAACAACATACAGATCTACAACATACCCCATGTGATCTCCAGTCCTTCATCAAGAACCCTACCCAATATCAAGTTGTCCATCGGAATCTCTAATGAAGCGACATGGTCCTAGCCTACCTGCACAAAGTTAATCATGCATTTTATATCTACATTAGCTTCATGGGTATGGTATAGAGAGAGTGATCTATACAGTCTATACAGGTGCACTATCAGCCTCCAGATCTATGGGAAAGTCAGCCAGACAGGAAGCATGTGACACTGAGCAATATTGTGACAAATGATACGTTACAAAGCATAGAAAATGGAACAATCCATATGTCCACTTTGTAATAGCTTATTTTGACAAGTTTCTCATTCTATACCCTAGGGTCTATGAACCATTGTATACCCCCCCCCCCCCTCACACACACACACACACACTTTTTGTTGTTCTCTTTACTGCTCCAAAGAAAAGTAGAGCACAAATTGATGTCATCATAAATAGTTGATGCCAGTTATAGCTGTCAGACCCCAACAAATAATTGGATACTAAAAGGTTGCCAAACAAGTACTGGGGTAATGCAAAAGGTGTTTATTTATTGTTCTAATAAGCATCATCTGTTTATCTAGGTCAATCTTAAACAAATCAGAAAGAGGCATATTGACTCTTCATTATCTGGAGTGTTAGTGGTCACTTTAATCAATTAGCCTACTAATTTCTGTCACATCACACATTTGCCAATATTAGTTTGTGTCTAACCACCAAAGTATCAAAGCAATGACTTTTACTAGGAAACCACTCCCACTATACTAATCAAATTCTGTGAGACCGCAGTGACAGTTTCTACACTACCAAGTTTATGTTTCTTGCATCGTTTTAAGAATGCTTGCTATGTACATCAGCAGTGCTCACATTCTACATAGTTCTCTATATTTTCCCTGAAAAATAAATGGAAAATATTGTGCATTGTTTTGATCTACAACAACTTCTTGAAGTTGAAATATGCCAAACCAAAGAATAGCTATGTACATTTGACATAGCTGATATTTAAATCGCTTAGTGTAGACTTGGGTATACTAATGGCAGTAGTAGATAGTAGTATATCAATGGAATAAATGCTGACCTGGAATAAAAAGGTTAATATACATAATTCTTGATCAGATTTCCTGAATTTCATCTTCATTCTACACTAGATTTATCATAATAACAGAACCCTGGAAAATTAATATTTCACAGAGATATTAACAGGAGCACTCTGACTCTGAATTAAATGTCATCCAGGCCAAAGTTTATATTCTGGAACTTCATTTTATTGAACTTCATTTTCTTGAACTTCATTTTCTTGAACTTATCTGTAGTGAGAACCCAGCTACAGTACTGTATATCCGCCATCTCACAGCACCTGCTATGGGCGTTAGGGAATTAGTTTTAATCAAAGAACCTACCATTGTCAATAGCCATTATGAGATTAAATACTTAATTGGCAAATGAGATAAAGGATCTGGTGGCTTGTTCCAATGTAATGAGCTAGAGTAAGGCTAAACAGTATGCAAGGTGTCAAAAGGATTTACTCCAATTTTTTCCTCAGTGATCAAGACAAAGAGCATCTTCACTAATACTTGTTTTCCAGAATGCACACATTTCTTTTCACATCAAAGGGTTTTAAATATATAATTACTACACGTATCTTTGCATTAATCAAATACTTCTCTCATTCTTCGTATTATCATCATAACCAACTTGTAAGAAAGGAGATGGCTTTCTATACTGTACTGTTGAACCAACCTCAGGCTATATGATGCAAAATCAATCCAAAGTATTTCAAATGGCATGAAACACAAACATCATCTCTTTCACAGAACAAACTATATACATAATTACTGCCTTTTTGGTTGTATCGATTTAGATTTATGATAGACCCCGTTCTCATTCACTTCGTTGGAGCGGTCTAACTAAGACCCGTTCTTAGGTTCTTAGGTGAGTGAGAACGGTCAAAGTGGTCAAGGAAGTGGACTTCTGGACCACTCCAGAAGACCACCTCGGGAGGTGGTCTTGAGGAACGGGTCTCGGTTTGGACCGCTCTAACGTGCAATGTGAACGGAAGTGTACTTTGAACGGAAGTGCATGAGCTAGTGACGTTCCGCGCGAAACATGTAGTACGGTACATACGGTTTGTATTCCGCGCGCGAAAAAACTGACAGGTGGTTATCTCATCAACTCAGCTCTCAATTAACATAAGAAAAAGAGGATCATGGGGGACCAACATGCACCACTTAGGCATTGTTTTCTATATAGAGGGAGCAAGTAGCTACAAGTAGTACAGTGGGGCTTTAAGCTAATGTCTTTCTGACTCTCATTAGATAATATGATACTTACACTCATGAGAATGTTTACATGGATGATATGGCTGATGACTCTGTCTCCTTTCTGTACACTCTGTGATGCTACAGTTGGTCCATTGGATGCATTTTGTCTCAAGATTTAAACACACTGTATCGATCAACAAAGCCTAGAAAAATGAAATGAAAATTACAAAAATAATGAATATAAATCAATCATAGCCAAAACTACTAAATATATATAATTCAAACTGAAAAAAAAATATTGCAAATAAAACTTTACTTAAAGGTAAAGACCAGTTTTGGAAACGCCCCTCTCTCAAAAAATGAAATGGAAGCTGTCATTACCAATCATGTGAAAGAATATGTTTTGACTAATACGTGATGATACAAATTTTGCCGGGAAAGTCGGGAAACCGCCTACTAATTGATATATTTGGTAAATTATTATATCTATTGGGACCAAATAGATATCGCGCGTGGTCGCGTAGTCCCATAAACATCTTTCTGTGTACAGTGCTTGTAACTTTACCAAGACTGGGCCAAATTTCTTATCATTTTGATGATTCCAGAACCTTGCAGTACACACCAATACTTATATGCTAGATGATCAACCTTTTCTGATCGATTCCACAACGTTCCTTAAACAATGCAATCGCATGACCAGAACTGGCCTTTATCTTTAATACAAATCAAATCAATCTGATAATTACATGCTTTAAGATTTCAGATTCAAAATGTATTTATTAAATAATTATTCTTCATGTTTGTAGTAGTAATCAATAAGCATCATTTTTGTAATTAGCCCCCCAAAATTAATGTATACAATTAAATCAGAGAAAATTACTGCAAACAAACTTAACAGAAGAAATTATTAAATTTGTAATAATGAAAAGAAAATTCTGAATAGTGAATGCAAATCACACAAAATTATTAGATAGTGTATTACTAATCCCACAGACAAAAATTACTAAACTCAAGTCCTATCAACATGAGTCATACAGAAACAATTATACTTTCTCTAAAAGAATTCTTTTCAAAGAAATACAATCTAATCTCATTAATTGTAGCAGCTTGGCATGTTTCATCACTAAAACATGATGGCACATTTAACCAGTGCATTATAGCATGTTGGAACATTCTCATTTTGGCCCTAAAGGCAAAAATGATTTTGACATTTTATGAATGGCTTTTCAGCCTCTGGTACAGGACAAAGTTGATTCATAAATCTCTGGTATAATAAGTTTCATATTTCAGTTTTGTATTCCAATAATACATGCAGCATAGTGTATGGGAAATATTCTAAGAAACCTGAACATATGTAGTGACTGAGCAATACATCGGAAATAAAAACTTTTTAGTACAAGGTCAATGTTCTGTATCAAGTTCTCATGATTAATATGGTTTATTGAAAGAAATATGATTCTCATTACAAAGTACGTGCTGATGAACGTAATCACAACACGTTCAGTAAGTTACACGGCTATTGGCCTCCTACGGTGAAATAATTAGCTCTAATTCTCAATCATTTACCAACTGTAAGGTCATATTTCCTGTGAAGACCATACTCTAACATAAATCACATGAATACACTTAGCACATCCCTCTTAAACAGAACCCTTATGCTCAACACAGCATGCCTATGTGTCAATTGTACATCTGCATGGGTTACTTCTAGAAGATGTGAAGTTGAAGTAAATTGGGGGAGGGGTAAAATGGATGTTTTTAGACAACTTTTAAGCTTTATATGACATTTTACTACATGAAAGTTTGCTGTTGTACATCATATCCTTTTAAATACAAGAAACATCTCAATGATGGTCAAGCAGTGAAGGCTGAAAGATTGTCAATAATTTGGGTCAAGATTAATATATGCATATTTTGACGGCATTACATTACAGATCTTTAATAAGGGTAACCAATGGCCACGTAAAGTCTTATGACTTATAGAAGGTAATAATTTGAAAGGAATACCAACAGTAATATAAAGTTAGGTCTCTAATTTATTATTTAAGTATGTAAGATCTAAATGTTAGAAGTACATCCCAACAACTATTGAGAGGTATAATTTGATTTCTTTAAGATCTTGCAAAGCAGTGCCAGAAATGACACTGAGCAAAAACTAATCAAGTAAAAAATTAACAATAATTGAAATGAAAGTACCCAAATGCTTTGTACAACTATATTCTAAAACCAAGATGCATTTCAAATTTCTTCCTCACAGGGGAAAGGAAGGGAGGGGTAAAGAAGACTGAGCTTACCAGGTCACCCAGCAATGACTGAACGCTAATTGGGTTCATCATAACTCTACGGTGCTATCTAGGGATTAAATTTCCTGTGCGAACTACCCTGGCTAATTTACTCAATACTGACTACAATGTGCTTCACACATTGTGCTCAAGATATCAAATCTAATTGTTTCACTGCCGAATTATGGTGCCATGTCTACTCCTTGCTAGTCTAAAAGATGAAACCTTAGGCTATGATGAATTGATACAAATAAAGAAAGTCTAGTGCAAGCTATTCTATTGAGTGACAGGATGTCAGGAACAGAGCCTGCAAGGGCATTTTTATGAAGTATGTATACAGCATTGACAAGGATTGTGTAAAATATGATGCACACTAATGAATATACATGTATACTAGACTATACACTTAATCTACAGTCAAAATAGCTTAGTTCTTGCTTGACTGGAGAGGATTTGTGCCTATAAAAATTAGAATAAAAATGCTACATTAAACTACTGTATAGGCACATAATCAGAAGCTGAGATAAAGCCAGAGAGCACCTCGAGGGCTATGTGGAGTGGATATGATAATGAGCAGTGCACAAGAAGCCAATATAATCATTACCTTGGGAATTTAATTTCTTACAACTCATTTAATAAAATAAAAATAAAAATATGAGCTATTTAATATCCATAACCAATCACAGTGTCAGACACAGGGTATAACAACTACAGAAGCAGAATAATCCTCTGTTCTGAGCAAGACCATTAATTAGTCATGTACATGTAGGGTGAATAAAAAAGAAAGAGAGGGTAAAATGGGTCTCAAACAGCTGGCAATTGTCATCAACCAATGACAACTATTTTTTTTTGTCATGTTAATCATCCCTTTCATACAGGTACTTCCTGTATGGACATATACATGTACATTGCAAGTAGTAAAATTTGCTTCACTTATCATCATTTCCTAAAACATGTTTTTTATGATTGAAGGAGATATACTTGATGTAAGTAGCTCTTTACCTTTAGACTTAGTCTGACATTCATTTCCTCAATGATACACAAAACTATCCTGTAGTGGTCAAATTTAGCATAAATGTTGTTGTCAAATATAGGGAATAATACTCTCAAGGTATAAAAAGCAGACCTATATCAGGGTCCATGGTTTCATTTCAGAAATTCTATACATTTTCAAATGTTCAGTTTATTCATAGATTCCTTTTTGACATTTTTAATCAATCTCAATCAAGAGATTGTCCACTTTGCATCTTATAATTAAATAAGAAACTGAAAGTATACAATGCTCAATGAGCAAAAGATAACATTTTCATTAGTTTTGATCAGTAACAATAATAAAGTTGAAGACTTCTTGAAGACTGTTTCTAAGTACATGTACAACGTAACTCTCTTACTTACTGATGATGAATATGAAACTCCAAGGCCTTCTAACACTCCCTGTAAGGAATACCACTACTGCACATAGTAAGATATCCCATGTATCCAAAACAAATCAATGTAAACAACAACACGCTGGTACCACGAGGAGGATCTATAGATTTAATCACTAATAGCCTCAGAGAAGGTTGGACAATATTCCTTCAAACTCAAAGGTATGTATCTCTCGTTTTCAAACCAGAGTATTGAAATGGTGGGACATAAAAGGAAAATCCAGATTGTTATTCCACAACATGTACAGTTGTCCGATGAACTTTTAAGAAGTTAAGAATAGGTTGAGTTTATTGTTGGACCGATCCCCGTCTGTGAGCACAGTACGTATCACTTCCCGTTTGAGACTGTGACAACGGCTAGATAGAGAGTGAGGGAACCTCTTTAACTTCGGTCGTAGCCAGCTACTGTGCAGCTACTGGCAAGCATAATGACAAAGGATCAGCGATTAACGGGACTCGCTGCTGTCGAACCATTGCCGCGGAGAGACCCGGTCTGACAAGCTATTCTAGGAGCCATGTCCATGACAACGCAACGTAATTGATGTTTCCAACTTGCGTTAGGACCCCCTAGTCTTTGTGAGTCATCACAGGTCTTGGGGCTGAGGCTCGTTGCCAAGGGGAAATCGTCATTACTCGCATCTTCCTAGCAACCACGCAGGCTGACAGGTTGTAGTGCAATAGTCTCTATCAAGGCAATCAAAGTGTAGAATCTTATCCTATACACCAAGGACATGTTCAAGACAAGTAGTATATTTTTTATTCTAATTATTCAACTTCAGGATAGAAATTGATTAAGGTGACAGGGCTCAAATCATTGAACTCAAAGCAAAACAAATCTTGTCAATAGTCCTTTCATTCTTGAACAATAAAAGGATTGAACCAGCGGCCTGCTGATTGGTCGAGCACCATGTGCGTCGGCAAATAGGCCTTATGCGTTATTGTTCCAATTATTGATCAAATTAATTGACCGCCGGTCCTCCCGTAGAGTATAAAACACGCTTGCTTACATTAGTTTTTATCACCTGATGAAGTGTTGCAGCGGCGCACGAAACGTCGTGATCTTTTAGATCCCTTATTGACCACATTGCGATACAAACGAATATCACTAGCGATATTATTTTCGAAACTACATCCGCAATGAGTAATATATTTAGCAATAAAAGGATTTATTGCAAGAAATTTTGTGACACTATTCGTCATTACAATCCGCTGATCATGCATAAATTGTAACTCTACTCCAAAGGTATGATTTGAATTAATGAATGCACATTACAGTCTTGTAATGTTTACAAATGTTCCATGGGGAATTTGCAATTACCTCATGATTGGGATTTTGGAAATTTCTATAAATGTTTGAAATTATGTTACACATTATAAACTATTTATAACATCATTTTGAGCACCTTTGTTCTTTTGTTAATCCATTCACTATTAGTAATATCCCGTCTCCTTGGCTACAATGAAGAGCCAATGGGGAATAGCTCACCTGCGTGAAGGGGTTACATACACCACGCTCGGATCTACCAGATGAGGACAAAAGAGTTTATGAACTAAGCCTATACAACCTGGTCCAAATCAAGATGGCTGCCAATGACGTAGGAAGAGAGAGATTGCAATCAACGCAGTAATGAAAGCGATTTAAGCAGGTTAATTGACAATGACTCCCATTTTGTTCAAATTACTGATTCAGCCATGCATCCAGATGACTGGGCCTTCTCCAGCGCTAGGTCTTACGTACTTCAGTAATGCCTTTGACGACAGAGAGAATCCCAGGCTAAAAGGAAAGATGTTCCATTGACAAGTACTCTCAGTTATCACAGAAATTTGAGTTTTTTTCATAGACCTGGAACAAACCCAGGGAAAGTCAGGTATCTGCGTCAGTTATGATCTAAAAATAGACCTTTCTGAAAGCAATCTACGTAATCAATTTTTTTTTCAGTTGTGAATTCAAAGTTATGAAACTGTCTTAACCACCTCCCTGGGCTACAGTGGATCAAGGTCTGTAGACCTTACAAATTGCTGTGATATACTAGCAGCAGATAGCAATTGACCTACTGACTACATACATGTTTAATTCCTGTAGGCTTGAGACAGGAGCCTCCTGGTTCCTGTACTCAAAGGGTCTATTGAGCACAATTAAATAAATAAGTACATGTAAATTCATATAATTCAAACATAAAGATAGATAATCTACTACAAGGAGGGTGACCGTCTTCCTATAGCAGATTTGTAGGGCGGAATGCATCCACATCTTTCTGACCGATACTGTTCTTCGGCTAGACCTTTGTCACCCTATCCATCTCTCTGTCTACACCCAGGGACCTGATGACTGAGTCTGACCACAACCGATGCCTCACCAAGGAGAACAATAAGACACACATTTCCATCATTTCATGGAGAATATTGACAGCTAATTTGAGTCCAACCACCTCTGCTTTTTTCCCCACCCAGTCTTTTGTCCCGAGAGATTATTAGGATGGGTCTCTTACGCAGGTTGATAATCATCTTAATGGCAATGAAGGACTCTTCGCAGATGCTCTTTGGGTGTATTCTCATTATCGTTCTCATGGAGACAAGTACGAGTCTATAGATGGGTTGATGGGTCTATGAGAAGTTTTAAATGTTTCAAAAATTCAAACAAGAAAAAATCTGAAGAACAAGACATTTACCAGTATACATTTTCTAACTCTTGAACATCATCAAACACATTAGAGAACTCTAAGATTTCTATGATCTTCTACATTTGTTGAAGAGGGGTGTAGATTCTTGATATATAGAAGAGAGCCTATAGAGTACCGAAGCTGTGACGTCATAAAAATCTTTTTTTGGAATTTCTCAATTTTTTCTTTATTTTCCGAAAGAGCACCAAAAATAATGTCCAAATGAAAACCAATTGAATATGTTAAGTATTTGCCGAGATATGACCGTCTGAATAAAAAGATTGCCTATGGGAACTCAGTGTTATATTGCTCTGGCTCATAACATTAGGAGCCAGAGCAATATAACACTGAGTTCCCATAGGCAATCTTTTTATTTAGATGGTCATATCTCGGCAAATACTTAACATATTAAATTGGTTTTCGACATTTGGACATTATTTTTGGTGCTCTTTCGGAAAATAAAGAAAAAATTGAGAAATTCCAAAAATTGATTTTTGATGATGTCACACTTCACCACTCTATAGCATGTTCTCAATGAGATAAAGATTCAATCTTTGGAGAGAAACAGTTCAAACAGATATTTTTTCACTTTTGGGGTACACAAAGTGGAAGGCAGGAAGCACAGGGAAACATAATTATGCCAATTTGTATAATAATCCTCAAGAATGATCCTTCTTATTTTTCCTCAACTGATTAGAAACCTGTTTATTAAATTGGACTGCTTTCCTTCAAATCAAACATAAAGTAGGCATTGAACTTTTCTTTAAAATCGTAACAAAATGAACTAAAAATCATTATCAATATCTACAGGAGGAGAAATCCATTTGTGATCGGAGCTTCAGACAAGTGACAACCTATTAAGCTCTGCAGTTTTGTATAGTGAGAGCAGGATATGACAAATATAACTTGTACAGGCTTATTTTGGGATAGTGGAAACACACCTTTAGTGACATTTCACACAAGTCTTTAGTCGTCTGTTTCGTGGCAAGTATGACACTTCTTTGTCTGCTCCCATCAATTCTAGGACACCACAGGCATGAAAGGTGAAACCCATATTTAGGTCTAGCATTGTCCCCTTAGCTACCTTTGTGTGACCACATTATGAGCCCTGATTTCAAGGGACTCCGATTAACGAAAGTGACAGATATGAGGGGGCAAAAGTTTGGAGAAGCTATGAGAAGAATTGACTTATGGCCCTGTCACACCTTGACGATTGAGCCAGCGTATGCCGAACGTATGAAAAATTTGGCGAATACGCTGGCGTACATCAAATAACTTATGGGTAAGTTTTGTATTTATAAGTTAAGAGCACGCTGAAGCACACTGGTATACGACGTAGTACGGCGAGGTCGTGGACAAATTGTGTGCATGCATAAAAATGTTGACGTATGCCAGCGTATGGCTCATACGTCCCACATACGCGGGCCATAAAGTTGTAGGTAAGTTATGCGATCGATTACACACGTTCACACACGTTACTTGCAAGTTACTCATAAGTCAACATACGTCGAGATAATGTCTAGCATACCCAAAACTTATTTCTAACCTATGAGTAACGTGCTTTGAACCTATGTCGAACTCATCTCAAATGCATATTGACGTATGTAGACGTATTTGACGTGTTCTGGACGACCACAGAACTTAGTGAACATGTTTCTAACTTACAGCTACCGTATAATGGCGTATTGGCAGCGTTTAGGGGAATTGGTATATAAAAATGGGGTTGGTATAAGTTATCTATAACTTATCGAAACATTCTGTTTAAGTTACTATTACATTATGTATACGTCCAACTCATTATGAATACGCTATGTATACGCCCAAAATTGAAGAAAAAAAAATGAGAGTTCAGCGTATGCCAGCGTTTTAGAGAAACTTTGATATGTCGGCATACGCTGGCTAAATCGTCAAGGTGTGACAGGGCCATTACATCATTAGAAACAATTGTGACTATCATAAAATCAGATGTACATGTATGCAAAAATTCTTTTAATGAGCTGCAAAGTTACTAAATTGAAATAATTTTATAATGACTAAATGACTGAAAAAAATGTATGATATTGAATTCTATGATAACATTTTTCTTGATTCTCTCTACTTGTCTGTCTATCGGTCTCTGTCTCTGTCTGTATGTCTCTCTCACTCTCACTCTCACTCTCTCTCTCTCTCTCTCTCTCACTCTCTATTTCTCTCTCTATCTCTCTCTCTCTCTCTCTATCTCTCTCTCTCCTCTTTATCTCTATTCAGAAATGTTTAAGTTCGTCAGAAACATAGCTTTTGGACAAGAACACTTTTTACCAATTTGCCATTTCACAGAAACATGAATTATCTATGACGGAAATGTAATTACACTAATATGAAAAATTGAAAGGCAAACAAAACTTGACATTCTTTTACAGCATCAAAAGTGGCATATCATCCTTTTGGAGGGAGGGGTGGATGGATTTCTCTCTATAAATCCATGATCTAGTTCTAACACAGAGATGATGCTATCATCCACTGACTGACAACAGTGCGGTTTTTGTGGATCAAATAGGATCATGGATATCATGAGGTGTTAACAGATTCTCCTCTCTACATTTCTAGGTAAGATCAAGGGACAATTACGACCACTTCCAACTTCTGAAGATCATGAAACATTCCTCGATGAAAATTAGTATCCCTAATTCTTGTCTGATGACATTATGATCTAGTTCATGCGCAATTAAATCCATTAACCTTCAAAGATGATAGCAGTTCCCAATCAGAAAAAGAAGGATGTTTTCAAAATAAACTGCAATGGACCTGCACCATTCAACTTAACATTCCCTTGAGAATCTCATCACTATCATCGTCATCAGAATTCAATGTACGTTCAGGTTTCCTACTTTTATTTTCCAAAAAGCTTGCATAACTTGAGGGATAATGAAAAATAGAATAGGGATACAAAATTACAAAAAATAAAATAGGGATAAAAGCATCTGAGACCATTAATTCTTAGTGATAATTTTATTTTTCAACTAAGAAGATATAAATAGTATATTCCATCATGTTTCAACAAAATTAAAGACTTATTATTTTGTCTCCTATCAAATTCACAGCGTCCATACTCCATAATAGTCTTAATGAAAATAAAAACTAATAATATATAAAGGCACTTGCATTACATGTCACACTGAAAACAGTCTGGTATTTAAAATAATTTAGAACTGCTTTGCTGTGTTGAAACTAAGTGTCCCGCATTTCCATGACTATGAATCATTTGTATGTAACTTGTTAAAATCACTTGAGAGCTTTCCCATATAAATATTGCCTCTCCTTTATTCCTTTTTGTGAGATTCTGGAAATATGATTTTCGAACACAAAAAAATGTGTATGAAATTAATCATACATATAATTTCAGAAAAGTAATCACTGTTAAAAGAAATCACCTGCACCTGTCATGGAGAAGTATTGTTTGCAAGAAATGAATAACAAACCACTTCCTTAAATCTTGACCAAACCACAGGAACTAAATCAATGACAAGTTGTCTAAACAATGACAAGGCTATGAAGCAGGCCTTTATTGGGGTATTATATATCAAATCATTCTATTGTTCAGAAAGAAGAAAAAAACAGGAAAATATTGAATTAATAACAAAGAAAAATGATTTAAAAACAGCTGCAGCAATCTGCGGTAAGGGCATTGAACATGGGTTGCACTGGGCAGTCACTCTAAAAATATTTAAGATTAACTGATACAGGCCTGTAACATGCAATGTATATCTCTAATCAGTAATCACTGTGGCCCCCGCCAAAAAAAAAAAAATCAAACATCCCTGCCCGTGACCTGAGGAAGTGAACAACAAGTGCCACTGAACATCAAGATTAAAGTATGTCATGCACACACCTGACGTTCTAGGAAAATGAACTTACAGAAAACTCAGATCACATTCAATCACTTCTTACGTCATTCACTGAGACAACTGGTATGAAATCATTTCCTTTTCTTGCCAAAATGTTGACATCTGTTCTACTTTCTACCTGTTTATGTCAATTTTACTTAACTCTATTGGTGTACACTATGTAGCAGAAAAGGATTTCTTATATTTGTTTTGTTTCACCAATCAATTTTCTGAAAGACAAACTTTTTGAATTCCTAAGAACATGAGCAAGCATTCTTCAATCAATTATGCAAGTTTAATAAATGTATCTTCACCCTAACATGTTTTTTTATAAACAAAAAAAACTTTTTTTGTTTTTCAGTGTGAAAATTAATCTCCTCCAGTGTTTCATGGAATACAGTTCACAAAAGACTAATATTATATAACACACTGTAACCTACCAATAGCAACAAATATAGGGTCATTCCATGTCAAATCACCCAATGGTTTTAACCCGACCATTTTTGATTTTGATGAAATTTAGTGTACTTGTTGAGTGTGATCTCACAGCACCAAATCTCAAATTTTAGGTCAATCGGGTGAGGGGTTTGGGAGATACGCCCACCAAATTTTGAGATTTTTGCAAAAATGGGGGGGGCGGGCCTACCTTTGAACCCTTGTATCTCGGGAACTAATGGGTCAATCTTCACAAAATTGGTATTGTTGGAAAGGGTATTCAATAAGGATTACAAATCTGCCATCATTTTGAAGATTGATACATGTTGGGGTACCTTGACCTTTTGACCTAAGATTTGACCTTGAAATTGACCTTGTGGATCACGTGACCTTGACAACATTTTTCATGAAATGTAATCTCTGACATGTTCACTAAAACATATAAAAGTTTCAGAGATATAATATTTTTGTTTAGGAGCAATAAGGATTGAAAGTATCCATACTCACAAATATTCACAATAAACCCTATTATAATGTATACAATACATGCAGTATGCACTGTACAACATACATCTTCCACATGCTTTTTGTTCTAGTCATATCCATCCTAAATGTAAGCAGTACTTAAATAGAAATATAATGAGAAGTTCATATAGGCCTAAAGGGTTAACAGGATGTATGGCTTCAGGCCTCTGAGTCAGTTCTAGGACAATTACCCCTGTGCAATCACCCCTGGAAAATTAACCCCAGGAAATGTCCCCCCTGAGGACAATTACCCCAAAAAAATTACCCCAAGGACTATCACACCCAGAGGACAATTACCCCCAGAAAATTACCTCCTAGGACAAGCTGTCCCCCGAGGACAATTACCCCGGAAAATTACCCCTAGGACAATTACCACCCCTGGAAAATTACCCTCAAGAATAATTACCCCCAAAAAAAAATCTGCTTTGATTAAAACCAACTTATCAGACTGGACTTCCCTTTAACGAATAGGGGGTAATTGTCCTTAGAGGGTAGTTTTCCGGGGTAATTTTCCAGGGGTAATTGTCCTAGAACCGACTCAGAGGCCTGAAGCCATACATCCTGTTAACCCTTTAGGCCTATATGAACTTCTCATTATATTTCTATTTAAGTACTGCTGACATTTAGGATGGATATGACTAGAACAAAAAGCATGTGGAAGATGTATGTTGTACAGTGCATACTGCATGTATTGTATACATTATAATAGGGTTTATTGTGAATATTTGTGAGTATGGATGCTTTCAATCCTTATTGCTCCTAAACAAAAATATTATATCTCTGAAACTTTTATATGTTTTAGTGAACATGTCAGAGATTACATTTCATGAAAAATGTTGTCAAGGTCACGTGATCCACAAGGTCAATTTCAAGGTCAAATCTTAGGTCAAGAGGTCAAAGTACCCCAACATGTATCAATCTTCAAAATGATGGCAGATTTGTAATCCTTATTGAATACCCTTTCCAACAATACCAATTTTGTGAAGATTGACCCATTAGTTCGAGATACAAGGGTTCAAAGGTAGGCCCGCCACCCCATTTTTGCAAAAATCTCAAAATTTGGTGGGCCGATCTCCCAAACCCCTCACCCGATTGACCTAAAATTTGAGATTTGGTGCTGTGAGATCACACTCAACAAGTACACTAAATTTCATCAAAATCAAAAATGGTCGGGTTAAGATTTTCAGATTTTTTGGGTGATTTGACATGGAATGACCCTATATAGGGTCAAAACGTGTCTTAACATCATCAACAAATCACCCCAAGTTTGACCGGTAAATGGGATAAATGGTCAGTGGGAGTGTGAGCCCAATACAGGGGCACCACGGTCAGTCAGCAGACTATATATCATGCTTTACTTGATCCCAATTACCATGCCAATGATTCATTTCCTAATCCACACACGTTCATTCTAATGCTAGCCAATGTTCTGTGGTATATCTTGTGGCCGATGGTCATCGATGACCAGTGTTTTACCCCTCTGGTCAAGAAAAGTGGGGGCAGTAACCGGAAAGAGCCTCACACCTGCTTAAATTATTAGGAAACACTCTTATATGATCAAGTGTGTTATTACTCTCAATCTGTGAATGATTTAAACAGAAGGAGCCACATGTTACAAGGTTCATATCCTAAACAGCACATAATTCCTAATACAAACATTTCTTACACAGAGAACATTGTATAAAAACTGCTCAAGGGAAATAAAAATGTGGTCTTTATAAATAGGTGGTCTTTCTTTACAGGTGGTTGCTATAAGCAGGTTTCACTGTAACAGATCAGTCATTCATTCATCCTTGGAGAAATGAAAAATATTAATTCATTCTGCAATTCATTTTCATGAAGTTTGCTTGAAGCTTAAGGTTCATTCAATCCATTTCAAATGATTAAGTGTTAAGTTTTCATACAAATGCTATAAATTTAGCCTCTGCAATATGGACCTTATTCAGGTCTGCTTTGCTAAATGAATTAAACTAGATTTTCTTTAAATGTAATTGGCATTCCAGAGACCACTGAAATAACAGCACCTACATGTACCTTCTGGATTCAACTTGGCACAACAGACTCTGCCAAGTTGTAATCCAGAAGGTAGTTGTGCTACTTGATTGCAGAGCATAGATAATTTCTTACATATAAATGTTATCAAGGAATGTAAACAAATAGGTAAATATTGTAAGAATAAAAGAACAATACAAACTTCACATCTTAGTAAGATCTATGTTTTATTCATAAATCTATATATTTCATGAGTAAAGAGAATGGCAACCACTAAGTTGTTTCAAATACTACAATCAGCACTGACTGATTGAAGTGATAAAACACTGTCATAACTCCTACGCACACAAAAGGAGGGGGTAGAAAACACTTGGGAAGGGAGACGTCAAACCTTGAGTCATACAAAGTTGACAAACTCTAAAGCTTAGTTAAATACTGCCCTCTACTGCTTTTGGTGGAGTTTTATTTGAAACTGTCCTTTGTCTGTGTTCTCCGTTTACAGCAACAAGAAGCAGGGTTGAATCAGTATTTCTGCTTGGTAATGGACTGGAAAATATTTGACAATTTACTGTACATACTATACATGTGAAATACCCTTTGACAGTTTTTGATAATTTGATTCTTAAAGCCCAAGTCCACTCCAAAAATAACTTACTTTCAATAGAACCAGAAAAATCAGACAAACCAATCAAAACAAGTTTGAGCAAAATCGGATAACTAATAAGAAAGTTATGAATTTTTAATGACATGAAAAACTTTGAAAATCACTACACAAATTGGCAACTCACTCATGAGTCTGTGACGTATGGTCCTCACTATCCACTAATTATTTTCTTTATATTGATAATATAAATTTCCTATTTTCACCCTAAGAATCTTATTTCTTCACACCAGCATCCAAGTTAGATTGTTAGTAATATGTTTTTGTGTGGATGCACAAATAAAGAGTAATTTTTGTCCAGTTAAATCATGAAAAATTGAATTTTGATAAACTATTTATATAAAAATCAATAATTATGAAATACAATATTCAGAAAATAGTATCAATTCTTCAAAATTCATAAAAGTTTTTTGGAAATGTCATGCACACAATATGATACAAATCATATAACCTGGGCAAAGGCATGGGGAAATCAAGTTTTGGGGATAAAAGGAAATTAATGGGATTAAACTATATAAAGCAATTGATAAGTTGTGAGGACATGACGTCACAAACTGATAACCATCTTGGCAATTTGTGTTGTGATTCTCATTGTTCCATAGTTTTACATACTTTTTCAAAAATTCATAACTTTCTTATTAGTTATCCGATTTTGCTCAAACTTTTTTTGATTGGTTTGTCTGATTTTTCTGCTTTTATTAAAAGTAAGTTATTTTTGGAGTGGACTTGCCCTTTAATTTTCACATAAGGATGTACCCATCTTGAGATTTCTTGTCTGCAAAATTCAATGACTGTCAAGGTTGTATTTTCAGTCAACGTTTTGTTTTATTTCAATTCAACATGCATGGTTTTAATCCTGACCTATCTTTGGCTTAATCTTCAATAGTTCATAACAGAATCAACTGAGAGACGATTATATTACATACAGTTGTATGTATTGACTTCAATCCTCTATACCGGTAGCTCCATGCCAATTACATAATAAATTGACAGGAAGTAAACCATTCCAGTTTCTATTCTGATTTATAAAAGAGTGGAATCACATCTTCCCTTTGAGACAAGTGAATGAGGATGAGGATGGTGACTTTTGAGAGTGAGAAGGATGTTAACCCATTCCCTACAGGTACCGGTTGGCTCCTGTATTAAGCATATATGGGAATGAGACAATTGAGAAGTTAACGGGGTAACTGACATAAGGTAAACTGTTTATGAGTTGAACATGAGTTATTGCTAGTCTGCCTCTGAGCTGATCATATTCCCTGTTTATTGTTTAATAACGAATACATTATAAATTCTATCTTCATCCTTCTGCATCCTATTAAGTTTCTTTCAGTATTCTTCTTCTCCTTCTTTGGGTTGATGATTTAACTCCATCCATTGAAATAACTCTCTTTAAGAGAAAAAAGCATTTTCATCAGCATTAACCTTTTTTGTTATAACTTGTATAATTACCTATTTTGTTTGAGGGGGTGTTGAGACAAACAATGAAACCAAAGAAATTCAATACCTTAAGATTTTGTCTTTATTATATTGGTTATAGTTTGTAGTTGGCATGGTAGTGTGACTGAGGTATCACATCCTGACACACTCACATAAAGGTCATGCACATAAGCTAGGGTATTACATGTAGGCCTATAATACTCTTTTCACACTTGTTTTGCTTAACCCCGTACTTTGCTTAGCCCCGTACTATCCTTAACCCCGGACTAACTTTTTTGGCTTTTCACACACACTTTGTTAGTCCTATACTAAGCGCCTATCCTAGAATAAGAAAATTCATGCTGTTCTCACTGCAATTCGTTAACCCCGGACTAGCTGTATAACGTGAATATTCATTAATTCGCTCCATTGCGAAGTACCGGACAATTTTTCATTGCTGTTCTCATTCATTAGCTTGGCACTGCAATTGCGGAGTTAGCACCATAATTGCGGGGTTAGCCCTGCTATTTTGCAGGGCCAGCTAACCCTGTACTATAGGTGGGGCTAGCCCACTTTGGTAAATACGTGTCTGAACAGAAAGTGAAATAAGCTTAACCCCGGACTATAGGTGGGGCTAAGAACCCCCTTTAACCCCACCTATACTACGGGGTTAAGGAAAATTTTGCCAGTGTGAAAACATTATGTAGAGATGTTGAGCTCACACTCACAACAGCATGATGTCATACACCGAGCATTCGCTGAGGAAGGGGAAGTGGAAGGGAAGGGGGGTTCTCTTGGGCTACAATCCAAGGGCTTCATGTCAGATTGATGGTGTAGTGAAAGGGAGACCTCTCTCGTCTTACTTCATCCAACAAATCATATTTGAAATTGGTCTTATACTGCACATATTCAGCTATTACATGTACAGGGTTATAAATACAAAGACTTTTTCATAGATAAATCAAATTAAATTCATGTCATAATATTCAGCAGGCATGGGATTCGAATGAGACTTGACTTGCTTGAAACTGAAGACCATGTACATGTAAGCATATCAATTTGAATTAATAGTGCATTTCACTTGCACCATATGATTGTTTTGGTTTTTGCTTGTTTATTTATTATGTGTATGTGTATTTATTCATTTATTTATTTATTCAAAAATATCAATCACTGTTATATTCAAATGAAAAAGTAAAACTAATAATAATAAATATGTCAACTTTTCTTTACTTATAAAATCTACTGGCGTTTATAAAGCTTAGTTAATATCTTAATCAAATGAAAGGAAAAACCAAATTCATGATGTTATCCCTAAAACTTACAGATCAGCATTTTGCTAATTCATTTAAATCGAACCCTGCATTATGTTTAAAAAGGGAAAACTTAAACTTTAGCAGAATACTGGCCCGGCATTGGGTCTACATGTACTTAGTATCATTTATTCCATTTTTCGGGGGGGGGTCCAACATAATCAAAGTGAATTTCATTTCATCTAAACACACATAAAATAGAGATTTGGCATGACATTCCCCACAACCAAATGGCACCCATGCTAGGATATTGGTAATATATAAACTGTGTACGCCGAATGCCTGTTATTGGGACAGTCACACTTTCAGAGAAATGAAGAATAAAATGAAAATGACATGAGATTAAATGAGATTAATGAGAAGAAAGACTACTCAATTATCACGTTTCCAGGATGCACATGGAAGGTCCAATGACCAGAAATTGTTGAAGAGACTTCCTGTGATATCCGTTACCATGGTAACCGGTATGGGTCAGACAGGATCGTCCCTCTGGAGGATTCTAGATCTAGTTCCTGATCACCTGTTGCCTGAAATCATGTCCACCAAAAAATTATGACCTCCCAAATACATGCACTGAAGCACAAACTTACAAGTGCATGTGAGGAACGGAAGAGGGACATTGAAAACATAAATATTGGGTCAGTATAATCGAAAGTAAACAATGGACACATAGCCAGTCACTCATCAATTATCTTAGGAAAATAAAAGGAAGATAATTCTGATGATCTTGTGATGATTTTGTAGCCTGTCTGAATAGAATGTTGAAATAAATTAGACCTTTGTCAAATACATGGAAGGTAAGAGCCAAGAAGGTATACATGAAATAATGGGTGCAATGAGGTTGGGTCCCTTTAATAATCTAGCAGATCATCTAGAATACTTCATGAAAGAAAATACCTCTTTAACTTAATAAGATATTTGTATACTGTGTAAAGACCACAGTATTTGGTAATAGGTCTACTGTATACAACTCGTGATCTGGCTTTGAACAATACAAAAATTATCATGGTTACTTTGTTTGGGCATATAATAAAACTGATAGTTTCACTTTTATAAACCATTTAATTGTTTCACTTCAAACAATGACAATTAAGGCTGTCAGCTATTGTGTTTGTATTTAGGGTACAACGTTTAGAAGGAGACTGGACTTTTGTTACATTTGTATAACTCTTATGGTTTGTAAAAGTTCATAGAAACTGAACAATAGGTATTTTGTCAAG
Organism: Mesocentrotus franciscanus; assembly: GCA_037976565.1. NCBI lineage: Eukaryota > Metazoa > Echinodermata > Echinoidea > Camarodonta > Strongylocentrotidae > Mesocentrotus > Mesocentrotus franciscanus. The sequence continues at coordinate 1,302,757 of CP137668.1, read as the reverse complement.
GATTTCTAGTATACATTTGCCTATATCCAAACATCCAAAAGAACGAGTGAGGTATTTCTCATATAATTGTGTTGCATGTTTTGTCTGATTCAAGCTTTAGTAGGGCTATCAGCTTCATACAGTCCTTTATATTGAAACACATATTATGGGACAAAATAGCTTGGACCTGCCAATAAAATGATGAACTTCTGTAAATTAACCCCAAAAAATGTATATAAAAGTGAATTAGGCAATAAGAAAAACAGAAATAGAGGAATATTACTCGGTGATATGTTAGAATACAATATTTTTGCTCGTAACATTATATAATACTTTCAGAAAAACAAGACTATCTCAAGATGGAATCATACCATACACAATTTGACAAAATCACGGCTAGAGAAAATATGCTGAATTATCCTAAATATGTCTTATTTCTTCATGTAGACCTATACTGTTTTGCCTGTTCACCTTATCCTTTGTACTAACTTGTTACAGCTCAGTCAGTGCATCACTTTAATTTTTGAGTTGAAAATGTATTGTAACATATACCTTTAATACACTCCTATTGTGTCTGACAGTCACTCACAGGCAACATGGCATGAATCATTCAGGAATTCAAAGGCAAACATGAGTCTACTCACATCTCTGTGACTGAACTTTTCTAAATATGTCACACAAACAAAATCATTAGCAGTTACACAGAATCACAAGATAGGTATTTGACAATACTGCATTATAGTCCAAAATACATTTCTAGTAAAAAAAATGGAGAAAAAGTAGTTGAATAGTGGTAAAGGGGAGAACATACAGAAAAGTGACAAGTACAGGGGTTATTATTTGAGAGATGTTTTCCTCTTTTGTATTTTTAGTCGGTATTCCTATTGTGTCCCTGAATTATCATTGTTTCTTTTATTATGGAAAACTATGTAGAAAATATCCTACAAAATGTGAAATACATCCTTTGGCTATTCTTGCTACAAACACACAGTTGATACACCAACAAATATATGGATTATGTGGCAGTAATGTAAACTAAGTAATTCCTCAATCTGTAAAACAGCATTGAATTTATGCAGGAAAAGAAATTGAGCTTTGTTTGAAATGAGCTAGTGGCCAAAGTACATTTTCATCGAATATTAACCTTGAAAGTATTACATGTATCCACAGAATGAGGAAGTAAAAAAAATGATCTTGTTCGAATTCAGGATACAAAGATTTTAAAGCAATTTACTTGAAAAGTTATTACTATCGTAAATACCGTAGAGATTTGACATGGATTACACAATATTGCAGAAAATGAAAAAGGGAAATCCCTGCATTCACCCTATGGTTGAAACAAACTTAAACATTTTTTTCTCAAACTAAAAAGTGACTGTTAAAAGTAAATAAAAAATCATTAGTTTTTTTTTTTTTTTTCAAAAACGAATTATTATTCTACTTTGGATTTTTTCAAAAGATTTTCCAAGATCAATGAAGCCAAGCTCTACATCAACTTCTTTCACAGGAGGTCCAGACTAAATTTTTTAGAGTCTCTATGCATATGCCCTATACATGAACTTCAACATTATGCCTTTTATGGGGGTATAGAATTACATGAGTATGCTCAAGTGCACCAGACCTGCTGTGTTGAGCCCAGACGTTCGTCATTGCAACCTCATGCGTTTTGAGCTGCTTGTAAATATTCCAACAATTTACCGTATAAAATAAAGTCCTTTTTTCATTTTGAGCTTGTCAGACAGGGGGATTACCTTTCAAGTCACTACACAATCAGCTTAATATTAGATATGAGTACCATGTGTGTTTGTATTCATTACCTATTACAAGTAACTGACAATGAATTCAATCTTATTGGTCTTAGAAAAGAACAGGTGGGTGAGGGTAACATGATTGCACTCATAGTCTCATACATGTACCATTCATTACAGACATGTAATGGAAGCATGTCTGTAACCAGAACAGTTGTACCGGTAGTTACATTGTTTTGTAAACACAACATGTTCTATCACTGGCTATTCACGTACAATATGCTGTAAATTTACCAAAGTGAAATGCTTCCATATACTTTGTGTTTCATGAAACAAAAATAATATTTAGAAATTTGTTATTTTAGCATGTCATTATTTAATCTAAAATTACACATGCAATAATTAACCTCAAGAGTATATGGTAATAGATGGTTTAAAAGAAAATACATCTCATTTGGTCACAAAATTTCATATCAGTGCTCCTCATTTTCACCCCCAACCCACGACGACGACCACCACCAGGCACCATCACATACAGGCACCATCACATACAGGCCAACAAAAAGGGAACTTTCTTCAACTTCAAGAAGCAAACAAATTACATCCTACATTCTAGATTCTAGAAGCCTTTTCTTTCATAACATACATGTACAGACAAAGAAAAGAAATTACTTGCACGCATGCAGCCTTTAGAATTAAAGTCTTTAGTATATTTTCTACACAAGGGCACCATCACAGTGTGCATGGTTTATATGATCTGTTAATACATCTCAAAATAACCTTTTAACTCAGCTTGAGGAAGAGCTCCCCTACATCTGGATGAATATCCAGGGACATGGTCCTTATCTTTGGTCTAGACACTCATTGAAATTAGGTGAAATTGAAGAAAGATTGGATCTGGGAAAGGGTGAATATTTTTCTCCTGGGTTTTTTTTTCTCAAGAAAATAAACTTCTCGAATGTCTCCTTCTACAGTAGTAAATATTGAGAGAGGTGTGATAATCAATATTCCCAAGAATGTGGTTTTACCTGAAAATATCAACTAAACAAAATACTAAGTACTGATTCACTTCTTGTTAGTTTTTCTTTGGTATATTATTAATGTACATGTATGTAGATTTAGAAGGTATTATTTGTTTTGTGCATGCATGCTGGTTTAGGAGTCTACATTGATAACTCTAGCCCAGCATCTTTTCAACAGTTTTGATTAGAACTCAAATGCAACCAAATAAGATTATCAATCAGCCACAGTTATCAAATCAATGAATTGAAATAGCAATACTTATGTAGATGTTCCCATTGGCCATACACCCTGTATATATGTGTGTCTATTTCATTTGTGCAAAAGTAAAAATCTGCAGTTAGTGCCTCTTTAAATTTCAAACTTGGGGGAGTCTAGTTCCTTTTGATAGTTTTGGGGCCAGAGAAAAATGGTCTCTCTTTTTCAGGTCAAGCTTTAAATGGATGACATTAACACAAAGATCATTTGAGAACTAATCTTGGGCTTAAATCAGAGCTTAAATCAGTGTGTAAGAAGGCTGTAGCTGGGTTTAATGCTCATATACACCAGCGATTAAACATCAGCGTGTCCACACACAAAAAAAATTTATCCCAAAACTCTATAACGATACGTCGTATAAAGAATCATTGTATAAATTCCAGGGTGTCCACACACACAACAAAGTAATCCCAAAACTCTACAGCGAAATGTCGATAGGTGCCCAGTTTGCTACTGCGGTCATGAAATGGAAGCGGAAATGAGAGGTCAGGTCTCCTTTCGCGCGCGATCCGACGTTAAGCCCCAGTTAGACTAGTTCCGTCCACACACAAAATTTCCGTGATTAAGCGTGATAAGGCGTGATTAGTTATTGAGTTCTAGTTCGAAACGATTAACGATGCCCAAACCTGCGTTTCGTTATACGACGTTTCGTTATACGACGTATCGTTAGTAAGTGTCCACACACACAATTTCATCATATAACTATCGCGAAACGGTATAACTAATCACGCCTCATCACGGAAAATGTTGTGTGTGGACAGGGGGTAAGATCACTTTAATCTAAACATGTGCATACCGACTCTTAGCTGAGACTTAACACAGTATTCCATCCATAAACATAAGAGGTATAATTCCAAATCCAAATGTATGATACGCCCTAGATTCAAGAATATCACCCAAGCTATTGCCTCATTCATTCTGACTCAAACCAGTGGCTTGGTAAACCAACTTGTCAAAATTCATATGTAGGCCTTACATATATATATATATATATATATATATATATATCTGGGCTATCCTACACTGTATATAAGATCTCACATCAAATCCATCAAGTAAGGAAACACATTTCATTATATTACACATGTACTTGAAACAAATTAACGCCTATTATTATAATCTTACCATAGAAGTAGTGATCGATGACCTTAATAAAATAGTGAATAGGAAATCCCAAATTGCACTTTGATCCCACAAGCAGGAAGTCATCACTGACAATATAGTCGATTATTTGTAGATATTATTCAAGAAAGTCATGAATCAAGCATATACTGTGTTCAACAACTTTTTTTATCATACAGTAAAAGATGCACTTTCAATTAGTAAGAATCTAATAAAAATGAAAGATATCCTCGTAATCAATTACATACGATTTTAATCATGAACTCACACTGTACATGTATATAGGCCCATGTACACAGCCCCAAAACCATTTTGAAAAACCATCATTTTTTAGACTGCCATTTACACTTCTGGATAAACATCATAAACCCATAAAAAAACGTTGGTGTTTGCTCATTCCACACCACACCCGAGGTGGGTTTTTGGTTGTGTTTACCGGCAGTTGCCTAGCAACTTGCGACAAAACACTGGAATGTGAGAAAAATTGATGATTTTTGCTTGCAGTGTAAATGCAGCTTGTGTATCTTTAATCAACAAATAGGCCTACATATAGGATCATGAACATTAGACATGTTTCAATATGTAGTTCGTTTCCACTTTATATCTCCATCTAATGAGTGATATACAGTATTATCTTAAACTTCACATTATTCATGTGCCTCTGTTGGATTTTGAGAAGAAAATCGAGTTTCTCTTTGGTAGTGGAATACTAGAATGAATATCAAACATGGAAGGGCAATGGAAGGTTAAGAGTCAATTCCTTTTATTTTGCTGACTGAAAATTTGTTTTAAACTACATTTCATAGTATGCCATGCCTTACATCAACAAGGATACAAACTATACTGCCTCTGTGGATAAAAGGTGTAGCAGAGTTTAAAACTGTAGTGAAACCAATACAGAAAGGCCTATTTATAAATAACTTAGAAACAGGTTACACAAAGCTTGGCAAGCTCACATGTTTTACATCTATTTATAATTTTATATGATGTATAAAATGCAAAGGCAAACCACCTGAAACTAATAAAGAAGTTCTTTATCTCTCTTTTGTTTCTTTTATACAAAAGAAGTATATACACAGAGTATGTAAATTAAATTCACCCTTGTCATGCCATCAATAAAATGACTGTGATTGTTTTTTAGATCCATCTTTAAAACAGGAAAGTGATATCAGAAAAAGGCATTCTTCCATCGAACTGAATTCTAATACAAACTCTAAAATGCTCATTTTCCTGGAATTAACTACCTCTAAAAAATCCCCTTTAAAACCAAATCCATGCCAAACTCCTGTTTCTGAAACACAGGGCCCGACGGAAGCTTAGAGCGATCCACTGCAGCCCCCTTCCGATCTGGGGAAGTGTAATTCTAATATCCTGGTCCCTCAAGAAATATCAGGTGAAAGCAACTCCAATATGAAACATACAACCAAAAATAGATTAGAATGGTTTAAAAGTAGCTCTGACAGACCGTTGAAGGGTGATGTCAGAGTTTATCATCATGAGCAATCTAAATAAAAACCCTAAATCAAATGAGGGGACTGTATCGGAGTATGTAGTAGCCTAGGTTCCATGATTGAACAAGGGGCCAGAATGCGAAAAATCCTGTAAAAGGGTAAAATCATTATTTGCAAAATATGCATTGCCAACTTTTGAAATGACACCCTTTGCAGAGGAAATCAAATAGGCCTACAAGTTGTATGCTTCTTTACCCTTAGGTCCATAGGAATGTAATGTATAGAAATCACATATGAAGTGTTTACTCTCTTCAGCTGGGACTTCCCCTTTGCAAGCCACATTTCTTCCCGAACATAGTGTAAAAAACGACTTGGTTCATCAAGATCTACAAAATGTGAATATCTTCAAAGCTTGTAAAAGCAATGTTAGGGGATTTTGGAGCTAGGGTTTGGCAAACCTTTCATATCAGTCAGTAAGGTTTGAAAAGAATCTTGAGTATTTGCATTTCAGAAGAGATTTTCTAAATATCAAGTTCACAGGGCACTATTTGACAAATAAGATTCTATGAATTCTTGATCTTTTGATATATTCTATATTGCTATAAAAACCCTTTCACATCCATAAGAAATCTATTGCTCTCAAAGAATACAAATATTTTAAATGTATGCACATGACATATTTCAAAGTTTATTTCTAAAGTTATTACAAACTGAAACTTCACACTTGATACGTTTTATGGCCTGTGTTGTACTTTAAATTATAATTAAAGGAAATAAATTTGGAGTATATCCAGACTAATGAATCTCTCAGATTTTAATCGAGCATTAAATTTTTTTTATGAGGACCAACTGCAATTGTGACCATGAATTGTGAAAGATTATAAACTAATTTTGAATAAAAATGGAAGATTCAGGGGGCAGAGAGGGCATGTGCCCGAGCCCATCCCCCTTGGCAAAACTATATCTTGCATTATAAACCCAACTTCACAAAAAAAAAAATGTGTGCCTACATATATGTACCCCTCCCTTACTGGCAACATCTGATAATTTTGTTGTTGTTTGTCAGCATTTTCTGTGAAATGTGCCCCCCCCCCCCACCTACATGTAGCTAAAGAATCTGGAACTGCCACTGTATGGTCATCATGATATTGATTCCATACTTTCCATTGCTGTAAATTACATGAACACATCATGTAATTTACAGCAATCTCTCTCTCTCTTACAATTCACTGACCCCACACATTGGAAAACATGCTGCCAAAACATGACATCATACCCCATGCCAAGATTACTGTGTCTTTCCATTTGCCTGACTTGACCTACATTGTTCATTAATTACAGCAGGCCTGACTTACCCCCATTGTGCTCCTCATAATGTCATTAAATGTTCAATCATTCAAGCAAATATGAGCCAGATTTTAGTAGTTAAAACTTCCTGTGGATTTAAATCCATCGAGTCTTGGAGGCAACTGCAATCGTTGCTTTTTTATTGTAAATGTCCGTAGCAAGGCTGGCACCTTAATTGAATCTGGGGGCTGAGTTAATTAGCACGTCAAGGGTTTAATGTCCTATTAACAGTGAACTGTCAAAATCATGATCACCTTATTTCCTTATAGCCTTCTCTTTCACCATGTACTACTGGTGCTGTTTGCATGATCTACTTAACCAATTGCCTATTGGAAGTGGACCGGTGGCTCCTGTATTCTGCCTATGAGAATGAGAGAATTCAGGAGTCCATGGGTTAAATAAGTTTGGTTCATCTAATTGGTGATTAAACTTGTGAAACTAGAGGCTACATGAATTCTTTCATTTCATGGGCTCAGGTATATTATCTGGAAGTACAAGTTTCTTAACACTTCTGTAAAACAAATCGAAATGATAAGAAATATATTCCAAAATAAATTCATTTTTTTAATATTACACAATCTGGTAGCTCATGTAAACTATACAGTGCGTCCCAGAAAAAACGAAACCGAGAATTATCGATGTTTATCATAACTTAATCGCAATTATAATTAATAAATTACACATATTTGTAAAGCTTAGATCGCCTTTTTCATTTGATGCAACTCATATGATGCATATTTCACGCATGAGTGATTAAAAACAATTTGAAGAGAGGAAACCAAAGTCATTTGGCGGGCGGTATCTGAATTTCAAAGAGAAAATCACATTTCTAGAAAGTTCAATTTCTGCCCTGTCATACATGATACCTCAATCAGGAAAAATGAGCCAGGAATAACAAAGTTCTGTTTGTTTAAAGTAATGCTTGCATTTCCATAATTTGATTAAACGAGTTCGTTTTCACTGGCTGCCTGCCGTAGCAACAAACAGAGTTGACAAAAGACTTAACTCCATTTCGTTGACGATCAGCCATGCTTCAAGTCTTTCATACTTGAAATGATAATTGCCAATGCTTCAAGTGCATTCATCAAAGTTTACTGATTTGTTATGCATGTACATGTATATAAGTTATCTAGTTACAGTAGGGTCCTAGGAAGTATATTTTCAACATGTGTTTTATTGAACCTAGGTGTAGACTACATGTATGTACTTCAAGGCTCATTCTAACACAATAGTAAATGGGACTCCCCCACTATAAGTAGGTGCTAGGCTAGATGGAGCACAAGAGCTCTATGTGAACAAACATCCTTTACCGGTATATATCATTCATCTCATTGGCTCATTAAGCATGTGGGCTTTATGATAATGAGCAGAACTAATTAAATTTTATAATTTTTATTTTTTACACTGTTGACTCAGAAGTCAGAAGTAGACAATAATTTCAACATAAGTTAAATGGAAGACCCAAAATATATTTGTAGGCTTGCAAATTAAGTGAGTATTCCAACTCTTGTTTGAGGATCATCTAACAAAGCAGCAAGTACTCTAATGAAAACCAATTCTAAGCCTTCAGACTAGTCAATGGTAAGATAATTGGCACCCTTACAGACACTTTGCTCTTCAAACTGACTTGAGCCTAAAGGTTGTATAACTCCTTTCCGACTCCTCCTTCTAATTATACTTTGCTATATCTAGGTATAAGACTAGGGTAAATGCTTATCTTCTTGGTGCAGAGAACAGTCTGAGACTGACAGGGGAAAAGCAGGGAGGTCAAAAGTAACTAGAGACAAAATCAGGTATTTTTAGTAACTAAAGTTTGGAGGCAATATGGATCATAATCATAACCGATTATAATATGAGTGTGAAAAAGAAGTTCTTTTCACATGGATTTTCAGTATGATATAATTACATTTCAGTAGATTCAGTAGTACACATGTTTCGAAGTACTTTGCAAATCAACCAGTTAGAATGTAACTGGTATCCTCTGGAAAAAATGTAGCTTAATGTCAGTTCAAAAAGAAGAAAAAAGGAGATGATTATGTGAATACCAATCTTTTAGAGTCTGAAAACTAGGCTATAAGTCTAAATCATGTTACAATGAAGCCTTTCAGAGGTTCTGAAAAGAATTTACTCATTTTTATTTGATCAAATGAGTCACTGCTTTGGTAGCTTATTGAAAGCAGCTGCATTCAAACAATGAGTTTGTACTTAAGGTTTAGGGTTGAACATCAAAGATTCTTCGCTAAACTGTATAAGGTTTGTCGACATCAAACACATGCTAACGATAGTCTCTATCTATTATACACTTTAGTAATAGGTCCATGGCTTTACATTAACATCGTGGCTTCAACAATGGTACATGTATGTTGAGGGCATGCATAGTAGATGATATATTGTGAATGAATACTTTGATAGTATGTAGTTGTAATTAGTTACCCTAAAATAAGTTGATAGAAAAGGAGGACAAATACTGTACATGTAACTAGACAGATAAAGATTGGCAAAGAAAAATCAAATGTGAAAATGAAACTTGCAAGCTAGGAAAATAATAGATCTAAGATTTTACTTGAGAATATGTAAATATCAGTACACTACTCTAATGACATGTTTCAGATTTTAAAAGAATCACAGATTCTGTTATAAGTTTCTTAGGTTATTTATTAATGCTATGCATGAATAAAACTTAGCTTCATACACAGTGACTATTTTGGGTTTAGATCACTGTTAGAATAGTATACTGTATAACATGGCAGTTAGCAGGAGGCTAGAGCAAGCAAAAGTGTATCTGTGAAAGTTCTGTTTGATTGTGTACAACACTGTGTACAACAGTGTTAGGCCTAAAATGGGCCTTTAAGCATCTAGTGAAGCCAGAACGACACTTATACCTGTTTTACACATATTTTATTATTTTGAAATAGACTTTGGATCAAGCTGTCTAGTTAGCATTAGGTTGTATACTTCATGCCTAATATAATTTATGATTATTGTATCTGTTATGATTGTTTTGAAAAGATAATCTGCTTTCTCCATCACAATAAATATCACCATTATCACCAACTTCAACATCAATGTCATTTGTCACCATTACCAGTGGCTTGGTGTGGCTAGGTGTGGCTAGGTGTGGCTAGGCGTGGCTTGGGTCCAGCCACTGAAAGGACACTGGTACGATGGAAGGGGAGCACATTAGGGGAAGGGGAGCACATTAGGGGACGGGGAGGGCACTGGTCTTACTAGTTGGATGAGATGTTGATTAACAAGGTCATTTGTTCTTCTTTTTCTTCCAGTGCAAGTACAGTCCTCTGGGTAGAGTATTTTTGTACTGTTGTGCAGTGCTGCATGCTGTGAACTAGTTAGACAGAAATAACCGTCTGGTATGGGTCATTCTTTAATAAAACTGACATTTGTTGACATTCCCCATACACAGACGGTACCCCATACGGCTCCCACCACGGGGAGAGATTGAGCCGATTTTGGCCTACTTTTAGGTCAAAAATTTTCTCCCACGATTTTCTTTATTTAGATCTAATTTTCTGATTTATAAATCAGATACAAAAATACTATGTCTATTTTTCTCCTATGTACAGTTATCAATTTTTTAATGAATTATTTCTAAATGCAAAATTTACGGACTTACGTATATGCATTATCCAATTTTTATCTCAGAACCAAGGAAACGGTACGTTCATGCATTCGAACTGGTGATCTATGACATGACCCGCCCGATATATTTCCGGGTCAACCGACCAAAACAAGCCCAATGGCCAATCAGAGCACGTGTTTGATATTGGGCTTATGAATATTCAAACATCACCGGCTCAAGCCGGGCTGACTCATACGTAGCTATTGGACGTTCGAAAAGAAAAAATGAATATTCATCAACTTAAACCAAGATGGCTGACAACAAATCTTGTTGACTACAAGACTTTCTCGGATTAATCATTAATATAGGATCTAAATGAGCAAGCTATCGTAAGTCAAAGTAGATATTTCTGTGTTATTTTTAATTTTCAAAAAGTTTCAGTGTAATATTGCAGCCAAATTGGATATATGAAGACGTAAAGAGTGAAAAATCTCGATGCATATCTCATTCATCGCGGTCCGGCCGAACCGAACCATTCCTCCCGTACAGTCCCCATAGGACGTTCTTCAGTCTATGTATAGAGGCGGTCAGAGGAGCCAGATGCAATCTCAGCGGAACAACCGTCGATATCAGAGACTGAAGCTTTCGGTCTATGAACTAGTGTGCCATGCTGCATCGTGTGAGCCTCAAAACAAGGTCCTAAAAAAGGTTTTAGAATTGAGTAGTAAAAAGTGCTCCTTGTGCAAGTTGGGGGCAGGTTGTGGGAGAGAATTTTTTTGTATTTTTTTTCTTCACCAAAGTTTGATTTGAAAGACACATTTTGTAACAGCTGTCATTATCATGCACTTGATCCCCAATATTCACAACACTACGATCTCTTTAACCTACATAATGCACAACAGGGCCCCGTTGCATAAAACTTACCATTGATGGTAACTTTGCCATCAATGGCAACTACCATGGTAACAGGGCTCAAAATCCAATCAAAATCAAGGTTTCCATGGTAGTTACCATTGACGGCAAAGTTACCATCAATGGTAAGTTTTGTGCAACGGGCCCCAGGTGTTTGTTTGTTTTTTAATGGCCATTTACCTTGAACCAGACAGCAGACTCTAGACCCGTGATGGAAGCTTCTACGACATCCTTCACCTTCCTCCCATTCCTAACAGTCATACGTTCCATATCGATTTGAGGCACACTTCCATCTCGGAGAGAAATCTTTCCAAAAATCTTCCATCTTTCACATCCACCTTGCCCGTCACTGATGCCCGACGAGCTACGGGAGCAGGGCAGTTGCAGACCCAGGGTGCACCCGGAGCCCTTGCCACGGATATACATAAACATCGCTGGATTTCAGCTCAGCTGATCTCTACTACGAATCGAACTAATATCAAGCTTCTAATACAGATTATATATCCGGAATACATAGTCACCTCCCTGATGAAGCACATTTGGAGCTACCAACTTTCAAAGTAAAGTTCACTACCTTTTTATAGGTAATTTGTTGGAAATTTCGTTATAAGCTCTTCTTGCGAAGTCATTCTGCCTTCTGGTCTTGTGCAAGAAGACCACGTCTTCGTGATACAGCCTGTCATGTCATAAACCCACTCAAATGACGTTACGTTACTGTACATGCATATATGCATGCGATGTGCAGTGTGTAGAATCGCTAGGCTTTTTCTCTACTTCCTCTTCCTCAAACTTTGTGATACCGTACTGTACTGAGTAATCTCCCATACTGTACTATAGGCCTACCGGGATCCAGTCTAAAGTATTTTTTGAGCTTTATTTTACTAAGGAATTATTGTATGGGATATGTAAGGCTTACAATCCACCTTGTCAACCGATTCGATGACCCTTATCGACTCGGCAATAATTATTGTCTGAGTTTTATGTGTAGCAATAGAGATTTATTCTTTCGTTGCTTGTACTTGTAGGCTATTCTTAATTCAATACCATGGGCTAGATAAACTATAAATGACGATTTATAGAGTTATAAAGATTCTTTAGACCTACACTTTTTAAACTGTCTTAATAATAATAACTCTTCCTATTTGTCGTCTTTAATCTGACCATGACAACATGTTTATGACACAATCATGAAGGCCTACATGTATCCCCCTTCCGTATGTACGTTTAGGCGGCCGGGAGCAGGCACGCCACGGGGGCACGTGCCCCCCAATTTCAAGATCAGACACCCTCCTCTTAGACCCTCCCCAGGACGTCGATCAATTACATGTATGTGCCCCCAAAAAAAAAAAAAAAAAAACATCAAACTCTGGCTACGGCGCTGGGCGGGAGTCGTTTGAATGATTATGATCAGTCAGCTAGACCTTGGCGATAATTAATTGATGTCGTCTCGGTTCCAAATCAACTTACATGTATACAAAACATATAGCCACTTACAAAATTATGATAGGTCTTTATTCAGACAAGATGAATTGCGGACTCATTTACCAACGTATGCTTTGAGCCTTGAGATTTCATAACTGAAACAATATGCTTTACTAACTTAATTATGTTGCCGAACATTTAATGAATTTGGCGATGGTAAACTTGATCAATCCTATATCTATATATCTCCATTAAGATCAATAGAGATCCTCCTGCAAGGCCTGGAGTCCTGGTTTCATGTTATAATGACATCTAGAAACTACTTCATCTAAATAGAATTGTAGCAACGTCGGTTTAATGAGAAGCCACGTGAGAAGCATACAGGCTCATTCTACTCATAATGCACACAAGGTCAATTTTAATTGTTTATTTTTTTGGTTTTGAGTTTGTTTGTTTCTTTGTCTTTGTTTGGGGAGTACAGACTATTGATTATCATGAGAACACAAATGGAACTTGTATTTATTTTCCGTCAATTAAAAAACAACAAATATACATTTACAATCATAAAGACAAAGTAGTAAAAGGAAGAAGGAGGGACATCCCTACTCAGCGATGTTAGCATAACAACGCTGTTTTACAGAGGGGTCCCTATAGACATAAAAGACATGTAAAATGTATATTACAGGAATAAAGAAAACTTACCAAAAACAGATTTGCAATAATGACAAGAGCGAATTGGAGTAAAAAAAAAAGGAAAGGAGAGAAATATTTACAATATATACAAAAGAAAAAGCTAAACAAGTAAATAAACAAAATCGAGGCCGATGCTACCCCCTCCCACTTTTCACGAGTGGATTGACACACGTACCCTACGCCACTGATTGGTGTCAATCTTTATAAGGAAGAAATTAATGAATCATTAACTTTTACTAGAGAATAATAAGGAAAAGATTAATATTTAAAACAATCACGCCATCAGCTGCATCTATGATCCTCAAACTCTCGATACTTTCAAGAGCACTGCACATCAAATATATCTATACTTATGAAATGAACTGTTCCCTAAACTCATATGGCATAATATCAGCTCTTCACTCGTATGTCATTCATGTGCCTTTGTCTTTGTAAAATTCATCGCTCATGTCCATATTCTCATCATGTTGATTATTTTTGTTCTTAAAAATGTGTTTTACCAGTAATAATGATTTTTAGAGCGCTTATAACTATCAAGCGTGTATTTTGATATATAATTATATAAAGATTGAGAGATAAGAAGAGAAGGGAGAAAGAGAAGTTTAAATATAGATAAATTGAGGGATAGAATATTATCTTTAAAATGGGGATGATCTAACAGAAAGGTAGATAAATAGGTAAATAGGGTTATACATTGGCGGGTATAGAGAGATTATTTCTGTGATGCTGATGATGATGATGATAATGGTGGTGATGGTGATGGTGATGGTGATGGTGATGGTGATGGTGATGGTGATGGTGATGGTGATGGTGATGGTGATGATGGTTTTGGTTGTGGTGGTGGTGATGGTGGTGATGGTGATGATGATGAATATGTTGGTGGTTGTGGTGGTGATGATGATGTTGAGAGGAGGCGCGATAGCTCAGTTGGTAGAGCAGTGGTCTCGAAATCCGGTGACCCGGGTTCGAAACCAAGACGATGCGCTAGTGCCCTTTGGTAAGGCATTACTCCTCACTACCAGGTCCCTCGGAGAGGACCTAAAGCCATCGGCCGTCTGGTTGCTTACTTACAAGCATTTGAGCTTTCTTAGCAGTCAGGTTAAATAACCATCACATCACATAATGATGGAGGTGGTGGTGGTGATGATAATGATGGTGATGATAATGATGGTGTTGGTGGTGTTGGTGGTGGTGGTGGTGATGATGATGACGATTCAAATATTTTGAGTTATAAGGACTGTGTGTTCTTTTACACATATATAGATTTTCGAATGATTTTATACGAAGTCTTTTTTCTATCAAGCAGAAAATTATATCTACTCCAGACTCTGCAAATATTGTGAACTGAATATTCATAAACATAAACATGAACATTATGAATGTAGGAGGACATAAATGATTTGATTTTGAAATAACTGGCAGGAAATTACCATTCTTCTTTCTCAGGGGTGAGGTTAGGTGGCGCTTGAGGAAATTGCCCACGTGGGTTATACGAAACAAGCCCCCCTCCTGCCCCCGTAATAAATATGTAAACTATAATATTTTTAACTTTCAGATTCATCTGTTTATTCTCGACACATGTAAACTAGTAAAGATTCAGCAAATTGATATATTTTGACTTTTTGTGTCAGAAATGTATAGACCTGGGCCCTAACTCTTATATACCCTGCTCTTCTTTATGGAGAAGAGGGGGTTGTTGAGGCACAGTTAATTCCCAATGTCTTCATCAGCATTGTCTCTTCCTTCTTTACATTGTCATCTTAAAATCTCTTCTTCGATAACAATAATGAAGACCTTGACACTCCCGACACGACAGACAGCTGTTTCGGTTATGACATCCTTCTATAGTAGCAATAGTGTTTAATACATTGTTCACGTGCTCATGATTATAAACTCTCACTTCCTGTCATTAATTTTTGAATGATATCTTAACTCATTGTAACAATATCTTTCTCACTTTATGTCAAGTTATAGCACTTATCAACTTCACTCATTTTTTCTTTTTGTTTTAAACTCTTTCATTCTCATTTTAAGGGAGGGAATTGTGCGCGTAATATTTGGTTCAATTTAATATTCATGATCATATTTATGACAGTTTGATCTTCTTTATGCCCCCCAGAATGTTAGTTTTAAAGCTTAGAAACTGGAAATAAACCGTCCTATTTACATTAATCAAAATCAAATTTACTTGATCTAATGTTAATCTCTGCATTGCATTATTTACATTGACATGCATTGTAAACTCATATAAGAACGCGTTTATTATTTGTTTCCTTTCTCTTTATATCTTCTTGTTCTTCTCTCTTTCTTTGTTTTTTCTATATCTTTCTGTGAATGTATTGAATCTATTAGGCCTCTAAGCCCTATACCGATTAAGATTGTCTCATTGAGTAGTCTAGAATCTCAAATAACGAGCACACTATACTACATTACAATGTGAACAATTTTTGTCATCCTTTTAATCAAATGAAACATTAATGACTTTCCTAAATGTCTGATACAACAGTCGTCAGACATCGTGTAATCATTTAATGCTGCGTCTAAGGATGTCTAGATCAGTGATAAGAACTTAGAAAAAAATGAATTTAGAACCGGGGGGTAAACGTTGGACAAGGACATGAAATGTGATCAATTGTAAACTGTGCTTCGTGTTCTGTTTTCCCCCATATATATTCTCGCAATATTTCCATGAACAAGAACAAACTGTTTGGAGAAAAAGTATAAGCTTACCATCATTGACTATTTGAAAGGCTATATGCACAGCTATGACGAGAAATACAGATATAGTCAAATTGTCACATATTCTGGACGCCTTATTATTTAGCGGTATATATTTAAGGAAAACTACAATGGGAAAAGTATCCTCCTTTTGCTTTAACACCATGAAACACCATGTTTACACCAAACACCAACACCAAATAAAGAATTAATAAAAACAGGACGTTTTTGCGACCTGATATTGGTTTATAATAGGATAATTATTATATCCACTGTCCTTACAAAAGCTTTTCAATATTCCTTTTTTTATCCTCGTATAACAGAACGTTCTGAAGGCACTTTTTTAACGCAGATGCTAATGTTTCATGATAATGACAAATGATACTAACATTACTATTGAAAGAAAACCAATAAATTCTTAACATCGAATAGAGTTCATTGGCCAACCAAGAGAAGTGCCAGTAACATTTCTCTGGACAGTCATACCGTACCATAAAGCTGGTAACCTGCGAATACGATTGAGTTGGCAAATCTAGTTGGACCCGATCCATGTCATGATAGGAGTGGTATGTGTTCTATCTATAGTTATGAACTTATGGGTATCATACTAGCCTTATATAATCTGCCAAACCATAGTTATACCAGGGAGATGTGAGTTTAAACTCACATCTCCCTGGTTATAATGTGGTCTCGTAAGACCACGGGATATCTTGATTAGATGAGCCTGCCAACTTGTACTACTGATGTGACCTTCAGATGACGTGATGAGCTCAGCATGTGGTCGCTGTTCAAAGAAAAAAAAAATGAAACAAATATAAAGTTACTTTCCATTTTTGATGATGATAATTAGTGGCGGATCCAGGGTTTCAGAGAAGGCACGTGCCCTGCCCCCCCCCCCAGTTAAACCTAGTCTGGCATATCACATTCAAAAGAAAATGTGCCCCCATTTAAGCACCGCGCCCACCTCTCCAGAGCTAATTATTTTAGCCACCAAAAGGCACCTGGAAATGGGAAGACCCTTTTTCTCTTTCTTTTTTGTTTTTCCTTCTGTTTACTTTTACTTGTAACAAAAAAGTAGGCTTGTTGCCCCCCTCCTCCCGATAGTCTTGGACATCGAAGTGACTATATTAGCCTGAAAGTCATTTCTAAGCAAATATTTCTAGAAGAAAATGAATTCTGTAGGAAATAGTGAAATAGGCAGATTTTGTTAAAGCTTAAAAGTTTAATAGAGCCCTTACAGGGGTGTTGGGTGACATTTAACATGACAAGCTCACGTTCCAGACTTTACTTTATCTAAATCAACATAATCGCTCATTTCCTGACAGTTGAAATTAACAAAGAATATTTGTTAATTCTAAATCGGCTTTGAAGCAACATTTTCATTACAAATGTTTGTCAAATGAGAAAGAAATAAAACAGCAAAGACTTAAAAACCACATCATTAGATCACGTTATCATAGGTTATTAAGATTAAGTTGCCTTCTTTGCAATGTGTTGATAATAATATTGTTCAATCTACTTTCTACTGGACGGAATCGAGGTTTAGTTATCTGTTCCAGTTCACTGTTATATTTTGTTTTACGAATACATCCATCGTGTGACTCAGAATCATTATTTTATTGTTAATCTTGTTTACCCATAAAACCTTGTAGTATTAACGCCCTTCTTAGGGGCGGATCCAGGGCGTGGGGCACGCCCCCTTTACCTTCCCAAAACTAAAAATATTGACTTCCCAAAAAAAATATATATATATATAGTTTCCAAAAAACAAAAACAAAAAAGATATTCACATAAATGTTCAGTTTCCTCATTCAGATATGCCTCAGAATGTATACCATAGAGCATCTTAATGTTCAAGGACCCCGGACCCCACGCCGTAAAGGCTTCGCGCTCTCAATTTCGTACATTAAATTAAATTGTAATAATATAGTTGGGAGATTTAAGGAATCGATCAGATCAGTTTTCCCCAATTTTTATCATTAATAATGGTCTGTTTTCACTCAAACTTTTAGATAATCTTTAATTGTACATTTAGCATTGAAGTCACTACCTTAACTCCATTTTCTCTCATGTGAACAATGTTATCAAGTCCCTTTAAGATTAGTTCGCCCATGATGAGGCAACAGAAATAGGTGAGGGTTTAGTTCGCCCCTGGTTGAAATGGCGGGAGGACAAATTTCTTGTCGACGCCCCTTGATAATATTCGTAATAATAGCAGGGGATATGTCTGGTCTATAGGTGCGATGAAGGATGTTCGTATTTTAACTCACCTTCAGGGTAAAAACCATCGGGGATATCTGAGGTGTGGTGGAGAAGAGCTGGAAGGACAGAGAAAAGAGATTGAAAGAATAGTTTGGAGCAAGGAGAAAGGAATATTCGGTAGATAGACAAATAATTAGTAGAGGAAGAGAATGAGACCACCCCACCCCCCACACACTAAAAAAATAAGAAAAAATTGTATTATTTTAAAACAGTAAATTAATTTTGGTCTAAGAATACATAAACGTTCGGGATTGCGATTTCGTTTAAAGAAATAGCTGGTAAGAAAGAAGAGGATGAGAACAAGTAATGACTGCTACATACATTTTGTGAAGATCGTGAAGTAATAAAAGTAGTAGAATTGAAAGAAAGTGAAATCAATCGAAAGGAAAATGAGTAGAAAGTAAGTCAGAGAGGAGAAGTATATTATTCAGAAAAAGTTGAGGAATTTATCTAGATCATGTTATTGAAAAAGGCCTTTGTGAAAATAGGTGAACTTTTAATTTTAAAATTTGAATGACAAATTGAAAAAATCATGAAAAGACAAGTAATATGCCATTCTGTCAAACACCTGACATCTGTATGTTAACCCAAAGGGTGCTTGCTTCAGAGCGAGCAAGATGAAAGGAGGGGTTGAGACAGGTGTTAGAGGATCGAAGGAGGGTGCAAGAATTTGTTACCCTTTCCAAATCAGCTTGAAGGCATGAACAAATGTATATAAAGTAAGGGGGTATTATAAGAATGACTATTTTGAGCCGGAATTGTTTTTCATAGTTGCCTTCATATTTTTAATAAAAATATATCAACCTCTTGCAATGTATGTCAATCATTTACGCAAACTTCACAGATGTGAAGGATGGAGAGCGGGTAACAACGCATCAGATGCTAACCACAACAACTTAAAGGAGGGCTGAAAGGTACAAGCTCTGATATGAATCAAACTTGACTTAATTTGATCGTGCAAGATAGCAATTGCTTGTACACATCTCAAAGGAAATCTACTAGTTCATGAAAATGATGTTCGCAAGAGGCACGTGCACGTGGCTATTATTTGTTTCTTGTAGAATGCTAAAGACGGAAATGTGTGCTGTTGGTTGGTAACCAGAGGGGTAGCTCTAAACATGCTAAACGGAAGATGAGTCAGTAGGCTATGGGAAGCAGACAGAGGAAGAACAACACAGTTTACTTGTCCACCCTACTAGCCCCTCTCTCCCTCACCCTCATCCTCCATCCTCTCTCTCTCTCTCTCTCTCTCTCCCTTACTCTCTCTCTCTCTCTCTCTCTTTCTCCCTCTCTCTCTCTCTTTCTCTTTCTCTTTCTCTTTTACCCACCTTCTCTCTAATTTTCGGCTCACTTGGAGAGTCTTAATTGAATAATAATACTAATTATATTTGCTTATATAGCGCCTAACACTTACTTTATCAGAAGTCTCTAAGCGCTCTACAATAATGCAGCATAATTACCCTGGCTTTAGCAGTGCAGCTGTCACCCGCTCTGCGTTTCAAGGAATAAATTCCTACCAGGTCCCCATTTACTTCACCTGGGTGGAGTGTGGCAAATGTAAATCAATGTCTTGCCAAAGGACATTAGTGCCGCGGCGGGACTCGAACCGCGGACCTTGTGATCGATAGTCCGGCGACGTATCCACCCGACCACGACACCTCTTGCAAACAGTCTTGGGGTGTTTCACAAAGACTAAGCTCGACTTTAAGTTGGACTTAAGTATAACAGGCTGTTCGCGCCATTGTTTTCTCTCATCATTAATTGGCATTGGTCTCTCACGGGACTTACAAATCATGGTAAAAAATCTACAAAACTTACATTTTTTGATAATTCATTATTGAAGGAAAAAATATTATCCAAAGATCATAATGGTGAGAGCAAACAATGGCACGAACGGCCTGTTATACTTAAGTCCAACTTAAAGTCGATCTTAGTCTTTGTGAAACACCCCCCAGGTGCGCCCATGTTCTTCCTGCATCAAAACAAATACTTTTATATCATTATTTTACGTTCATGTACTATACGGCACCTGAAAACTGCAGTCAATCGCTATATTATTGTAACTATTATTATTATTATTATTACAAATTATAACATTATAAGAACTTTGCAATAAGAACAACACACGATTATACTTTCTATGCACGTTTTACCTTCGATTAGGTTTATTATGGGATCCCCTCAATGATTATCATCATGAGGCTTAGAAAGGTGAAAGTCAAAAGGTGTGTAGACTTTAGCACACCTCAAACACCTTGAAAAATCCAAAATATCATTTCGATCCATGCCCCCTTCAAACTTATATGAAAATGCATTTTTAACCCATTTTGCCTTTAGATAATACCCCATGTACAGGTGTGTGTTGATAAGCATGCCTGGTGTGCTTAACTCACGTGTTGTGGTGTGCTCCGTGACATATGACTGATCAAAAACAAACTAAAAAGTCCCAGATTGGCTTCAAATAGTTGCTATTTATAGTATCGGTGAAACATCAAGGGTTATTGATGATTTCCTCCTAGCAACCCTGGTCCATTTTCAACCAACCTATCTCTTAGCTCTTTAGACAGGGATTCACGTATACCCCTTTTGATGATGGAGAGACGATATACGAAGCAAGAAAGGGCGAATATTTTCGAATTGTATAAATAGAGAGAAGAAGTGTAGGGTGTTATTGGTATGCTAATATAACAGTATAGGCCTACGGGTTTGACTTTCATTTATTATCAAGTATATTTGGGGTATAGCTGTTGGACTAAGTTTGTTTTTTAAATGGGCACAGTAAGAAATTTTGTCCTGGAGAACAAAATATTATAACGGACAAGTAATGATAAAATTATCATGCTTATAAAGTCACTAATACTCCTGCTATCACGCGTACTGTTCTTGATAAACGTTTGATTATAAATAATTATTATGCATGTAATAATACATGTAATAATGATAATCATTTGTATGGAAATTTTTTGATTATGTTGTTTAAAAAGAAGAGAACAAAATATAAATACTAGAGCAAGAAACAACACGAAAAGATCGATTTTGTCAGATTTATTTTTGGAGGGGTTTGAAATGTTATACCCTGGATTCTTGCAGCCACTGCAAAACAAGCATTTCGTATTGCATGCGGGGGAAAGGTCGAGCGCCGTCTGCGGTATAGTTATATCTAGTTTATTGAAGCAGAAGTCCACCCATAATGGTTCAGGGAAGTCGTCAGAATACGTCAAACATTGTGATTTTGTAATCCATTTTCGTATCACTGTTTTATCAATATTGGAGTGAATCCAAATGTTAGATATTGATTTTCTCCCTCTTTCCCGCCTTCTTTCATTTTTACTCCAGTTCTTCCGTGTTGGCTCCAACTTAATTTCTCACATTTCTTTTAGTCATTCGATATTTCATGATCAGAATAGTGTGCCGAGTGCAAGAGGCAATAAATAATATAATTATGACATAGCTATATAGATATCTGATTATTGTTATTACGTTTCCAATTGCATGTACTACTGGACTGAGAATTATCGAAGGCTGGTATCAATTTATCTATCAATTTGACTTGTTATTTCATATTTAACAAACATGTTATGAAGTAGTTTTTAACAGCGACATAATATTTCTGACAAATATTACTGTCAGAAGTAACATGAAAATGAGAAAGAACTTATCTATCCAAAATTTAATCTTCAAATATCGTGTCTGGGAAGAATTCTTTTACAGTCCCAAGCATCTGTTAGTATTCATATTGGTCTGCTTGATATGATGGTCTGCCCACAGGAGGGCCAGTAACAATAATAACAAATAGGACAAAAAATACACAATTTCCAAAGTTCTCATTCCCTTCGGTCATTATGCATAGGTCAAATCACTGCACTTTCTTTGACCCCATAATAGTTCTAAGGTAGCTTGAAAAAAGATCATATCTTTCATATAGACTATTTTAGTTATTACCTTAAGAAAACTCTAATAATTTTATCTTTAATTAGCTGATGATTATCAGCAAACGCTTCATATTTACATACTTGTCAGTGACATCTGTTGATGAACTTGGTTTGATTCAGATTATTACCTGTCGTTCTAAGACAGGCTTATCTAGTTTCAATTCATGAAGAAGAAAAAAGAAAAAAAAGTGTTGGAAGAAAATTTTGAATTTCATGCATCATTCCTTTATTTCCTTATTAATTAAAACAAATTTATCTTCTCATAATTGCCAGCAAATGACAAAAAATAATCTTATGAAAGAGCATTCTCGCTAATAAATTTTATGTATCACCCTATAAATCATTCCACAGTGACTCTGGAATGAATTTGACCTTTCAATCGCTGCTTCCATATAAACAACCATCCATTTAGCCACTTTTCATTGACAGCTGTGGACAGCTATGACCCAGCGAATTGAATTCAGACACCAGTCAATCATATCATCATTCATAATGATTCGTCGTATCTACCCACTCTATTATCTTGAAAGTCACGCCTATATTTTAGGTCCCATCTTCTACCAGGTACAAATAACCAGCTCTATTCGAGACAAGAACCAACGATAGCTCCTTTCCATATGACTACATACAACTAAAAGCTCCTTGTGGCGATTTAGTTTTTGCTCTGATGCAAGGAGTAACCGTTATGGAACCCCCAATTGGCACTAACCCATCAGTTTGGTTGGTATGCAAACATGCAAAACGAAAACAGAAAGTATTGGTTTAAATC